>JAJIBD010024042.1:0-373105 GCA_021461705.1 Cryptotis parvus
TCACTTGATCACTTGAATCCTGTTATTCATCGATTTGCTCAGAGCGGCGCCAGTAACATTTCCATTGGACCCTATCACGTGCCAATGTAGCCCAATGGCATCTGGTTGATTCAGGAATATGAAGAGCCTCAAACCATTCCTTCAGGGTCTTGACAAGGAAGTCTGACCATCTTGTAGGTGGGCAGCCACGTGATCTTTTGACATCCCGTGGGATCCAGTCGGTAACGGCTCTAGTCCAGCGGTTGCCTCCAAATCGCATTACATGTCCAGCCCATCTGATTTTCGATGCCTTGGCAAACGAGACAGCACCCCTGATTCTGGAATAGCAACGGAGGTCAGAACTCCGGATTCCTTCTCTCACTTGAGTGAGGCGTGATATTCCAAGCATAGCTCTTTCGATTCCTCTCTGGGAGACCCGAATAGCATTCTCATCCTGCTTTCTAGGGGCCCAGGTCTCTGAGGCGTATGTTAATGCAGGGAGAACAGTGGAGTCGAAGAGATGTGCCCGGAGCCAGAGGTTCTTTGTCCTTTTTAGCTATTTCTTCGATGCCTTTGAAGGCATTCCATGCTTCTCTTCCTCCTGGGCGCAGCTCAGGTTTTAGGTCGCTCATCATGTTGACTTCGACCTAGGTACACATAACTGCTGCATTCAGAGATGTTTGTTCCATTGGAGAGAATGGGGCCCTCTGGAACTAGTTCATTTCTCATGAACATAGTTTTCTTGAGATTCAGCTGTAGACCTATCTTTCCACATTCTCGGTCAAAGTCAGCCAGCATTTGTGCCGCTTGGCTAATGTTTGGTGTTATTAGAACGATGTCATCAGCGAAGCGGAGGTGGTGTAGCTGCCGACCATCTATCTTCACCCCATTCCTTCCCATTCTAATTGTCGCATGATGTTCTTCGAGGGTGGCACTGAAGAGTTTTGGTGAAATGGTATCACCCTGTCGAACCCCCCTTTGACATCAATGATCACTTTTGTAGAATGGTGAGATCCTGGTGGTGAATCCCTAATACAGCTCACGAAGGATCTTGATGTATTGGGTTTGAACACCCTGTTTGGCTAGGGCTTCGATGACTGCTTCAGTCTCCACAGAATCAAAGGCTTTCTGTAAATCAATGAACGTGAGACAGAGCGGCATCTTGTACTCCCTACAAACCTCAATGAGCTTGGTTACTGTGTGGGATATGGTCGACAGTTGAGTATCCTTTCCGAAGCCAGCTTAGCTCGCATGGTTGTCCTTCATCTAGTGTTCTGCAATCCTGTACAGGATGACTCCGTAAACAGCTTGTAGATGACGGACAACAGGTAGATGGGGCAATAGTTGCCGATGTCGTGAATGTCTCCCCTTCTTAAACAGTAGAACTGTCCTGCTGGTTTTCCATTGGGAGGGCACCTTGCATTCGGACAGGTAGCGTGAAGAGCCGAGCTAGTGTATTGATGAGTACTGACGGCAGATTCTTCAGGTATTCGGGTCTGACTTTGTGGGCCTGGTGCTATTCCCTTCTTTACCGACAAAAATGGCATGTCGGATTTTAGAAGGGAGAACGTTGGGAATGACATTCCATCCTGTGGAATTGGTATGTGGGCAGGTGGATGTGGCTATCAAAAGAGATCTGAGTAGAACCCTTTGATTTTTTTCTGGAAGATGTGATTGGATGTAGGGTTATGCTAGTATGAGTTGTTGTGTTATGAACACTGAAGCACCCTCCATAGTCAATTTACTGTCAGAATGCATGTGTGCTCCTATGATACACTGGAGGATGGAAGGAGAGCATCATAGGGCCAGTATGAAAACATAAGGCCACTATGTACATTTCCCGCAAGTGTTCCTGTTGCTCTGGGAAGCTGTTGTGATAGCAGAGCTCTGGGCACTGACCCTCAGCTCAGTGTTCACTGGGTAGGTCCTGCGTTGTCCAGGAATCTCAATGGGAACAGCCTCCCTCTCATTTCCCTCCCTCTTTCTCAAACCGCATTCCTCTTGTCTCAGATAACACGGCCCGGATTCTCACCAGAAGGTCTGGCTTCCGCAGCAGGAGCAGAGCGCTTTTTACCTGCCCATCCAGATATCAGACGATGGGCAGCCAGCACTACAGCACAGGCACCCTGACTATCCAGGTGTGCAGTTGTGATGACGGCCACGCCCTGTCCTGCAGCCCTGAGGCCTACATGCTCCCAGTCAGTCTGAGCCGGGGGCCCCTCATTGCCATCCTGGCCTGCATCTTTGTCTCTTAGGTGAGTCAGTGGTTCCCTTCCATTCCTTAGGTCCATAGACGCTACTTCGCCTCTCTTACAGTTGTCATCATATTAGTTTTACAGAATTGTTTCCTCACACTGCTGCTTGCTGGAAAGGTGGTAGAGTGAGGCTGGGGGAAAAGGAGAGACCGGCAAAAATTCTTCCCTTCAAAACTCCTGACCTCTGTGTCCAGATCAAAGCCCAGATATTGGTCACACATCAACTATGGGCCAGGACCGTACACTAGGTGCTGGACTTGGTAAGCAGACATGTGCCAGCCTTCCCAGAATCTGCTTCAGAGCAGAGCAAAAGCAAATTCCTTTTTGACATCACTGAACTAAAATGACAAACTGGTTATCGATGGCATATGATGATCACCTCTTCTAGCCCCCTCAGATTAGATAAGTGACCGAAATTAAAAAGAAATTATGATAGGCCCATGGCCACACATCAGAGGTAGAAGCAGGACTGAAATAATAGACAGGCCCCTTCTTGCCGCAGCCTTATGTGACCAGGATGGCCCAGATTCTGAAGGTGATAAGTGTCACAGAGAAAAGAAGAGGGACAAGATCAGAAGGACAGGAGCGGTCAGAGAGGACCTCCCTAATAAGCAGAGATGTGACGTGACAGAATGAACCACCTGATTAAGTGGGGTTCTCTCTCTGTGTAATAGACACAGCTCCTGCTGCTGGAGTGTACTTTGTCAGGGGTATTAACCCCAGGCCCTGTGGCCATCTACCAAGGAGCAATGACTAAACAAAGCCAGAGGGTACCATGGACCCCCCTCTCCTCCCTCTCTAGCTGTGCTTCAAGGAATCTGCCTTTATCTTGGTATGTAAAAACTGGGCAACCTGTCTTCAAATTCCATCCTCAAAAAAAAAAAAATAAAACTTCCTAAACCAGTTCTAGAAAAACCAAAATGTTACCTCTGAACTCTTATGTCTGAATTAATTCATGGCACAAGTATTTTGGTTAGAATAAAAGCAGAAATAGTAGCTAGAAATGCTATTTAATATCATAAATTCTAGAATTCTATGAGGGAAAACAGATAAGGTACTAAGGACACAAACATCCACATACACTCTTGACATTGACGAAGAGCCACGTCACACTAAAGAACTTTCTGGTACGTGTCAGCACCTGATTGAACGCCCGTGGAAATGCCCTGAAAAAATAATAAAACATCTAATTAGTTTCTCTGTTTTTATTCACTGCCACGCAAAAGGAGATAATAACCTTTGTAAGTCCCGGATGTCTGCCTTTCTGCTCCCTGTCTGCACTGACAAAACCTCCTGTAATTCCTTGACTGTCCATAAGGTGGCATTGGGAGTCCTTGGGTGCATAACAGTGGTCCGCACATCCTTTGAAGAAATGTTTTTTCTTGGAGAACGTTCCAGACTGGCTTTTTCTTCCTTTTATCTTTGAGAATCGTGTGCACTATTAAGTTCCACCCTGGCCCACAAACAGCATAAGTAATCATCTGTACAAAAAGACTGATTTAAAGAGCAGCAGAGGGAGGCTGTCAAGTTAGATGCAATATGCCAAGAGCAATGTATTTTGTGCCTTCCGATCACATTATGTCATGTCTTTTGACCAGTATGGAATAGTTTTCAGGAGCTAAACTGAGTAGACATATCATAAAACCCTCACAGTTTTACGTACTAATTTCTAAAAAGTACACTTCTCACAGTAAACAGAATTTATGAAGCGGTTAAAATTTGTTACAGTCAACTTTTCAGAAAATGCTATTTGTGGACTCAAGTAATTTTGTAATAGTAATGTTAACTTTGTATTTTTTTCATACTTCCAAAATTGACCTAGTCCCTGGAAAATCCCACAGTCTCTATGCACCGTGCCCACTATACCTTCAGAAGAAACTTCCTTGGAGTCAGTTCTTTCCATCAAGGGATCCTATCTTTAAATTACATATGTTACAAAATCTTGGGGCCAGAGCTATAGCCCAGCCGGTAGGGCGTTGCCCTTACATGCGGCCGGCCCATGCCGGCCTGGGTTCGACCCCCGCATCCCATATGGTCCCCGAGCACCGCCAGGACTAATTCCTGAGTGCAGAGCCAGGAGAAACCCTGAGCATTGCTATTGTGTGACCCAAAAAGTAAATTACATATGTTACAAAATCTGAGTTTCAGGGAAATACTTGCTATTCTAATCAGATTAACTATAAATTAAGACATCTGGCAATCTTTTTTAAGAGATGGAGCAGTTCTATAAATTACTCACTTCTCTAACAATCCACTGAATTGTAACAGATTTTCAAAATCATTTCTTAGTATCTAGCATGTTCTAAAATACCACTTGCCTTGCATGTAGCTGACCTCAGTTCAATCCCAGGTATCCTATATGGGGCCTAAAGCCCACAAAGAGTAAGTCCCTGAGTGCAGCTGGTAGTAAGCCCACACACCACTAGTGAGCCCAAAACCAATTAATTAATGAATTAATTGCCACCCTTACCATGCCATTGCCTTGTATAGTTCATTAATTAGTTCTGCTTTGGCATTCTCTTTACAACACTTTAACCTGTATTAAATCATTAGTATATATAATCTCCTTAGAGTGCAAACATATTAAAGTAGAAATTATATCGTAATGCTATTTCCCATTGCTTAATATGGTACCTAAACAATATCTGAGCTTAGTAACTGTTTAACTGAGTCTACCAAAACAAGATGACTTAGAATCCTATTCTCCTACCTGCATCCATCCCGATTACACCCCTACCTGTCATGCAGTTGTAACCCAGCTTCCTTAGAGCCCCCATTCATTTCTCTGAAATATCACAGCACTACAGTCTATATGTCCTATTTTAGCAGAGAGAAAATGACGGAGATATCCAACAGTCCTTCTGTTGCAGTATGTCAATCTATTAAAGGAGCTATTTTTATATTAATATCCATTCATTTCAATTCCTATAAAAGCATACTCTTCATTAAAGTTTGAAGTTCATTATTGCAAAATTTCTGAGTCCGATTGAAAAAAATATTACTGGCATAAAATGTACTCCATTTTTTTTTCCCTGGATAAACTGGGGTCTTATTTTGTAGTGCTATCAAACTGTCACCAGCTGCAAAGTACACCAGAAAAAAAAAATCAATAGCAGTTCTATAGCTAAATCTCAGAACACTTCCTGGAAAATGTTTTTAGTCAGGATAAAAAGTTCAATGGGATTACCTCTATCTCTCATTTAAACCATAGTGAATATACCCTGGGTGGAAAATGAATTTGTTGGGACACAATGTTATCCAACATGCAAGAGCGCATCTAACTCTGGGACTTCTTTGACAATATGATGAGCAATGCGAACTGTCACTGCTCATTTCTTCCCTTCACCAATGCCAGGAGCCCAAAAACTCACAGCCACCTCTCCGTAAGGCTTTTCTGGGGAATCTTTTAGTCATCTATTCCCCTAAAGTTTTTGAAGGAAACAAAAATTATTATGTCTAATACAAATTTACTATGTCTTTTCAAATGCATTAATAGAGGAGTATATTGAAAAGCACAATGTTGTTAAGATGCTAATATAAGAATCTGGGAGCAGGCCAGAGCAATAGCTCAGTGGGTAGAGCGCTTGCCTTGGACCGCTGACCCAGGTTCCATCTCTGCGCCCCATATGGTCCCCTGAGCACCTCCAGGAGTAATTCCTGAGCAACGAGTCAGGAGTAACCCCTAGCCGCCACGGGATGTGACCCAAAAAAGAAAAAAAGAATCTGGGAGCAATGGTACAGCAGGTAAGGCACTTGCTTTGCAAATGGCAGACCTGGGTTAAATTCCCTAGCAACCCATATGGTCCTGAGTCGCAGAAGTAATCCCTGAGTATAGAGCCAGGGAGTAAGGCCTGAGCATACCCGGTTTAGCCCAAAACAAAAAAAAAGATAAATAAGAATGCTGTTCACCAACATAACTGCAGTAAGAGAAACCTGGATTTGCCTTCACATACTCACAGATAGGGGGCAGAGCTGCTACCGGCTCTCCCTGTTCCCAGCCGCCACGAGGCACTCGGAGGGATGGCGGGTTCTAACCCTGGCCTGCCACCCCAGCAGAGCCTCGCAAGAAGTCAGACGACCCCCCACCCGTGAGGGCTGCCATTTTCCACATCAGGACTCCCCCTCTCGTCAGAACTCCACCTAGCAGAAGAGCTGATCACAGCCCGGCTCAAATGGCTGCACGGTTCATCAATAAATGCTTGAGATCAAAGGTGACAAAAGAGTATGCCACCCGCATGGCAGAGCCTGGCAAGCTACCTATCTATATTTGATATGCCAAATACCAGTAACAATTATCTGACCTCGTTCCCATGACCTGATGGAATGGTTTGAGGCTCTTTATGTTCCTGGAGTAAGCAGATGCCCTTGGCCTCTACTAGCATGTGATAGGAGATATGGAGATGTTACTGGTACCCACTTGAGCAAATCAATGATGAATGGGAAGACAAGTGACAAGTGACATACTCAAAAGATATATCCTGATCCTTAGACTACACTCCTTGGGGCAGACCACAATCCCATTATGCACTGTATCACCGTCTTCCCGTTCATCATCAATTTGCTCGAGCGGCACCAGTAACATCTCCTATGTCCTGTCTCATGTAAGTAGAGCCCATGGGCACCTGCTTGCTCCAGGAACATAAAGAGCCCTCAAACCATTCCATCAGATCATAGGAATGAGGTCTATAATTGTTACTGGTATTTGGCATATCAAATACAACACGGGCAGTTTGCCAGGCTCTGCCGCTGGGTAGCATACTAGTGCCATTATTAATGGAATTTTATTTTGACTGCTTTCTGGGCTATAACACCCGCACACCATTTTCAAAGTTGCTAGTTGGATGTTAAGACCATATGTAACTTCTAATTAAATCACCTCAAAAGATGTAGGGCTTCATTTGAACACAGAATCTCTCTGACACGAATGACAAAGTGCTTCTTAAACATTTTCAATTCCTAACATCCTTTTGATGGGGGAGTTTTAAGTGAGGCTGGCTATACTGGTATCTAAAATGGGTGCACAGGGTGTAAGACCCTTGCTTGACTGCAGCTGATTCTGGTTCAAGGCCCAGAACAGAATGGCCACCTGAACACCCCAGATGTATCCTTGGAGGCCTGTGAGCACTGCCAGAGAAATCGTGGCAATTCTTAAGCCTTTGCACTGAACCACTAGTCAACATTTGCCCAGAGGGGGCCCCCTGGTCTCCACTGCCCCCACACCACACACATACAACAGGAAAATGACAATAAACCATAAAGAAATTTACTTTGCAACATGTCACTTTTCACTTCTCTTCCCGTTGATCATCGATTTGCTTCGAGGGCACCAGTAACATCTCCAAATGTCCTGTCACATGCTAGTGTGGGCCCAAGGGCATTTGCTCACTCCACGAACATAAAGAGCCCTCAAACCATTCTATCAGGTCATGGGAATGAGGTCTATAATTGTTACTGGTATTTGGCATGTCAAATATGACACGGTAGCTTGCTAGGCTCTGCCATGCGGGTGGGATACTCTTGTAGTCACCTCTAATCTCGAGCATTGATGAACCCTGTGGCCACTTTGCACAAGACGGGCTGTGATCAGCTCTTCTTGATAGAGCTCTGATGAGAGGAGAGTCGGGATGTGGAAAATGACAACCCCTCATGGTGTGTGTGTGTGGGGTCCTCCTAGCTTCTTGTGAAGCTCTGCTGGGGTGGTGGGCCAGAGCTAGAACCTGCCTTCACTCCCGGGCGCCTCGTGATCAGCTGGGCACAGGAGAACTGGTAGCAGCTCTACCCTGTGTATGTGAGTCTCTTTGCAACACATTTTTTTTAAGTTATGTGACCTGCATAACAGCTAGAATGGGTGAAAACCTGGAGGCACAACCCATGGACCTCTTAGGAAGAAACAAAAAAGCATTCTTTAGGATTAAGAACTCAAATGTGCTGAATAGTACTTTGCACACAGGAGACCCGGGTTTCATCCCTGGCATGACAGCATCCCAGGCATCCCAGTGGGCAATACTGCTGTACTAGGCCGCATCACTTATACTAAACACACTTACAAGACCAATGTTGCCAATACACGATCCAGGTACTCCATGTCAGTAAGCTTTTCATAGATGTCACGGAAGAATCACTAGTCCACCAGCACACTAAGGCCGGCCTAGAACACCCTGTGAAGCTTCGGATGTGGGGAGGAATAGGGATGACGTCACCCAAGCCACATCCGGGTCTCTAACACTCCCATCCTGTTTCCGCTTCCACTCTGCAGTGCTGGTACTGCTTATCCTGTCCATGAGGCGACACCGGAAGCAGCCGTACATCATCGACGACGAGGAGAACATCCACGGGAGAACATCGCGGCGCTATGACGATGAGGGTGGTGGCGAGGAGGACACCGAGGCCTTCGACATCGCGGCCATGTGGAACCCCGGAGGCTCAGGGGCGGTGCCCCCTGGCGCCCGGCAGGACATGCTGCCGGAGATCGAGGAAGCCTGTCACGCCACGTGCCTCAGACGTGCGCCGTGAGCAGCACCGTGCACAGCTACGTGCTGGCCAAGCTCTACGAGGCCGACGCCGACCTGTGGGCGCCGCCCTTCGACTCGCTGCAGACCTACATGTTTGAGGGCGACGGCTCAGTGGCCGGCTCGCTGAGCTCGCTGCAGTCGGCCACATCGGACTCGGAGCAGAGCTTCGACTTCCTCACGGACTGGGGGCCCGTTTCCGGAAGCTGGCGGAGCTGTACCGGGGCGGCCGAGGGGCCAGCGCCTCTGTGGTGACGGAAGTCGGAGGCGCCGCATGCGCACGAGGCCAAACCCAGCCTGTTTCTCGGGCGGCCCAGGAGCAGGCCCAGCTTCGCGAGATCAGCTTTACGCAGCCGGAAGGGAAGCGAGCGCCGCAAGAGGGCCCGAGGAGGACCTTTGCTTTCGTTGTTTTGTTCTTTGTGACCCCACTCAAAAATCTGCAGCTCAAAGACAAGCATGTCTGGCCAGGGCCTTTCTTGGACATTGCCTGGGCACGTGGCTGTTGCAGAGAGGACGTAGGATCTTCAGTGCGGAGGTAATCAAGTGAAACAGAAAGTTTGCCCACCCACCCCCTTTTTTTGTTTCACTTTTAGAATTTAAACAGTTTTTTTAATGTTTTCTTTTAATCTATGGAATTATTTTTTCAATCACATTTTATTCTCCATGTAAGATTTTTGCTGGCTCATCAAACCACACAAACCAAGCCACGCGCAAAAGAACACAGGGGGGAAATTTGTCCCTCTGTGGAATATAAATAACCTCCTTGTTCTGGGATGGATGACATTGGTTTTTTGAGCCCTTTTTGAGACCAGGATAAGACCAGGACGACCTTGCATGGGGGAGGGGGTTGGGGGGGTGGGAGAAGGAAGAGGCATTGATTTTGACCTCAGGTTGCTGGGCTGAGCCAAGAATTGTTGGTAATTCACTCACCCCCAAATCCATCCACTTAGGATGCTCACAGCTCTTTAATGATACCCCTGCAAAATTGTTCGAAGGAAACCAGAAAATCTGCCTCTTTGCACTGTAGGTGTCTCTTCCATGTGCCAAATGTTAAGATTAGATGCTACAAATGAAAGCCAAATAAAGAAAAGTATCTAATGTGGAAAAAAACATGGGTTAGAGGGCTTTCCTAATCCTGTGTGAGGTCAATCCAAGGGATGTTTACATACTGTAGATAACCTACTTGAAAATCAGTATTATAGAGAATAAATGGATGTAAGAAAATTACATGTATAAGTTTTGTATATTTGTTAATAATTTTGGTAATAAATATGATGCATTGCATCTCAGTACCTTAGCATTTCTTTTTAATAAAAGTTGAATAGAAGGGAAAGTGTTGCAAATTTGTTTCCTTGCCAAGCATTTAGTTAAAAGAGGGATTTGCTGGTGGGGAAGATGGCTGAAAGAACTGGAATTCTTAAGGGAGCCCCCATTACATCAGGAGAGTATCTGATCCCCCAAACACCATCAGGAATGGCAGAAAAAACAACCGATAACTCTGCATCCTGACCTAGCCTTGGGTGCTTGAGCTGGAACTGATTCCTAAATCCACTAACGAAGAGACAGGAGGGTTGTGTGTATTGTTTCATCACTGACCTGAGGAAAGATTTGATTCAAAGTGTAAAGCTTTAAATGAGCTCTCTATCCCCTCATCTCTGAGAACAAAAGATAAAATCAATACTTATCTGGCAGGGGAGATGCCATGATCATGAAGGTGGTTTTCCCCAGGGTGAGGCTTATCCCTTGCACTCTGGTTGTGCTGACCCCTGCGATTTCCCCAAATGTGGGAAACTCGACTGCATAATTTGTGGTAGTAGGGACTGCGTTCACGCTGAAATAAAAATTATAATAAAAATAAATCAAGTTTGATAAAAATCAAGGATATAGTGGGGGAAATTTAGCCCTTAATTTTCATTCTGTGAGAGGGCAGGGACACAGCCATTAAGGAGGCGGCCCATGTGCTTTTCTGTGTTCTACTGACAAATTTATATACACAAATATGGGCTAGATCCCATGTCGTGTCATGCTGGAATGAGCTTACCAAAGGCCAGTACCACATTTTATTCTTTCTCTACAGTAGCTAATAGTCCTCTGCATACCGTAGGTACTTCATAGGTGCTTACTAGGTACATCATGAAAAGGATCTCTGTGACCTGTTACTAAAGGAAATATTCACAACTGAGAATAATAATGAACAAAACAATTTTCTGAGCCTCTTGGTTATGGCAATGGTTCTAAGCTTTCAATACATCTCAGAATAGCTATCACTTGTTGGACTTGAAATTAATTCAATTGGTCTAGGTAGTTTGCAATTCTAAGTTCCCATGTGACATAGATGTTGCTGGTCCAGCAAGCATCCTTTGAGATCTTCTAGTGATATTGTTACCCTCTCTCAAACAAGGAAGATTAGATTTTCATCCCCTTGCATTTGGGCCCACTCCTCAGCAGAGTGCTGTTGGGAGATACTTTTTTCAGAATAAAGAACACTTTCAAATAAAATAAGAGAAACGCGGTGTGAGAAGGTCCGGGGGACTGGGAGTTCCTGGGAACTGCTGAGATCGGAAGTCTGAGGATTTGCTTTACAGCTTTTTCCCTGATGCGCTAACATCTAGGCTAATTCTCTGCTTCTGCAAATGAATCCCTTTACCTCGTGAAAGGCAGTTCTCCCACATCTTCTTTGAGGGCAGAAAGTGACATAAGAACAAATTTATAAAAAACTTGATTCACAACTAGATGCTGCATCTTAGCCAACAACTACATGTAGCCAAATTAACCCCCATACTATTCTTCCTTTTCTGTCACTAGAACTAAGGAAATGTTTTCACTGTCTTGCTTTCTGTTGCCTATATTCTAACTAGTAACAGCTGCTCCCCTAACTGTGGGGGGGTTGCCATGCCTCATCCTGCAAATGTGGTCCCCATGCTACCAGGCAAGAAGTGACTAAACCATCTCCTGGAGTTTCTGGTTCCCGGGAGGATGTTTAATGATGTGATACAGGAAGTGTGAGAGAAGCACAGACTAGGAGCTCTGTTCCAGCTCACACTCCAAACTGAAAGATTTTCCCTTCAAATGAGTTTTACAATCTTCTTTTCCACTGCCATAGTTTACTACAGCTGGTGCCTCTGAAAAGAGAACATCACCACCACCAACAGAGCAAGCAGGTTAGAAGACAGAGATGTGAAATTATCAGGCCTTTTTTTTCTGATAAAGAAGCTAGCCTACCATTTCCATGTTGCAAAGCAATAAAAACATCCATAGAAATCAACTGATAAGACTGTTGAAGACTGTATTCTGAACAAGAACACAAGCAAAGCTAAAACACACCATGAATTTTCTGAATCAAATAAGCCAAATATCCCAATATGGCAGAGAGCAAAGACAAAGATGGAATTGTAAACACCACAGAGAAGCTGCCAAACCTGAAAACACAATTCAGACAAGTCCAAAATAGTGAGGGCACGTTGATCAAGGCGTTTTACTATTTCATTTGTAAACCAGAACTAGACCTTGATGTCAGAATTCACATGTAGAACAGTAGAACATTCATAGTCTGGGTTTATATAAACATGGAATATGTTTTACAAGAAATTCTTCCTGCAGGAGCAATAGTACAGTGGGTAGGATGTTTGCCTTGCACATAGCTGACCAGGATTCTATCCCTGGCATCCCATATGGTCCCCTGAGCACCATGGGGAGCGATCCCTGAGTGCAGAACCAAGAAAAAACCCCTATTCATCACTGGGTGTGACCCCAAAACAAAGCAAAGTAAAAATGTAAATACCACAGTCTTGGTGTCTTGAATAACAGGAATTCATTTTCTCACAGTTCTTGAGGTTGGAATCCCAAGATCCGGTGCAGCCTGGTCACATTACAGGGAGGACATTTTTGTTCTGCAGGTGGTAGCTGTCTCATGTCTACACACGACAGAGGGAGCTCTCTGAGGTTTTCTGACAGGACACTAATCCCACCAGATAGCTTCCCACTCCTATGGCCTCACTTAACCTCAACGACTTCCTTCCTTTAAATAGAGTCACCCTAGAGACTACAACTTCTACTCACCTGGGGATGATTCTTGGATTGAGGCTACTACAATTTAAGTTCCTGGGAACATCTGTGCCTGAGTCTTTTATAAAAATAATTTCTTCTTTTCTCTTGGGTAGACATTCAAGAAGTGAATCACTAGGATCTTAAAATAGGTGTTTTATTGTGTGTGTGTGACTTGTATCACTTGTCTTCCCATTCTTCATTGATTTGTTTGAGCAGTAACATATCTAAATGTCCTGTTGCATGATAGTGTAGCCCAAGGGCATCTGCTCACCCAGGAACACAAAGAGCCTCAGACCATTCTTTAAGGTCATGGGAATGAGGTCTATAATTGTTGCTGGGTTTTGGCATATCAAATATGACACCAGTAGCTTAACCAGGCTTTGCCCTACGGGTGGTATACTCTCAGTAGTAGGCCCTCATCTCATGCATTTACTGATGAACCAACGGGAGTGATCGGCTTTTCTCTTGGGTGGAGCTGTCAGAGAACGCCGCTGGGGTCCCTAACAGTGCCGGGAAGCAAGTTCCCTTTGACCTCCAAGGCCAGCAGGGAATGGATGAAGACTCAGGAATCCGATGCAGTTTTAAAAAGGCTTTACTTATCACAGGTTCAGGCATACAAGTCAGCAATAGAAAAAACCCTGTGCTTAGGATTCCCGGCTAAAACCCCAGCCACGTGTAGGCCACAATGGCGGCCACCACGTGTTAAGGCCCTGTAGAGAGGGAGACAAAGACAAGACTCCCAAGAAGAGTGCAATCCCCAAAAGAGAGCCCCAAAAGAGAGAGAGAGAGAAGAGAGAGAGAGAGAGAGAGAGAGAGAGAGAGAGAGAGAAGAAGCAGGCTGGTTTTATATCCCCGCAACTCAGACCTCCCACTATTATGGGAAGCAGGAAGGGTCAAATGCCCTTAGGTAATTTCTCCCAGCACCTCACCTAGGCCCTATTATATGATAATGTTTTGAGCCAAGATCTGCCTGGAAATGCCTTTATAGGGTAGAGAAGGGGGTTTCTGAGATGGCATGTCTCTGTACCAAAGACTAATACTAATGCCAGCTAAATATTTCTCCAAACCTTCACAAGAGTCTCGTCTGCTTCACGGTAGTTTTGTATTTTAGTTGCCTTTGAGTTATCAGGGAGCCATGCTTGCTTGCTTGGAGGCAAACAGCATTTCTCTCTGGTCTAATTACTTAGAGACCCAACGTGGCCAGGCAAATATGCTGGTAAGATCTAGCTAGTCCCATGATGATTGTGGTAGCATGAGAGAATATTTATACCAGCCAGTACAGAATACATGGTCAGATAAACTGCCACATTTAAACTACCCCCTTATCTACGAAGTGATTTGCAGGAGGCAATCTAGGGCAGATGCAGAGGCTTTTAGGCTTTTAGGGGTACTGCAACAGAGCTCTGACAAGCTGTGGAGTTCGGATGTTGAAAATGGCGGCCCCTCATGGTGTGAGGGTTCCTCTGGTTTCTTGCAAGGCTCTGTTGGGACGGCGGGCCAAGGCTAGAACACACCTTCCCTCCCGGGTGCCTCATGATCAGCTGAGCACAGGGAGAGCCCATAGCAGCTCTTTCCCGTGTGTGTGTGTGTGTGTGTGTGTGTGTGTGTGAGATACCAAATTGTTCTTCAAAGCATTTTTGGCATATTGTATTGTAAGACTCAGGAATCCGATGCAGTTTTAAAAAGGCTTTACTTATCACAGGTTCAGGCATACAAGTCAGCAATAGAAAAAACCCTGTGCTTAGGATTCCGGCTAAAACCCCAGCCACGTGTAGGCCACAATGGCGGCCACCACGTGTTAAGGCCCTGTAGAGAGGAGACAAAGACAAGACTCCCAAGAAGAGTGCAATCCCCAAAAGAGAGCCCCAAAAGAGAGAGAGAGAGAGAGAAAGAGAAAGAGAGAGAGAGAGAGAGAGAGAGAGAGAGAGAGAGAGAGAAGAAGCAGGCTGGTTTTATATCCCCGCAACTCAGACCTCCCACTATTATGGGACAGGCTCTCCAACACTTTGTGTGGTTGATTGGTTACTTTTTTTTTCCATTTTAGGAATAACACAGAGTATTGTAGAATCTCACTGTGATATGTAGTACTGGATATGTAGTACTCCAGTGACTAATAATGTTGAGCATCAATTCGTGTGTTTACTTGCTGTCCACGTACTCTCTTTGTTGGAGTTTTCAGCAGATGGTTTGCCAATTTTAATAAAGGTGCTCATTTTATTGATGCATTGAGAGTTCTTTTGATTTCATTTGATTTTATGGATATAATTTCTTTATCAGTATATGCTTTGCAGAACCCAAGTGATATACCTTTTCGTTTTCTTAACAATATCTTGTGATGTGAGGGAGATTTTATTTTAATAGATTGTGTTATTGCTGTTGATTCTAAAAAACCTTTGTTTACCCATAGTTACTAAGATTTTCTTTCATATTTTCTGCCAAGCCATTATAGTTTTAGGGGTTGTATTTAGGTCTATACTCCATTTGGAAGTTTGTTTTTTTTTTTTTTTTTTTTTTTTTTTGCAAACTGCCAGGCATGAAGCAAAACTCTTTTTACTTTCCCCATTGGGGGAGGAGATATGATTAATCAATTGCTTGCAGCAGCACTTATTGAAAAAAGTCTCTTTACTTTTCTTTAGAGCCTTTGGGCTTTGTTTTGAGAATTGAACTGTGTATAATAAAAAGATAGACTCTGTCTCTAGATCCTGTGAATGTGATCTTATTTGTAAGGAAGTATTCTTTATAGATGCAATCAGGTTCTTGGACTGTGGTGAGCCCTAATTCAGTGACCGGTGCTTGGGAAACCTGGACATAGAAACCTGGAGAGGATACTCAAGTGTGACCGAGGCAAGGCTGTCACGGTGGAAGTAAGCCAAAGAGTGTCCAGGAGTCTCTGTAACCAGCAATTTGCCCCAGGCTCAAATTCTCACCCAGAGTTCAGAAGGATCAGGCCTTGCTGACACCTGGCCTCCAGGCCCCTCCAACACTGTACACAGGGGTCAGGAGAACACTCAGCAGGGCTGAGCACCTGCTTTTATGTGAAGCTCAGATTCGATCCCCAGGATTACTGAGTTCCTGTCCACTGCCAAGTTCAACCTTGAACACCACCACTGTGGCCCAAACTGAAACTTAAGAGCAGTAGGATAATAAATGTCCATTGTGTTATTTTACCTCTTTTAATTGATTTGTTAGAAGCTTACAATATTAGAGAATTTCTGGGTAATAGCTTCACACCTCTAGAAGTGTAGAGGATACCCACATCCCTTTTGCTGTAAACCACCAGTTTTGGTGATCCATCATGGAAGAAATGAAGTCTTTGATGACTTTGACCTTCTATCATTTTTATGGGCATGGGTGGTGTTAGGGAAGGAACCCAAAGCCTCACATAAGCAGGGCAAATCCTCTGCCACTGAGCCACAAAATATCTGTCAACATGAAAAATCACTAAGTAGGAATCCATTATCTGTCCTTTCACTCTGGCTGGATCTTGACACATCCACACCATGTGACTTTGAACGACTAAGTAACCAATGTTTCATTCTGCAAAACTTTGAGAATCTCCACTCAGGCTCCATGCATGGCTCAAGGATGTGGTGAGAAGCCTCAGAAGGTGCCCTGTGGTCTGCAGGTCATAGGTTACAGACAGAGCCCTGAGCAGCTTTCTCCACTCCAGACAGGGGAAGGAGAAGATTGAGTCACCAGATGTTTGAGCAAAAGCACTTCCATTCACACAGCCTCACTCACCGGGGACTGCAGAGAGAGATGCGCTCGCTGTGATGAAGCCACGTGCCCAGAGGTCCTCGGGCAGCACAGCAGTACGACAGGCTTTGAGAGGTGCTGGTGCCCAGTTATGACATAGAGCATATGACCCATGGCAGTGGGTTCCCATCCGCGTGACCGTCAGGGGAGTGCTGCACTACACCATGAAAGAATTCACCTTCAAAGCACACCGCGGCGCTTTCCTTCTGTCTCTTTCACTTGACATTCAGGCTGTCCCCGATGATGTGCTCCTGTGTCTCCCTGCCAGGCCCTGTGGCAGTGACATTCACTCATCCTAATTGCTCTCATTCACCAGCCTACTGAGGGGCACAAACTGTCCCACCCGTTCGTCAGGAATAGTTCTGCTACCCTCCAGAAGCTGACTTCTCAACCACTGGTTTTGCCATTTGCCAACGATGTTTTGGGCTGATGATAGCCAGTGCGAGATGAGAGTCTCAAAGCAGGGCATGAGCTGAAGATGGGTATTAATTACAACCAAGAGCTACTCCATCTGGAGGCCCCCCACTGGAATCCCTGCCCCCAAACTGCAGTGTTTAGGAAACAGGAAGATGGAGCAAGCACTAGAACCTGTTACGTGCAGGCACTGGCAGGAGCTTTCACACAGTGATCACACTGAAACGGAAACCGGGTGTGGGTAGAAAAGAACACGGGGGCTAAACATGAAGCACGCACCATGAATGCTCATGCCAGTGGCCCTCTGGGTTTTATGGCTTAGAAGGAGCTCTGCTCACGCAGAACCAACATCTGGTGACTAGCCAACATCTGGTGACCTTTCAAGGCCTCCACCTGGAGAGGCTGACATGGGTCGGTGCATCCAGGCAAGGACGGCCATCATCAGGAAGAGTGAGTGACTGCTTTAAAAGCCCCAACTGAAGGATCATTTCTGCAAGTTACCAACAAGAGTCACTGAGATTTCATTATCAGGGAATTTCCTTAACCCAGGTGAATCTCCTCTCAAAGGAGCCATTTGCAGATGACACTGTAAGCTGTCATAGCGACAGTGAGCTCCTACCTACAAACTGGGGACACATTCTCTGTAAATGCAAAGCCACTTACCCCCTTCAGACTCCCACCTGGACCTAAGCATATGCCATGTACAGCCCCGGCACACGGGGCCAACAGATTATTTATGGGACTTGGCAGACCCCTCACTGTTGGGGCTCCTATTCACCCTTCCCATGGCAGCACCCACTGTGACAGCGAGCAGGTAAACTGAATAATAATCTATCCAACTTGGAAGGTCAATTCATGCTCATATTTCTAATTATAAAATACACCATTACCAAGGGCCTCAGCTAGCATGAGTTCCTACTGTGATGCTAGACTGATCATTATTCAAAGTTGTCCTTTTGTGACAATATCTAACAGCACAGAACAAAAGGCTTTAGTGTGATCCCTTTATTATGAAGAAACAAAGGTATTTTGGCCTCTTGAAATGGGAACCAATGCTTCTCTCTTCTCCCATCAGAGCCAGTCTCACTGCTACTTTTACTGGTGAAGCTCAAGACTCCATCGAACTATTACTTGACAGTCCTTGAGAGATAGCACAACTCTTCAAGAGATGAGTTCATGGTACAGGCAGGAAGCTCAGGTTCTGAGCACACAACCGGAAGTAGCCCCTGAGCACTTCCAGGTGTAGGTCTCCTCGTCCCCCAAAAAGTCTCTTAAGTGAGATATCACTTGATGAGGTTTCTCTGGGCCCAGGCCACATTTGCAGCAGAACTCATGACTTAATGCACCAAGCACGTTGGAGCTGCTGTTCCTAACTTGAGGCCCTCTCATACTTCTCCCAGAATATGGTACAGCCCACACGCCAAGCACACTTTCTGCTACTCTAAGTAGCCAAGGGGAAGAAATGAGCTTTGGTGATCTGTAATTGTGCTTCCTGCATGAAAATGGAAGGTTCTAGGAACTGTTTCTATTGTCACAGCAAAGTCTTCCATCTGCGAACCAAACGGATTAAAAGACCAGTAGGAGTTCCACAGTTTGAAGCATCATGGCCTGTAATCAGTGGGTTTGTTTCATGTAACATGTATATGTGTAAAGAATTGAGTGTTGAGCGTGGGCTTTATCTGCAGGAGCTCTCTTCTATGTGCCTCTATTCACTGACGTTATGGTGTCATTTGGTTCAACCCCAAATGCAGAACCCTTGGATACAGACCAATTATAATAGAATTGAACATCTTCAGGGTCTGGAGGGGAGGGAAAGGGTGCTGTAATCAATCCTCCAGCTATACCAAGGGTCTGTGTTAGTGTAGGGGAGACAAAAGTTACACATTTAAACATGCTCCCATTTTATCTCATAGAAAAAAGAGAGAAAGGAAAAAAGAAAGGAAAAGGAAAGAAAAGAGAGCGGTAGGGAAGAATGGGTAGAAAGAAAAAAGAAAAGGAACGGAAAAGGAAGGAAGGAAGGAAAGAAAGAAAGGAAGGAAGGAAGGAAGGAAGGAAGGAAGGAAGGAAGGAAGGAAGGAAGGAAGGAAGGAAGGAAGGAAGGGAAAAGGAAGGAAGGAAAGAAAGAAAGAAAGGAAAGAAAGAAAGAAAGAAAGAAAGAAAGAAAGAAAGAAAGAAAGAAAGAAAGAAAGAAAGAAAGAAAGAAAGAAAGAAAGAAAGAAAGAAAGAAAGAAAGAAAATAGAAAGAAGAAAGAAAAATGGAAATAAAAGAGAGAGAGAGAGAGTCTGAGGTTGCAGAAACAGTGTGTCTATAGGTTCCCTCTAGCCCAAGATGGACTAGATTAAATAAAAATGCCAATACAGGAGAAACGTAACCACCTAAATGAAGCTCACATAAATTGTATTACTTGATTGGATGAGGCTAAACTTTCTAATAAGATCTATATGAATAAATGAGCTAAGAGCAAGTTTAAGTAGATAGGTTATTTTTTGTATCTGTGATATTAGCTACTACACTTGGGAGCCTAGATTACAAAATAGTAATCATGAGACTTCAAGGGATGACCCTGTAGCCTTGGCCCTTCTAGTCTAAAGCTTCGCTTATAAATGATATTATTACTTAGGGCTGTACGGGAAGTGTTTGCTCAGCTCTCCGCTCAGTTTTTCAGCTGAAGTTCCACACTGCTTGGAAGGACTGCGGAAGGACATTCTCCCGTGACACATGGAAAACAATAGTGATGCGCGCTTGGATCACAGTGGAGCTGAAGAAATCTGCCCCTCAAGGAGACATTAGGAATATCTTCTGACCAGAAGGTGCCAGGAAGGCCTTTACAGAATCCTCTAAGCTTTCGATTCTGACCTTGCCACATGAGCCCACTGACCCCCTCAGAGGCAAACAGAAATCTTTGCCAGACCAGTATCTGCCAAGCATCCTATGCTCTGTGGCAGGATCGATGGAGTCTAGACCCCACTGGAGCCTGTGTCTGCTTAGGACTGGAGCAGTAGGGCAGGGATTAAAACATTCACCTTGCATGTGGCCGTTTTCATTCAATCCCTGGGACTGTATGCAGTTTTCCCGAACAACACTGGGAGAAACTCCAGAACACAGACCCGAGATTAGCCTCTTAGCATGGCCAGATGTGACCCAAAGAACCTCTCCCAGTGAAGAAGAGAGACTGAGAGCCAAGAGAATACATCAAAGGGCTCCAATACATCAAAGGAGCCCTGGCTACGCTGATCCCTGCTGGGATCCCTGGCACGGCACTGCCAAGTGTGGGGCAGCTCAGCCTCACTGACCAAGCACCCGAACTCTCATGCACGCACCCACCAGCCAAGTGTCCCTTAGAGTAGCCTCAGTCCCCCCAAACACCGCTGAGAAGCACCCATCCCCAAAGAAGAGAAACTAATTGATGTGACTCTCAGGAATGATCAATAATGATGCCTCCACCAATGTGCACAGCCCCCAAGCACCTGAACACAACCAGCCCCCCAAAGTAAATATGAAGTGATACATGGCTCCCCTGTTGTTTTCATGAGCAAGGATGGATTTTTTTATTGGCTGTTCATCTTATCCCGTGGCGTTTCGAGAACAAGGTTAACAGCACACATTTCCGGATTAGAGACATAAAAGGGGCTGCAGGCAGAGTAACTGGCCTGAGAGAACAGGACCTGGGACGATGTGAGTGCTGAGACTTAGCTTCTGCAGTTGCCAGCCAAGGAGGGCCAAGGTGACCGCACCCTGGAGAGAGCCATGGACAGAGATGCCTTCTGAGTGACCCAGGAGCTAGAAAGACCCAACAGTGCCATTGTCCTGAGTCTGAACTCTGTCTTCATGTTTCTTGCCACCTGGTTTCTGGAGCTTTGTAACAGAAGTATTTGGAAATGAATATAGAGGCATGAAGTGCTAGAAATGAAATATATATATATATATATATATATATATATACACATATATATGTATGTAGACATACATATGTATATCACTTGATCTCTTGAATCCCGTTATTCATCAATTTGCTCGAGCGGGCTCCAGTAACATTTCCATTGGACCCTATCACGTGCCAATGTAGCCCAATGGCATCTGGTTGATTCAGGAATATGAAGAGCCTCAAACCTTTCCTTCAGGGTCTTTACAAGGAAGTCTAACCATCTTGTAGGTGGGCGGCCACGTGATCTTTTGACATCCCATGGGATCCAGTCGGTAATGGCTCTAGTCCAGTGTTTGTCTCCAAATCGCATTACATGTTCAGCCCATCTGATTTTTTGATGCCTTGGCAAACAAGACAGCGTCCCTGATTCTGGAATAGCGACAGAGGTCAGAACTCCAGATTCCTTCTCTCACTTGAGTGAGGCATGATATTCCAAGCATAGTTCTTTCGATACCTCTCTGAGAGACCTGAATAGCATTCTCATCCTGCTTTCGTAGGGCCCAGGTCTCTGAGGCATATGTTAATGCAGGGAGAATGGTGGAGTCAAAGAGATGTGCCTGGAGCCAGAGGTTCTTTGTCCTTTTAGCTATTTCTTCTATGCCTTGAATTCAGTTATGCCTTGCATAACTGAATGCAGCAGTTATGTGTACCTAGGTCGAGAAATCAACATGATGAACGACCTAAAACCTGAGCTGCGCCAGGAGGAAGAGAGCGGCATGGAATGCCTTCAAAGGCATAGAAGAAATAGCTAAAAGGACATATGTATATATGTGTGTACATACGTGTGTTTACATATACACATACACACACACACACTTTGGGGACTTCCTACTGGTGCTCAGGGGCTTGGCGGCGCCACTCCCAGTGATACACAGAAGTGCAAGCCTGATGGTCAGTGTTTAGCTCAGTGAGATGGTGCTGTAGGGAGGGGGGGAGGGGTGCACCAGGGCCACACATAGTAGTCCTTGGAGGCAGGAAGTGCTAGAAATGAAATTTATGGCCACGTGCATGCAGTCTAGCCCTTCAAGCTCTCAGTCTGGCCCTTCACTACATTTTCCGCTCTTTAGCCCTTTTTGCATTTTTAATGTCTTTGCACAATGGTCCCTCACATGTCTGCAGTTCTCCCTAGGACTTTTCCTGAGTTCAGTAAAATAGGGTATGGTGGCTATTTTTTTGCCAGAGGAAGCCCATCAGACCAGAAATAATGTCTTGTTAGCAAATTCATCCTCCTCTGACAGCTTATCAGAATCTGACCGCTGCAGGATCTGTAAAATTCTTGCTTAGGAAGTTCCTGAACAAGCCCTGATTGTCACTTTGCTCTCTGTGTGCCTCTTCTTGCAGCAAGCAGTGATTTAGGACAACTGGTTTACTGAGTCTGTTAGTGTTGGCTCACTCTGGGGCCAATTACCAAACAGCAAACTGGGTTTCTGGTGTTGCCAACCTGAATCAGTCTGTCCAGATAGAAGAGCCAATTATTCCAGGCTCCATTAATACCATCACCATCAATTAGAACATCAGTGTGAGCCTGAAACAGTCAATCCCCAGAGCCAGGTTTGGGGTGGTTAAACTAACTGAGTATCATCAATCTCTGGAGACAGAGTAGGAACCTTAGGAGGCAAAAGTCACTCTTGAAAAGCAAGACTTGGAGTACTTGTTTCCATGCACTAGGGACTCTGCACACACAACACATCCCTCAACCGAACTCTCTATTCATTTGTTACTTGTCTTAATGAGTTGGCTCACAGGTGAGGTATCCATTGGCTTCCAGAGATATTTGACTTTAACTCCAAGCATCAGGCAAAGCCAGTTTTCTCCTTGGGCTGGGAAGGAGTCCTAATTCCCTACGAACAAGCACACCATGCGCCCTTACGAGAACTACGTTTTACTGGATTGCAGTACAACCAGCACACAGATTTCTGCCCAACACAGAGAAAGTCAGTTATTAATGTTCACCTACCTGACTCAACACCTTGGAGCTTTCCTCTCATTTGGAAGCAGAATTCTTACAGGCAAGCAAATGATTCTTGCATAGCCCTTTCACCACGGATCTTCCCATTGGTGGCATTGGGGGCATGTTTTAATTAACTTGACTATTTTCTCAGCCCTTTGTATCTCTAAGTTTCCTCTGGCTTCTCCAGTCTCAGGGAAGAGCCCTACCCCGCTTTCCTGGAGGTAGTTGGGTAATGTACGTTTACTCTCAAACTTCGAGTGCTCCCTGAGGTGAGTATTTCATACTATTTCCTTTCCACAGATGCTGGTTGAATGCCGACAGGCCTGACGGAGTGTAGTGATGCTCTCCTGCATGCAGCTTAGAAGCCATCAGGAAGGGAGAAGCACAAAGTAGCCACACTGCCTTTCAGAAAGCCTCAAGTTGTCAGCATTCCTCACAGCCCACCCATCTCCCCCCCCACACACACACAAACACACACACACACTTTCCTCCAAAATGCAAATCATCTAAGGGAGGCAAACATTTATTAAGACATTTTTATCCAACACAGTCTTATGCTATGAGGCCATTGTGGGCTAAAGCAGGAGGAAACGGGCTGTGTGTTTGGGGAAACACAGAATACAGTGGCAAAGAGATCAGACTTCCCTGTCCTCAGCGCTCCTCACACATGCCACAGCTCCTCTCACTGCAGAAACAAGACAACCAAGAGCTGGGGAGAAGAAGCTGATGGACAGGAAGAAAGCACTTTCTGGAAGAATGAAAAGTTGGAGCATACAGGGTAAAAGAAAAAAACAGAGATAGGTGTTACAGTACACTGTTGCCCAGAGCCTCTGCATCTTGCCTGGAGTTACCTCCTGCAGGCCACTTTGTAGATATAGGGGAAGAAAACAGTTTGAATCTGCGACTCTATGTGGAGGTATATCTTACCATGTACTCTATGTTAGCTGGTATAAATATTTTCTCTCATGCTACCACAATTATCATGGGACTAGCTAGATCTTACCAGTATTTTTACCTGGCCATGTTGGATCTCTAAGTAATTAGACCAGAGAGAAATGCTGTTTGCCTCCAAGCAAGCAAGTGTGACTCTCTAATAAGTCTAAAGACTAATATACAAAACAACTATGAAGTAAAGATGAGAATCTTGTGAAGGCTTGGAGAAATATATACCTGGCTGTAGAATATCCATTGGTACAGATACATGCCCTTCCCCACTCTACCCAGCCAGGGCACTTCCAAGGCAGATCTTGGTTGGGGCAATATTAACATTTATTTCAATGGAGCTAGGTGAATTCCTGGGAGAAGTTACCTGAGGGGGATTGACCCTAACTGCTTTTTGTTGCTGTGGGCGGTCTGAACTGAAAACTTATAAAAGCTGTATCCCTTTTTGCCATTTTGGCTTTTTACCTTTTCACCTTCTCCCTCTGCTCTCTGCCTCTCCATTCTCTTCCCTGTTGGGCCTTAGCATGTGGTGGCAGCCATCTTGGCCTAGGATTCTAAACCTACACTTGGCCAGGGCCCAGCCCTGAACCTGAAGTCTGAGGTTTTCCTATTATTAGATTGTATACCAGAACCTGTGAGAGTAAAACCTTTTGAAACTTTGCTGGATTCTTGTGTCTTTCTCTGTCTGCTGGACGCTGATCCCCTGGGGCAGAAAGGGGATCCCTAGACCTTGCTCCCAGATTTTGTTGGGGCACCCAGCATATCCTGACAGATGGGCAGTGGGAGGGAACCCCCCCTGTACTGACCCCTCAAGTCTTTTGCCAAGCAACAACCCCAGTGGGAGGTGAAGGAACACGTCAGCCACCACCGAAGACTCTGAGCCGAACATGAGTGAGAGGACTTTGCACGAACAAAAAAGTTATTGACAAGGACAATTCACAGAGTCAGAGACAGAAAATGCTCTGGACGTGCAGATGTGGAAACTCAGAGATGGAGGGAGAATCTACACAGGGTCACCGGGGCCCTGGGTGGAAGAAGCTCCAGCCCGCACTGCAGTGAAGGCTGCATTGGGGGAATGCAGGGAAGCAGCAAACCAGGCCGCTCACCAGCTCTGCCCACAGCCCTGCACGCACAGGGTTTGGGCCTGATGCACAGGACAGCTGCCACAGCCAGTCCCTAAGCTCCAGCAGAGTAAACACGGCGGCCTGAGCCCTGCTCTGCTCTCCCCAGGAGGCGCTGGTGTTGCCGGGTGAGTCGGTGATACTGGGCACAGCATCACAGCGATGTCTGTCCTCGATGGGGGACTCCTGTGCCCGTGGAAGGTTCGTGCAGGCTTCTGGGGGCTCTGACTCTTGCGGCTGGGATTTGGGTAGAGCCGGGCTGAGCACAGGGCCAGAGAGCAGCAGGGCAGACACTGGGGCAGCCTGAGAGAAGAAGGCGTCCTCCGGAGACCCGCGTCCTCGCCAAATTTAGAAGCAAGAACTAGCTTTCCCAGAGGCTCCTTTGAAACTGTTAAGAAATTATAATTAGACTCTGCTTCTGCTCAGCCTTTCATCCCAGCGCTCAGGGTGCTTCCCGCGAGGGTCTCATGAATGGTCATGGCCCCACTCCAGGCTGCGGGCACCTCCTGTCATCTGTTTTCAGGATGAAGAAGCTAGAGGCAGGTACAGGAGCAAGCCCCCCCCCAATGCCGTCTATGCAGTGCGTCACCAACCAGCTGTGAATGGGGGCCATGAGGAGGAGTCCCCCAACTCACTGGGGCTCCCCTTCATTGACTCCCGCTGGGAGTTGGTGCCTAGAAACAGACTTTTGTTTTCTTTTTGGGTCACACTAGGCAATGCTTAGGGGTTGCTCCTGGTTCTGCACTCAGAAATCACTTCCTGGCGGTGCTCAAGGGATCATACAGGAGGTCAAGGATCAAACCCGGGTTATCTGTGTGCAAGGCAAACACCCGCCCCGCTGTATTATGGCTCTGGCCCCAGAAACAGACTTGACGAGCACCTGCCAGGGCTCTGAGCCAGACACAGAGGGAGCAGAGCATGAACCTGGACTCACTCTCTAGACCCCTGTGGTGAGCTGGTGTGTATCTGACACTCCCTGATCAAAAATAGAGTGTGGGGCAAGTGCCTCGTGTTCAGCACAGCCTCATTCCAGTCCCTGAACCACTCTGTGGCCCTCCCAACACAGGGCCAGGGGGTAGAGCGATAGCCCAGCGGGTAGGGCGTTTGCCTTGCACACAGCTGGCCCATGCCAGCCTGGAGTTTGATCCCCGACATCCCATATGGTCCCCTGAGCACCACCAGGAGTAATGCCTGAGTGCAGAGCCAGGAGAAACCCCTGAGCATTGCCAGGTGTGACCCAAAAAAGCAAAAAAAAAAAAAAAAAAAGACTATAAAAAATGTTAATAAATTTTTTAGAACCTGGAGTACTGATGAGTCTGAAGAGGTACAGTGGGTTTCGTTCTCGGCATCCCTTATGGTCTCCCAAGCACTTCCAGGGAGTAATTCCTGAGTGCGGAGCCCTCAGGGAAAGGTGTGGAGCTGAGGACTTTCTTTCTCTTTCTCTCCCTCTCCCTCTCCCTCTCTCTCTCTCTCTACATATATATATATATATATACACATACATATACCTCTCTCTCTCTCTATCTCTATATCCCACTTCCCTCTCCCCTCTCTCTCTCCCCCTCTATCTCATTCTCTCTCTCTCCCCCTCTATCTCATTCTCTCTCCCTCTCTCTCTCCCCCCCTCTATTCTATCTCTCTCTCTCTCCCCCTCTATTCTATCTCTCTCTCTCTCACACACACACACACACACACACACTCCTGGGACCCAGCTAACCTGGGGTAAAACAAGCTTTCAATGTGAACCCTAAATCTGAAAAGGGTTAAATGCAAGGCTGGAGTCCACTCATATTCCAGGGATCTTCCCCCAGAGGGATGCCTCCCTGTGGCAATAGAGTCAGGTAGCTCCTGAAAACACAAAAACATCCTGTTTCTATTCACCATGAAGAGGTTCCTGAATAAAAGCTGGGCAAGGAAACCCTGCAAAGACAAGACACCAGTTGGTGTTTCAAGTCAAAGGGGAGATGGGGCCTGTGGGGTCAAGGGTCAAGGACGCGGCATGCAGGGAGCCAGGTTCTGGCACCACAGAAGATAAGCCAGTGAAGGTAAACAGATACATATTTCAAAGTGCTTAACTGAACAAAATCAGCTCCAGCCAGCAGTACCTGGGCACCCTCCACCAAGTAAGCTGGAGCAATACTTCCAGGGAGGCACCGGAGCAAAGCAAGGACTCGATCTGCCCACAGGATCGGATTCAGCACCTTTACCCGGTTAGGTGAGTCGTGGGAGAGGCTGTTGTGGCCCCCTGTGGGGGGTTCCCTACCTCTGACACATCTAAGAGCTTCCCTTGGTATTTAGCTCACTAGGCTGCTAACGCCTTTATGCTTTATTTCTTTGTTTCATTTGGGGGCCACACCCAGCGATGCTCAGGATGGCTTTGCACTCAGGAGTACTCCTGGCTGTGCTCCTGGGACCATCTGGGACACCACAGAACCACCCCGGGGGCAGCTTGCAAGGCGAGCCCCTGAGCCACAGTACTACCACTCTGGGGCCGTCAGTAATTGCTTTAATCCAAAGATAGCACAGTAGGGAAACAATGGAAGCGGGGGGAAAGCATCCTGAGGATGGAAAAACGAGGGGCTTAGAAAAGCAAAGTGCTCTGCCAGGCCACGCAGATTTTTCAGGCGGAAGCCAGTAAGTGGTTGACCGGTGGGGAGTCCCCTCGGGGAGCGCTGAAGAGGGTCCAAAAAAGGGGCAGAGAGGAGTTGTGCTGAGCTTCACTCTGCGGGAGACTGGGAAGACAGGGACAGGAAGCAACTGAGGCGGGAGGTGTTTGCTGTGTGCAGAGAAATTATCTCCTCTCGGCCTGCAATCTGCCTTCCGGCCACACGAGGGCGCGTCTCCCCCTCCGCGGCTCTCCCGGCTCCCCGCGGCGGAGGGCGCTGCTGTCCCGCCTCCAGCACCGCCCTAACGGCCCCGGAGTCTGGAAGTCGGTCCTGGGCAACCGTTATCCAACTCCCCACCTTTCATCCTCTCCAAACGAGCCAGTGTAGCTGCTCCAAACCAATCCCTCTGTCCCATCCGCAGGGGCACGGTGATTTCACTCACCCCTAAAAATTCCCAGGGAGCACGGTGGAAGGAGTGTCCTTGGAGAGGGAGCAGCTCAGAGCCAGGGGGGAGTGGACAGTTCCTCTGTCCAGGACAGCGAGGGCTCCCCCGCTGGCCCAGGCTCCCGGGGTGCTTGGTCACCTGATCCACAGGACCTGTCCCTTCCAAAGACACCCACCCTACCCTCCAAGGTCCCTGCCACCGCCACCATGGGGTGTTCAAAGACCCAAGGAAGGAAAAGGGACTTCAACGGGACAGGACTCAGGATCAGAAAGCAGCCACCAGTTGTTTATTTTTGTTTAGCTAATTGCTAAAATACCTGAAGACAGGAAACTATTGGGCCGTGGTGCACAAGGCAAGAATTCCTAAATTGTGCTCACTTGGAGCTGCCCCAAAGTTCCTTTGTTCTCGCGCCCCCATGTAAACAAACCCACCCACAGCCTCCTGGTACTAAGTGTCCCAGAGAATTAGAAACAAGGGGTTTAGATCTGGGGTAAGACACACCCGCCCAACCGCACTGCCTGAATTTGTTTGCGTTTGCCTCGTCCCAGCAAAAGATTCTGCTGATTTGGGTTGAAACGTCTACCTGGGAGGGGCTTTGGGGCTTTTTTTGGGGATAAAAAAAGAGGTTAAACTTTCTAAACCTTGAGCTGAGCTAGCTCAATAGGAAGAAAAACAACAACAAAGAAAAATCCTACACCCCACTTACAAAAAAGAAGATATCTAATTAAGACAAAGCGCAATTCAGCCATGCATATGTTGCTATTCAAAACAGATTTGGTTTGGTGGATTTGGAGGGTTTTTTTAAATTTTTGGTTTATACCCAACCAGGTAGAAATGACCACAATCACATGCAAGGCAAGTGCCTGCTCTCCCCCCCAACCTATCTCTCCCTCAAAATAGATCTTAACTGGGATTGAGCGAAAGTCCCATGACCTGCTCAGAGTGTGTGTCACTAAAGGCGAGGTGAATATTGGTGAGAGATGAGTGATAACAGGTCCGCTACAGGTGAGCTGAACATTGGTGAGAGGTGAGCGGTGATGGGGTCCGCTACAGGTGAGCTGAACATTGGTGAGAGGTGAGCGGTGATGGGGTCCACTACAGATGAGCTGAACATTGGTGAGAGGTGAGAGGTGATGGGGCCCGCTACAGGTGAGCTGAACATTGGTGAGAGGTGAGCAGTGATGGGGTCCGCTACAGGTGAGCTGAACATTGGTGAGAGGTGGGCGGTGATGGGGTACACTACAGGTGAGCTGAACATTGGTGAGAGGTGAGGCGGTGATGGGGCCCGCTACAGGTGAGCTGAACATTGGTGAGAGGTGAGCGGTGATGGGGCCCGCTACAGGTGAGCTGAACATTGGTGAGAGGTGGGCGGTGATGGGGTTCGCTCTTCACCCTGGGGCAATGACGGTGGCGACGCACCCTATCAGAGGAGCCCACAGTTGTTCATGCTGAACCCCAACACTTACTTCCTTTTGCTGAGCCTGTCTCCCGAGTCTGGGATTCCTCCTAGGACAAGTGTACCCTGTTCTTCATGTCTCTGCAGAAACTAAAGAAATCCTCTGGGAGAAGAAAAGTGCCTGCCACAGAGGCAGGTTGTGGCGGCAGGGGGATCGAGACTGGGGACTTTGGTGCTGGGAAACAGGCACTGGTGGAGGGATGGCTGTTGCATCACTGTATGACTGAAACCCAATCATGAACAGCTTTGTAATGGTCATTGCAAGGTCATTCAATTAAAAAAATAATTCACTTTTTAAAAAGTCAAGTATCCTGGGCCAGTATTGTTGCAGGACTCCTCCTAAGAGCCCCTTTCTCTACCCTAAGGAGGTTTTTTGCTCAAGACATTAGCATATAAAAAGACATTGGGTGAGGTGCTGGGAGAAATTACCTGAGGGCATTTGACCCTGCCAGGAGAAGTTTACATTTGGCTTGCAGCTCCTCCCAGCTCTGCTGGGAGGCTTTTTCATCTCTAATTAGCCCAGCCCAGAATGGGCTGGGCCAGGATTGGGCAGGTTTCTGGCTATAAGATAAGTTGCAAGAAGAAAGAAGCTCTCTCTTTTTTTCCCCTTTTGCCATTTCGGTTTCCCTTGGCTTTTTGCTTCCCTCCATTCTCTGTTGGGCCTCAACACGTGGTGGCAGCCATCTTGGCCTGCACCTGGCTGGGGCGGGGCATGCAGAGTCAGAAGGTTTCCCCCTGCTCTTGGATTATATATTGGAACCTGTAATAGTAAAGCCCTTTTTAAAACTGCATCGGATTCCTGAGCTTTCATCCATTCCTCGCTGGCTTCGGAGGTAGAAGGGAACTTCGCTTCCCGACACTGTTGGGGACCCCGGGCGGAGCTCCCCGACACAGGATGATAGCTCAAAGGGAGAAGGAAGGAAGGAAGGAAGGAAGGAAGGGAAGGAAGGAAGGAAGGAGGAGGAGGGAGGGAGGGAGGGAGGGAGGGGGGAGGGAGGGGGGGAGGGAGGGAGGGGAAGGGAGGAAGGAAGGAAGGAAGGAAGGAAGGGAAGGAAGGAAGGAAGGAAGGAAGGAAGGAAGGGAAGGAAGGAAGGAAGGAAGGAAGATTTGGGGGGGGAGGGGGACTCCAGGTGTGAATTGTCCTTCCCAGCCTCGGGTCATCATTAAGGAATTGCAGGATTATTGGAGATGAACAGTTAAATGCTTCTTTGTTTCTAAGAACAACAAAATGACCTGTGACTTTTAATGAAGTGATTATGTAATCTCCCCTCAGAGAGCTTAACTTTAGTCATTTGCTGTCAGTCATAATACCATGACACACTTTTTATTACATAAAAAACTCTAAGAAATAACCATGGATTTTTGGGACTAGGAAATGGAATAGGAGCTTGCTCTGTCCATTCCACGCATCGGCCTGGTATTGCAGTACCTCCAGGAATGGTGCACCCCCTCGGGGGAATAAAAAAAAAAAAGCTCTAAGAAATAACCAATATTTTTCAGTTGTGGCTCAGCAGTAAGGCTCACGCCCTGGCACTGGATCCTATTCTCTCTCTCTCTCTCTCTCTCTCTCTCTCTCTCTCTCTCTCTCTCTCTCTCTCTCTCTCTCTCACACACACACACATCTCACAGACACAAACATTTCTAGGCAAAATAAATACAAATAATCTTAATCCTCAGTGTCACTCAGAGAGAAATGCAAATTAAAAGACAGTGAGCTTGGGTGATTTTGGTATTATTTTTACCTGAAAGTTGGGTGAGAAAGCAATGGTTGGGAAAGCAGTGGGAAATGCCAATTTCTTTTCGTGAGCTCAGTGTCTGCTCTGGTCACGTGCCATGCCAATAATGAGAGTAAGCACCTGGGGCCTGCCATTGCAGGTACAGAAGGCCACGCACAACCTTCGAGGAAGGTAATTTGGCATTGTCTCTCAAAGTCACAAGTGCCCATGTCCTGACCTAACTATTCCCCTTCCAGAATGCCATTCTACAGTTTGTATTTGTCTATGTATAAAATGATATTCTCTGCAACTGCAAGTTTTAATGTATCTATAAATAGAAAAAGATGAAATTATCTTAGATAATTTATACAATAGTAATTTCCAGCTGTTAAAGAAATGAAGCTGCTCTCTATGCAGTAAGATAGGACAATCTCTCAGCTATATGTTAAATAAAATAAACCAGATGACAAGGAATGAGCTTTATGCTACCATTTATATTTCTAGAATGGTACACCAAAATGTGTTTGTGTTCAGATAAACTTGGGGATGAAATAAGAAACTGGAAAATGTGGTTATGGCCCCAGATTATAATAGAGACTTGAGAATGAAAGAACATTGACTTTACACTCATTACCTTTTTTGCCTAAATCTAATATATGAACATGTTCGGTTATTTTTAAATAAATAAACTTTAGGGAAAGCGAAGTTATTATTATAAATTTATTTCCTGATTTGCTTTATGAGAGTGACTCTGGAGTTAAATTCCAGCTTATGTTTTGGATAAATGATAATTAATGATCAGATATGAAACAATAATGTGGCACATTTGTTCTCATTTCCTTTTCTGCCTAAATAAGGGCAGTAGAGACAGCACCATAAATGGCACAGAGGAAATGAATCTTCCCTATTAACATTTTTAAATGAGTTTGCTGGTCCTTTGGCTTTGTCTTATATTCAGCCCTTAAAGGTGTGCTGCTAGCTGGGCGCCCTAGACCCAGAGTCACAGTGGCCGGTCCCACTAGCTCACTAAAGACTCTGAATGTTGTTCAAGTGTTGGACTCCAGAGCCTGTTTGAGAGCAAGACCAGGACCGTGACTCTCTTCATGCATTCAGTGTCTGCTCTTGTCACATCCAATGGAAGAGGAAGGGGCTGTCAGAAATGGAGAACATCAGCTTTCATTGTTTTATTTTGTTTGTTTCTGGCCCACATCTAGCTGTGCTCAGAGCTTACTCTTAGCTGTGCATTTAAGTATCAGAGGTCTTTTGGTTTCCCTGACAGTATCAGGGAACGAGTTCCCTTTTACTTCAAGGGCCAGCAACAGATGCACAAACAAACCTTTTGGAATTCAGCACAGTTCCAAAAGGTTTTTACTTATCACCAACAACTAAATAAATTCAGCTACTACAACCCAAAGCAGGGAATCTCCCAAACTCCAGCTTCTGGCCAGACCTCCAACCATGTGCTCAGGCTGAGATCTTCCATCAAGATGGATGCTTCTTCAAAACCTCAATTTTTCTCTTTTAATTTTGCAAAGTTCCTAAGCTGTTGTTTATCCAAGAAGTTGTATATCTGTCCTTCAAATCTGAGTGAGAGTTTAGCTGGATAAAGAATTCTTGCTGAGGCATTCATTTCATTAAGTTTTTTTACTATATCCCACCACTGCCTTCGGGCTTGGAGGGTGTCTTCTGAGAAGTCTGCTGAAAGTCGAATGGATGCTCCTTATATACAATTTCCTTCTTTGATCTTGCTGCCTGAAGAATTATGTCTCTGTCTATGGCATCCATTACTTTGACTAGGATGTGTCTTGGGGTCTTTCTATTGGGGTCTCTTCTTGCTGGTACGCATTGGGCTTCTTGGATCTGGATGCCTTCGTTCTTTAACTCGGGAACTTTTCAGCCAGGATGTTTTTAACTGTTTTAATTTCCTTGGGGTTACTTTCCTGTCCCTCTGGGATGCCGATGATTCTTATGTTGTTCTGCCTGGCTTCATCCCATTGTTCTCTGTTCCGTTGCTGATCCATTTTCTGGTCTTTTTCCATCTTATGTAGTTCTCTGAGTGCTTTCTGCAGCTCATCTTCAGTCTCACTGATTCTCTCTTCCGCTGCTGTCATCCTACTGTTGAGAGCCCCTATTGTGTTTCTCATTTCATCTACTGAGTTTTTAAGCGATGATATTTCTATTTGCATGGTTCTCATTTCTGCTCTCATTTCCTCTTGTAATTTATTGACTGCCCTTTCAACTGCTTCGTTTATGTTCTCCTGTATTTTATTGGACATCTGCTCCATTTTTTCGTTGAGCTCCTTAAACATCCTACCAATTTCTTCTCTAATTTCATTGTCAGAGAGATCTTGCACATCTGTATTCTTTTTTGAGTCTTCAGGGTCGATTCCTTCATCTGTTCTTCAAGCTGGGGATCTGCGTTTTTTCCCCATGGTGTTGCGGTGTTCAGGGATAGATTTCTCTAGTGTACTGTTTCTTTTTTCTTGAGGGTATTACCTTCCCTTGGTGTTGAATTTCCTAGTTTTTTGTATTAATAAGCGGCTGCGTGAGCGGCCACCCGCCCAGCCAGCTGCACACCCCAGGGAGAATACCTGAGGCGGAGACAGGCCGGTGTGAGAGTTCAAAATGTCCGTTTACTTCCGCTTCTGCTCAGACTTCTGGGTGTTGTAGTTCCACCTTCTGCCGAGACCTGGGGCTCTACCACAGCCCCAGGTGCCCGCCCAGCCAACCGCACACCCCAGGGAGAATACCTGAGGCAGAGACAGGCCGGTTTGAGAGTTCAAAATGTCCGTTTACTTCCGCTTCTGCTCGGACTTCTGAGGGTTGTAGTTCCACCTTCTGCCACCGAGACCTGGGGCTCGACCATGGCCATTTTTTCTCTTTTAAAAGGGGTGCCAATAGCCCAAGGCCAGCCTGGTCTTTGCAAAGTCAAAAGCCAGCACTCATATGCAAATATCCAGGTTACCACACCTAGCCCAGGTCTAATAAAATGCTAATTTGCCAGAGTCAAGTCCCTTCTACCCCAAGCAACTCTTGTGCAAAGCACTGTGGAGAGGGTCCTGAACAAGATTAATACTGAAGAATAAAAGCATCTCGGGATTTATATACATAGGGGATAATACCATAAATTCAGACCAGTGAACTCCAAGCAACTAGATGGTTATGACCAAGTGTTGGAGGACAGGTTTAGCTATTCTGGGAGTTTTGTTGTTTTGCCCACTCCCAGCTTAATCTATTTAAGTCAAGGTTCATTCTAATGAGACCTCTCTTCTATGTAAACACTGCTAGAGGGTGTGGCAGTTACAGAAGTCACCTTGATTGAATAACTTCTGACTTATACATTTACTAAGACTTCTATGTTTTCTAGATTGGGCACAGCTCCTCTTTATACCCACTGCACCCAGCGTGGGACAGTTAGAATTTATCAGGAGACTACCACGCTGGCTACGTTGAGACTATAGGAAGACTATAGGAAGGATCATACTAGTTTGCTCTAAGCAGGTGAATGTGAGGTTTTTTTGGTTTCCCTGACAGTATCAGAAAATGAGTTTCAGTACATGAGAACAAGATACTCAGAATCACCCTGGTGCAGATAATAATAAGGACCTTGTGGGTACCATCTAGATTACATGAAGCTCATGAAATTAAAATGCATTACTTTATATCAGCCCTTTCTCTCTCTCCAGTGTTTTACATAAAAGATAATCTCAGTAGAAAGGATTAGATCTCGCTAACCTTTGTTTATACCTGCAATATGGTGTGGCACTACACTCTGTTTAGAGTTCTTTGTTGACACAACCCTCCCTGGATACTTTGGTTTATATAAGGGGACTGACTTGAGGCCCCTTCGACTTTGGGCCTTTTCGCTTTCGGCTTTTGGCTCCTGCATCTTTTGGCTTTTGGCTTTTTGCTTTTTGGCTTTTTGCTCCTTCTTCTGGGTAGGACTCAGCTCGGGTGAAATCCTCTCACTTTGGTGGGAGACTTAGGCTCTTTTGTATGATCTAAGTTTGGACCAGTGCTAGAGTTTGTTCATTATATTGGAGTGCTGTGGAAGAGCTTTTGTACTATTAAAAGCTTTTTTGGAACTGCACCGGACTCGTGAGTTTTCATCTATTCTCCCGGCGTCCTCGGAGGTAGAAGAGAACTTCTGTCCTCACACTGTCGGAGACCCTGGCGGCATTCCCGACAACCAAGTACCCACAAGGTCCTTCTTTCACTACTCCGGGTAATTTTGGTATGCTCTGCTCTGTATTACTGAAAGGGTCATTCTTATCTGCCTAAGGCCATCAGCATGACACTTCTTTTAATTTTAGGAGATTACGTTGATTTGGTTCCAATGTAGCCACAGTGGTTTCCTCCTGGTATATTTCTAGTCCAACAAAGAGGACCCATGAGGATTAGAGGAAGGATGATGAGACTAGATAGCATTGGGTTCATAATAGAAATGATAAGAATATCCCAAGAGCTATTAAAATCAAACTGCCTTTTCCATTCCTGCTCCCAAAGTCCTATTGTGATTTGCACAAGATTATTAAGGCAATACAAATGACTTTAGCAGCAAAGACCCAGAACTCCTAAGGCATGTCATCTAATACTTGGGTATCACTCCAAAAGGGCCGGAAGACTGGGAGTATAGTGGGTGCAAAGGAAAGAACCAGGGTCAGCTGCATGCATGCTACTCACTAGAACAAAGCATTTTAAAATATGGAGAAGTCGACAGGAAAAAACAAACAAACAAAAAGCCACCACCAGGAAAAAAAACAAAGAAAGAAAGCATGGAAAAGTGAGGGGTACAAAAACACACAGAAGAAACACTATCTGCACTTCAATGTTCATTGTAGCACTATTCACAATAGTCAGAATCTGGAAACAACCTGAATACCCGAGAACAGAAGACTGACTAAAGAAGCTATGGTACATCTACACAATGGAATACTATACAGCTATCAGAATAGATGAAGTCATGAAATTTACCTGCAAATGGATGGACGTGGAGATTATCATGCTGAATAAAATTAGTCAGAAGGTAAAGGACAGATATAGAATAACTGCATTCATTAGTGGGATATAAATATATACAGAGAGAGATAGAGAGAGAAAAGAGGAAACTGGGGTACCTGCTATTAAGGCGGGTGGGGACGGGAGGGAGGGACATTGGTGGTGGAAATGGGGCACTGGTGGAGGGATGGGTGCTGGATACTGATTACCAAGAACCAATTATGAACACCTTTGTAATTGTATGTTTCACGGGGATAATAAAAAAAAAAAAAAAGAAAGATAAAGGGAAACATTTAGTAAAGGAGTGTTTCAAAACATTTTAAAAAAAAAAAAAAGAATACTCTTCCAGCTAGATTATCATCTGATTTGGAGAGTTAACAGAGCTTGTTACAGGCACAGCTTAGGTTTAGCCTGAAACAGTTTTACAAAAACTGGTTTAAAGGACGGGAAAGTCCCAATCGTGGCCTTGGTATGGCACTCACTAATGCTTTATGTTTGTCCGTCCTATATTTAGACAAGTTTAAAACATACAGCATTTCATCATTACAAATTGACTTTCTTGGTTTATTATCTTATTACTCTATTAGCTATTCCTTTAAGTTTTATTAAACCAAGTAATATGAAATATTTTTATATGCTTATCAAGGGATAGCATGGTGGAGAGATATTGACAGAGGGAAGTGGACCTGGTGTGGATTGCTGTTGGAATGTTATCTGCCTGAAACAACTCTACGATAACAACACTGTAAATAACAATATCTCAATAAACATTCCAGAAAAAAAAATATATACTAGTGTTCTACTAATTGTGGGAAATGTTAATGCCACACTAGAACTGAGCAGTGAATATACACAAAGGGATTTACATAATAATCCCTAAATGTCTGTAGGGCAAACCACAATGTGTAAGAGAGAGAGAGAGAGAGAAAAGAGAGAGAGAGAGAGAGAGAGAGAAAGAGAGAGAGAAGAAAAAGAATAGTGCCTGCTATAGAGGCAGGCTCAGGGAGAGGGGAGGGAATTTGGGGACATTGGTGGTGGGAATAGGGCACTGGTGGAGGGACAGGTGCTGGAACAATGTATGACTGAAACCCAATCATGAACAGCTTTTTAATTGTATATCACACAGTGCTATAATAAAAAATTTTTAAAAAAAGAGAAAAGTCAGGGGTACTACCGTAGGCCCTTAAAAAATATTTCAAGAATGAAGCTTCTCTTTCTAGGCATTCCTCAATACAGCTACACCTCTCCTGAACATAGACAAAGGGAGGGAAGAAGGGACAAGCAAAGCAAAGAGCAGGATCAGCTAACACAAATCCCTGTGATGCTGGGATTACTCTGTGCATGTCTTCATTCTGTTTAACAGAGATTATTGCGTGTGTGTTGCTGCCCAGCTCTGATGGCAGAGTTGCAAAGATCAAAATGAACTATTACAGAGCTAATGAAGAGACACAGTTGAGGCTCCTGTCAGAGCTAATCAGAGGAAGACAGAGTGAGAGGCAGCCATGTTGGACAGCGTTGAGGAAAAAGGAAGTGAGAGAGTCATGGGGGTACCAGGGTGAAGAGGTTTTCAGGCAGAAGGAGGCCTGATGTGGAAACATACTTAGAAAGTTGGAGAATCACGTGAATGTCCTCTCTGACAAAACATTCACACAGAGATTTAACTTGCATCAGCAGCTTTGTAAACCCTCAGAAAAGGTTCCCATGGTGAGATACAGCAACTTTCACAAATCTTCTACATAATTTTATCATTCTGTTAACCAATTAGTGGTAAAAAGCAACAGAAATCAATGATTGTGGACCTGCTGTGGGGAGAATGGAGACAGTGGTTGGGAAGGTGACAGTGTGGGTGGGATTGGTGTTGGACTCTGACTGCCTGTAACAACTCGTCATGAACAACACTGTAAATCAGGGTGTTTAAATAAAGTTGGGAGAGGGGAGAAAAGAGTGAATGCCCTCATGGAGTTTAGAAAAACATCGCTGAAGAATAACATTGGTCATTGGTCTCTTTTCCAGAAAACACTCTGGGCTAGCACTTATGGTTTTGTTTTGTTTGTTTTTTTTTTTTTTTTTTGCTTTTTTGGGTCACACCCGGCAATGCTCAGGGGTTTCTCCTGGCTCTGCACTCAGGAATTACTCCTGGCGGTGCTCGGGGGACCATATGGGATGCCGGGGATCGAACCCAGGTCGGCATGGGCCGGCCGCGTGCAAGGCAAACGCCCTACCTGCTGGGCTATCGCTCCGGCCCCTGGGCTAGCACTTATGAAATTCAGAAAGTTCTTTATCAGAATCTTATTTCTAGACAGAGAACTCCGTGAGTGTCAGATAGTGTCAGTGGCACTTAAATTGCCCTCTGACTAAGAGTTTGCCCCCAAACTCACTGGTGCTTGGGATTTCTTTTATAGGAAGCAGTATTTGGGGGTCCATATTTTGATCTTTGAAATCTGAAGTGCCTTGAAAATGGTAATACCCCGACTGGAAGGTAAAAATAACTATTTGAGACTGCTGTGAGCCATCTATAGGCTTTTTAAGTCAAGGGGAGGACAGGACATAGCAAAAATTAAACACACACAAAAGCTCGAAGTCCCCAAATCAAGCTTCCATGGCTGGGCTATTTTCTCTCAGACAATCATTTGAACAGAAATATTCTTTCCCCTGGAGAGACGAAGGTATTTCTGTGAAGCTTGCCTCACTTGTTAGAAATATCCCTTAGGGACGGGCAGCTCCCTTTGGTGTCTCATTATACATTCACCCAGCGGTGCTCAGATCTGAATTTAGCTACCTGGGAAATACCGAGACAGGAAGCAAGGCCGCCCGCAGACGCTATGCGGGGTTGGCACACTGTGAACCGTCGGCCATCACTGTCAGCAGGGCTGTGTGATCAGTTCCAGAGGACTAGGAAAGGACAGAGAAGTCAAAGACCAGCATCTCTCCAATTAGAGCAAGTTACTGAGCTTGGAGCCTTCAAGGCCCCTCTCAGCTCTCTCTGTTCTAACGTTTCCTGGTGGGAGACGACGGAAGGAAGAACCTGTTCTTTCCGCCCAAGCTGGACTAGGAGGAGGCTTCAGAGCAGCAGGACTTCTGAGGAAACTTCCGCCTTTTCCCCCTACACATCCACCACCCCCCAGGGCCAGGAGTGAGGTTGGGTGGGACTGATGGGCAGCGTCTAAAGGGGCCTGGTTGGAGTCCAGGCCCTGTGGTCACAGGCCTGTGGGGGAGCAGTGGACGTAAGTCATGAGTTTGTGACCACCAAGTGAGTGGGAGAGTAAAGGGGTGCAAGCGCCCTCAGGAAGAACCTTGAACTGAGGAAGAAGAACCTAGGTTGCTCCCCAAAAAAAGCCCCAAATGCAAAGAATGGCAGCGTCCTTGCAAACAGGAAAATCCCAGGGATCACACCATATCGAAGCCTCTGGTTGGCTGTTCCACCCTTTTGGTGTAATGCTGTGCCTTGGCGTACCAGGCATCACGCTCCCGACCAGACTGAGTGCCAGGGGCCCCCAGGCTCCCCCTACTCGGCCAAGGAGACACGCTGACAGGATGCCAGGGAACACCGGACTGCACAGGACGGAGGAACTGGACAGGAAGCTCGGCTGCTGGGCAGAGCTGCTGGCAGTGCCTTGGCCAGACAGCATCAAGGTGACCAGAGTCCGAACAGAGGAGGCGCTTTCTCTGCCCGCCCTGCTTGCTCCCAGCACTCCCAGACCCAGACTGGAGGGCCTGAAGCCTGAGTTCTGTCCCTCTGCCTGGCACTTGGGGCTCTGCCCGTGCTGGCTCTGCATCAGGTGAAAGACCCTGTGGCTTTGCCCACACTGGCCCTCCTCTCCCTCCCCATCACAGAAGTGGGGGAGGAGCTTCTGCAAATAGGAAGTCGGTGGGAGGGGGCGCGTCAAAAATGACCCTGGGGAGGGCTTTGATGTTGGAAGTCTTGGAAGGTTGACAGAGGAGCAGCCCTTTTGTGAACTGCTGCTCGAGAGGGCACACAGCTGGCGTAGAGGGGCTCTTGAAACCCCTGAAAAGGGTGATGCAGGAAAAGTGAGTCCAGCTTAAAGAGTAATGCTGAAAAAAACATACCTTCTTCGCTAACTACAAGTGTTACCTCCAGAGAGGGCCAGAGAGAGAGTAGAGTGGTTAGGATACTTGCCTTGCACTCAACCAACCTGGGTTTGATCCCCAGCATCCCATATGGTCTCCTGAGCACTGTCAAGACTAATTCCTGAGTAAAGAGCCAGGAGTAACCCCCTGAACATTGGCAGTGTGACTGGGAAAAAATAAGTTATCTACAGAGAGAGGAAAAAAGGTGGATCCATTTGGTAAGAGCCAGTTGTTTGGTAAAAGTAGGGACTGGACTTTTAGTAGTACAGGTACAGTTGATTTTTAATGCCACAGGCAGGAAATTTACATAATCTCATAATGCAAATCTATGTCAAGGAAAGACTTGATAAAGAAAACCAAAAGAGCTTTATCTGCCCAAACAGTATTATTGAAGGATTTTGAGAAAAGGGATCTCCAATGCACATCTCAAAGGCACCTTGAAATAATATGACAATCAAATTTAATGTCAATTGTATGTGCAGTACAGTAGCATATTAAAAATGAGTCAAGCTTATGATAGAATTGTTATATCTTTAACATTACAGATATCTTCTCTAATATTTCCGTGCCAATAGTATTATCAATTAACACTGCAATTTATGTCTCTTGTTACCATGAACATACTTTTACTGCATTTAACATAAGTTTATTCTACAGGTTTATAGACATAGCGATTGTCCATGCACTGCACAGCCACATTCAGGTACAATATTTCTTTGAAACAAGAATATAACCTTCAAAACATTGAAGATTTGACCCCTCCTTCTTCCATAATCCAACAATAACTGAGGTTTGGCCTTTGCCTGTTGATACTTTTGAATAAAATTTAATTTATATCATAATAATATAAACTCTTGGCTGGGCTTTCCTTGAATGAATAACTTTACAACATTACACACAACTATGGCTGCTTTCCAAACCACGTGATCGAAGTTTTCCAAAGTAACATGTCCTACGAGTGTTTGGGAGCAGACTGACTCAGGAATCTGGATCCTGGCAGCATTCCAGGACCCTCTTCTTCCAGAGACCATTAGTCTCAGCAGCTGGGAGATTGCTTGGGGATAACGCGCCTTGCGAGAGTGAGACCGTGAGTTCCATTCCCTGGGTCCCCCGTTGCACAGAGCACAATCCTGGCTGGCTACTGTCAGAACCAGGAGCCTTGCAGTCTGCTAGTGACTTCCAGTCACACTAGCCAGACTCGATCTGGAAAGATGTATGAGCCCCACAGTCAGGACTGACTCCCTTATGGGCAACACAATCAAACAGGCAAAGTGTGTGAAATGCCCCCGCCCCCCAATAAGCGCTACAAAAGAATGTGCAGTCACACTGCTAATAAGGACTGCACAGGCACCACAGTTATGGATTGTGACCTTCGGCAAGCATGGCTAAATGAGTGAGAGCAAAACTAAGCATGTGTGTGCAACCCCTGGTCATCGCAACAGCAGAGCCAGAGGTCAGCGTCACGGAAGGTTGAATCCTTACTGAAGGGCAGGGGAGAGAAACCAGCTGATAAGATGGGAACAGCGTGGGATCTTCTGGAAGTCAACCTGGAAGTGGTGAATGTAGTTTCTGCCCAGTTCTTCTTGGTCAAACCCAGCTGCACAGTCAGAGTCTGACTACAAAGGAAACAGAAATGTCGACTTCCTGTGTTCTCTGGAGGACGAGAGTTGAGGAGAGATGCAGTGACCACATTCCATTGTTTCTGCCTCAATGTCAGGCCAGAGTCAGAAAAAGAACAATCGCCATGGGTGGGTCTGCCAAGTTTCTAAAAAGGTTTCTGTTCTCCATCTCCCTGCTCTTAGCTGCAGCGATGACCTCTAGGCTAAGTGACTGAGCCAATACTTTGAAAGTCAATATCGAGTTGTGTTCATGGCTGATATGCCCTTGGGTGAGTATTGCAGTTTATGGATGTTTTTAAAAGTTTGGAGCCACATCCAGTAGTGCTCAGGGCTTTCTTACTCCTGACTCTGTGCCTAGAGTCACTCCTAGAGGTGCTCACAGGAACATATGTGGTGCCAGGATCGAACCTGAGGTCAGCTGCATGCAAGGCAAATGCCCACACCCACTCCAGCCCAACTACTGCAACTTGGGTAGTAGATTTTTCATGGCAAAGCGACCAGTTCTGTCCACTGGGCACTTCTGTGCGTTGTGCTTATCATTTCCTCCCCAAACCTGCACTTGAACGCCGGCCAATGCCTGGGTCTGGGCGTCAGGAGAAACACCTGCTGCTCAGACCACTCTAGCTCAAGCCCCACAGGTCCGCTTACATAGGCCGCATGGGGTTTCCCACTCTGCAGAACTGAACCCAGGTTCTCCCCAACCACCTCTTCTGCTCTGCCCATTCGTCCAGCCTGGGTCCTTCATGGCTGCTACCTGCCCATCTCCAAGGACCAGAGTCCAACAATTTCATCGTTTTTTTTCTCCACTTATTGGGTCACACTCGGTGATGCTCCAGGAGTTATTCCTGATTCTACACTCAGGAATTACTGGCAGTGCTCAGGGGACCATATGGGATGCCAGGGAGTGAACCCGGGTTGGCTGCTTGCAAGGCAAATGCCCTACCCATTATCCTATCACTCTGCTCCACAGCAAGTTCTTTTTAATCATGGTAAAATATAAGTCCTAAAACATACCATCTCAGCCCTTTTTAAAAAGTGACAATCCCTGGTTTCATCTCTGTAGCGCCTGCCCCACCCCATCTTGGCCAATAGCTATCGTACAGTTCAAGGCCAAGGCAGCTCAAAGCTGAAGTGAAATTGATGAAAGGGGAGACATCGCACCCCACATCACAGGAGAGATCCTGCCCCAAGCAGGACTGTGTGTGTAACCTGAAGCTAGAGGCTGGGGAAGGCAAAAATTGACAGGGAGAAGGCTAACGGAACAACGGATATCCACCCTCCAGAGTTCTTTCTCCCCTGCCTCCCCCTGAAAAGAAAGGAAAGACTTACTCAGGCTACAATCTGGATGAATTTTGTAAACACTAAAGCACTAAGTGGAGTAATCCAGACACAAGGAAGGAACACTGTAGGATTTCACTTCTAACATCAAGAACAGGCAACTGCTCAAGAGACTGACAGTAGGGTCAAGATTAGCTGTCACGTTCCCATAGATCATCAATTTGCTCAAGAGAGCATCAATAACATCTCAATATGTCATCTCACATGCGAGATAGCCCAAGGTCATCTGCCCACTCCAGGAACATAAAGAGCCTCAAGCCATTCCATCAAGTCATGGGAATGAGGTCTATAATTGTTACTGGAATTTGGCATGTCAAATACGACACTGGTAGCTTGCCAGGCTCTGCTGTGTGGGTGGGATTCTCTTATAGTCACCTCATTCTCTTAAGCCTTATAGGCATAGGAAGAGCAAGTAGCAGCTCTGCCTGGTGTGTGTGAGTCTCTCAAGATTAGCAGGGAGGAGAAAGGGGTAATTGGGGAGTCCCCTTTAATGGACACAGAGTTTCTGTTTATTTGGGCCCTCTGGGCAGATGCAAATGTTTCAAAGATATTGGCTGTGACTGCATAACACGGAGAGAGCAATTCATGTCTCTCAATTGGATGCACCCTTGGAGAGGGCCGAAAGAGCCCGTGTTCTGTATATATCTTACCGTGTTTTCCAAAAAGAGAGACGACTGTGTGAGAGTGTGCAGGGAGAAGAACTGGTTCCTTAGTGATCTCTATTTTTAACATCAAAAATCTAATTACAGATCCATTTGAGTCCTGGCGACTGCCTGCAGCTTTCTTTTTCTATAGCAAAAGGAGAAGGATTGAGCCAGAAGACCCGAAAGGAAGGCGCTTAGGATGGCTTGGGCTGGAGCATCCCATCGAGGCTTCCAAGGCATCTCCATACTGGATCCGTCGTTTGTGGGGGAAACAGCCACCCCATGTGCTTGAACTCAGGCTTTCTCTTAAGTGCTCTTTCATCGGGCTGTAGTCCATTAAATGAGATTTAATTAAAGCCGATTTGGTGGATGGACTAACTGCTCATAATCTCTCAGAAGACTGCGTAGCTTTATGTCATGGATCCAAATCCTCCCCGCCCCCTCCCTTACCCCTCCACCACCGCCCATTTTGGACACTGTGTGGCAAAATGATTTATTTCCATGGTGAATCAGGCAATACCGGTGGTCTACAGAAACATCCTTCACTCATTCCTGGGTAGTGAGCTTCTTAACTCTTATTAAATCAGCTGTTCATTGGAGAACATGTCACAAACTGAAACTACACCCACAAATCACAGGCTGAACTGGAAAACCCGCCCCGTTGGTGTCACGCCATGGATGCTAGAATGGGGTTTTCTTCCTGCTGAGGTTATCCCATGGAAATGTTAAAAGTGCAAAGCAAGTCTCCTTTCCAAAGTAATAAATGACATAAATCACGTCGACAGCTGACCATTACACTGCAGCATTCCCTAAGTCTTGCACTAATAAGAGGCTGAATTAGATTAATAACTGTGCATTCTCCTAAACCTTTCAAGGAAATTCATTTAGCTTCTCACCTGTCTGAGCAAAATGCTTAGAAAATATTAACTACCTGATTCTTATCACCAAAAAAAAAATCCTTTAACATCTATTTGCACTGGGGCTTTGGCGAAGCACTTTCTAAGCAATTCAAACTGATGGATTATATCATCTCAAACGCTATTTTCCTACTTTAAAAGACAAGCTTGTTTAAGTGCCAAAGAACACTGACTTTTTTTTAAGTTGGATTATTTCTGGTTATAAAAATATAGGAGGTCTTATTTCATACCAAGGATATACCACTCCAGCCCAGGTATAATTCGCACTTGCATAATTCAAGAATGATTTCCTCAAGGGAATAAATATAAAATGAGACAGATGTTTTCTCAGCGCACATCTACAAGTTGTAACGTATGTTTTTGCTTTAAAGCTGCTTGAGCTGGGGCTGGCCTCGCTCTCATATTTCAGTGTGTCGGCTCCTTTACTAACTGCATCGTGTTTCATCCTGGTTGTTTGCCCTTCTTGGCACCCGATCACATATAACTTCCCTTCAAAAGCTATGGATTTGGGGGCACATTTTTCAGTGAGAGCTCACTTGTGTGACTCTTTTATGAATATTTGAACGCCATCCTTCAGGGTCGTTACACATTTTACATGATAATAACAGTGAATGCGTAGATAGTGGAGCAATCATCCAAGCCTTCGTGTGTAAACAAAAGCATGGCTGGGAGCTCCCTGCAGAGCCAGGCTGGCGGTTCTGCTTAGCAGCTAAAGAGACAAGCCAGGGAAGAAGGCGCAAGTCCCCCAGTCATGTGTCGCCTTTCAGCTTGGGAATGGTGGGATTCTTGATGAGAGTGGCACATGTTTTCCTTCACAGGCGATGACAATTTTGTCGTGGGTGAGGGAGCCTGGCGTTAAGACACGTCCCTTATAGATACGTGGCTCATCCTTATTTGCTCCTGGCACCAGGAGTCACCCCTGAACACCATCAGCCAGGTGTGGCCCTAAGCACCCTCCATTTTTATTGCTGTTGTGAGGGATGCTGGGGATGGACATAGAAAGTGTTTGCTTGCATGCAGCCGTGTCCTGTCTCCAAGCACTGCAACAAGAGAAAGAAAACTATTTTGTTGGGTACCCCGGAGAGATAGTTCACAGGCTGGAGCAGGAACCTGAGTTCAACCCCTGGCACTGGTGCCTCTTCTTCCCACCCCTGAGCCCCAGCGCCTCTGAGTGTGGCGTCACTAACCTTAGGCTGCTGGCTGGAAGAGCAAACCCTACTGCATGCCTAGTGGGGATTCAACAGTGAGCAGTGATGATTGGAAGTGCTCTGATCATCAGGATCATGAGAGAAGCCCAGAAAGGAACAAAGTTTATACCCTTTGACATGTGTGTGTATGTGTGTATATGTGTACACGGGTTTACCTCCCCCATAGCTTTGCTTTCCAAGGCGCTAGAAAAGACAGGAGGAAACAGCATTTAGGACCACTGGGGACCCGAGAGGTAGGAGATGAGTTAAGGTTCTTGTCTTGTGAGTCATCCTGTTTGATCCCTGAACAAGAGCCAGGAATAGGTCCTGAGCAAGCCAGGTGTGGCCCCCAAACAACAACAAAACAAAAGAAATAAAAAGACCATGATGGCAGAGAGTGGAAAATACTTGTGTCATCCGGAGTTACCCTTGGGGATGCTCCAAGCCATGATGGTGGCAGGACTGACTGTCCAGAGGCTGTAACTGCCGTCCGTCCTCCCTCCCTCTTTCCCTCCCTTCCTCCCTCCCTTCCCTCCCTCCTTCCCTCCCCCTCCCTCCTTCCCTCCCTTCCCTCCCTCCCTTCCTCCCTCCCTCCCTCCCTCCCTCCCTCTTTCCCTCCCTTCCTCCCTCCTTCCCTCCCTCCCTCTCTCCCTCTTTCCCTCCCTCCCTCCCTCCCTCCCTCCCTCCCTCCTTCGCTAGCCTTCTCACATCCATGTCCATTGCCCCCACTTCCTCCTCACAACCCTCTGAGTAAGGGGCGGGGTTCCAGGTGGGGAGAGCAGTCAGAGTTTCGCTGTGGGTCAGCTGTTGTTGTTACCACTGCTCAGCTGGGGCACAGGTGGCCTCACCCCTTCCTCTCAGCCCCGGTTTTGGTGTCTATAAGTAGGAGTTACTCAGACAGTTCTGAATGGACATCGCAGAGGCATGGTCAGCAGTCATGCAGATGGTGGTCATTGTCCACTGGGGGAGGATAGCACGAGGTGTTAGAGGGCTCAGGCTGGTGTGTGCTGAGAAACAAACCATATTTTTTTCTTCTGTGAAGGAACAGAAATGGAGTTACCACTGGCACTGAAAATGCACTCATTTATTTTTTAAAAACTTAGAGCCATTGCAAACAATTCCAACGAGTACAAAGGGAGAAGGCTTGATTCATGGCTGCGCCACCACGAAATAAGCTTTGTAAAATTGTGGCCAGTGTTCCCCTCCTTCTCTGTGCTTTTATTTCTTCCATCACTGGTCTTGCTTTTCTTTTTTCTACCCTTTACCCCATTATTTGTGGGGCCATGGGGACCACCCCTGGCAGTACCCAATGCCAGGGTTTTAGGGACTCATCTGCTGCCAGGGGATCAAACCCAAGGCTCCTGTCCATAAAACATGTGTCCTTTGAGCCTTTTGACCCTGATTTCAAAACACACAGAAAATTCCAGAGCAATTTTTCATATCATCATTTTTCAAAAAAATACTTGTCATGGCTTTTTGTACCCCAACATCTGAATATACTCGTCTGTTGATGGCCATTTATTCTGATTCAGAAGACCACATTTTATAATATTCCCCAAGAACTGGGATAGCTCAGAATTTTCTGATTTATCAAGAATTATAATGTTGGTCAGAGGCGGGTGAAGCCCTTGCCTTGCACGGCCTACCCAGCTTTGATTTCTGGCATCCCATATGGTCCTCTCAACCCCACCAGATAAGCCCAGCTGCCAGGTGTGGTCTAAAAACATACAATTTTGACTTTAAAATTATAAAAAGAAGTAGTTTGTGATAGGCTGGTTTTAATAGTGTCGCTCTATTATTGAACAGCCTTAGCCTATGATTTTTTAGGCCCTCCTGTTTCAACAATAGCAAAAGACCCTTACCCCAAACTTATGTTCTAAAGGTTTGGGTGGGTAGAGTAAGAAAAGGTGAAGAGAAACAAGCAACAAACAAATGCATACTTATCAGACAGTGGAATGTCCTATTGGAAAAAAAAAGTAGCAATAGTGAACATAATACCAAGGTCCAAAAAAAAAGGGAAAGAAAATAAAGACATTTGAGTTGAGGGATAGGAGCCAGGCCAGGGAAATTAAGAGTTGAAATCAGTATCAGAGACCAGAAAAACTGTTTGGTTAGTGATGCCAGAAATGTTGAGAATGTCGCCCTTATCTGAGGGATACAGATAAACCTCAAGGATAAGGAGAAAGAGTCAGAATCAAACGTCTTTGTTCGAAGACACATCAAAAGTGTGACTCAGGGAACCAGCTCATGAGAAATGCATGGACAGCCAGCCTGGCAGCCACCAGTGGCCCCTGCAGCTCCCTCCTGCACTAAATGTCCTCTCCTGTTCTCGTTTCCTATAAACCCCCCCATGACCATGGACAAGATGGTGGCTTTGAGAGCACAAGCTGAAGTACAGCCGGGAATGACATTCCTCTCGACCGCCACCCCTGTCACTTGTTGCATCGAACCTTGAAAAAATTCAAAGAAAATTCAAAGTTACAGGAATTTATGTGTACAAATGTGTAAGTTGAAAATGCATTTTGTGTTAGCAGAAAGTGTTACAGAGAGGGGTCAGTGGGTGCAAAGGCTCTGAGGCAAGCCTTCTGAAGGCCGCCAGGGCAAAAGCAGAATCGTAGTAGAGGGAGAGAGGCATGAACGCTCTAAGATTAAGCAGGGCACAGCACTGGGCCGAAAAGACTGACAGAATGTTCCAAGTTTTAAGGCTTAGACTCCGTTGCCTTCTTTTCTTTACTCACCTGGGGCCTCACACGTGTGAGGAGTTTCTCTACCACTGAGACACATCCTAGCGGGGGGGGGAAGGGAGGGGGTAAATGATAAGGGAAACTGTGGAGAGATTTTGAGTCTTTCAACATAGGTTAGACTTCATTTGACTGGAAGGAATATCATGCTGGTTTCCGCTTATTGAGACCAGATCATGGACAAGGCAGAAGCAGAGACCATGGGGAGACGATTGAGACCATTAAAAGCAAACAAACAAACCTCACAAATACTAAAGCTCAAATCCCAGCTGCTTGGGCCACAGTGAGGATGGAAGGGAGGGTGAGAGTGATGAGAATCTAGATATTTTGAGGGGAGAAAGGGGAAGCTCGGGTCATACTCAGTGGGGGCTCAGAGGCTATTCCTGAGTCTGTGTTCACAAGCAACCCCTGCTGGGTTCTGGGGATCATGCAGTGCCAGGAATTTGATTTTGTTTGGTTTGGGGCCACACCCAACAGCGATTGACCCTTGGTTCCATTTCAGGGATACTTCTGGCATTGTTAAGGAAACTATATGTGGTACCAGGGTTGGAGCCAGGATCGCTACATACAAGGCAAACACCTACCCCCTGTACTATCCTTAGGGTCCAGAGATTTTTACCACGGTTGGCAAGAGGCAAGGCAAGCACCTTAATCCCTGTACTATCTCTTCAGCCTAGATTCTGGATCTATTTGGAAAGAGGGTTCCAGTAGGATTTACTGAATGTTGCATGTGGAGACAGAGAGGAAGAAGCTAATGACTGTTTTCTCTCTGAAAACTGAACAAGATTGCATCTGGGAAGGATGCAAGGATACAAGAGGGTGATGTATGGTACAGGCTGTGAGGATGACACTTGGGGGCCTAGTCTGGACACTTTTACTTTGTACCTGTTAGACTGTCCTGGTAGCTCTGGCTGAATCACAAACCACTGTAAGGCTCAATACTGGATAGACACGGAAAGCACCAGCCATAAAAAACAAAATATTGCTGAACTGTGACTTTGTCAAAATCCTGAACTTTGGCTGTTCTAACCACAGAAAGCAACTGTCAAGCCACAGAATCAAAGATAATATTCACAGAGAACTTTTATCTAGACTATATAAAGAACTCTTACAACTCAAAAGCACAAAGATAAACCTGCATTTTTAAAGCACACACATAAAAATGAATAAACATAAAGAAACAAATAGCCAACACGCATGGGAAAGAGTGCTCAATACGGTATCACCAGAGAAATGACATTAAAATCTTAATGAAAAACATATTAGGATGGCTAAATTCAGAATTATTGGCAATGCTGGAACTTGAGATTGCAGTCTGAATCCCTGCATTTTACCTTCTAAACACAGGTCAAAATTTAAAGATACTTTGGAAAAACTCAAACAGAAGATGCCTGGGTTCCAAGTGCCTGTTGTGCAAGTGTGACACTCTCAGTTCCATCCCCAGCGATGCTCTCACCGCCAAGTGCTGCTCTGCTGTGGGGTCCCCAGCAACACAGCAAAGTTGCGATTGTCAGACAGAGCCAGTGATGGGGCGGGGGAATGACACAGCCCTGGTGAGCACTATAGCAGGAGAGTGCGTGAGCACCACAACTAAAGCACTGACCTCTGGAAGCACGTCGTCAAGCCCTGCTACCAAAAGCCCTGGTGAAGAATGCAGCCAAGAGTGCTGACATCTCAACCAAATGTGTGTAGTCCACAATTACTGATGCAACAACAGAAAACAAGAGGAACCAGTGAGGAATTGAAGAAGCAGCCCCGTGGCTTCAAGGCATAAGGGTTTATTACATTGCGAGGGGTCCGTGAGGATCAGCAGTTTTAGGTTTCGCTCGACTAATCTCAACTGTGTTTGGGCCGGAGTGATGGCATAGTGGGTCGGGTTATCAAACCCAGGTTTGACCCTCAGCACCTCATATGCACCTCTGAACCCACCGAGAGTGATCATTGAGCACAGAGGCAGGAGTAATTTGGGGGCCAAGTGTGGCCCCCAAACAAGCAAACAAACTCAGCTGGGTTCACTCGTTTCATATCTTCAGATTACCTGTCTACAGGTTAAGCTGTGAAACTGGACCAGTGTCCAAGAAGCAACTCTTAGTCATGGCTGGACAAGGGATCATCAGCAGAAACACTCTCCAAAGAACTCGAACACCTCCCCCCACACCTGTACCCAGTACCGCCTAAATTCTGTGTGTCCCACTGGCCAGGCCCAGATCCAGCAAGTGGGGCAGGAAGCAATAATGAAAGGAAATATAAAGGCATGAGGCGAAGGATGTGCTTTTAGGGAAATCAACCTTGTTCGCAGTTAGAGCTGGGGCAGGTGGAAATGCTTTGCTCAGAGGCCGAAGGTCTAGGTTGAAGAGATTAATCTAAAATTTTCAGCAGCAGAAAGCATCAATGCTGTGGGACTTAGACAAATCACTGAGACCATGGCTGAGCGAGATGCTAAGAGATTCCAGGTCGTGGGAGAAGAAGAATCAATGTGAACGTTGGAGAGGGGGAGCTAGTGTCGTAGGCAGAGTGAGGAGGGAGAGGCGTCCTGGAAGCCAAGGCAAGAGCGCATTTCCAAAGGAGGATTATTTGTGTCAATACCCGCTCTGTGAACTATTAAATAAGCCCATGTTCCTCCCGAGTCATCACATCACTATTGTGTGCAGGGCTGGGCTGACACCGATGCAGTTAGAATGCAGATCGGAGGTCACCCAGCTGATCTGTGGACACCTGAGGAAGCCAGGTCGAACACATTCAAGCCGGCCATTGCCTCTTGCGCTGCTCTCAGTTGCTGATGGAATCCAGAGTGATTTCCCAGCTCAGTGAGCTCTAGAGTCCAATTATTGAAGCCACAAGCATTTATTGGTGCTTTTGCTCTGTCACAGTCCGCTCTTCAGCAATGGGACCAGAACAGAGAGTAAGCAGGTTTCTGACCGTCACACAGCTTAGTTTTTGGTGGCGGGAAAGGAAAACATACAAGAATAAACGTCTAAATCAGCGAGTCATTTCAGAGCGTGGGAAGTGTTGGGATGACAATAAACAGAGGAGTGGCAGCAGCGCCACGGCGATTATTTCTGATGCTGTGGCCAGGAAGTTTCTCCAAGGAGCGGAAAGTTGGCTGAGATCTGAACTATTGATGCTCCTCGGTGAGTTTCATTAAACCTTCCGCCTTGCTGAACAGAAAGAAGAAACCCACTTTACCTCCATGTTCCCTTGTGTCCTTTCCACTGCAAAAAAAAAATGGGGGGGTCATATCACAAAGTGCTGGAGCACATACTTTACCTGTGGGAGCCCCTGGTTGGGTTTTCAGCAATGGCAGAAGCTGCTAATCTCCATCTACCCACAAAAAGGGCGTGTGGCAGGAGAAAAACACAGGGGCGGGGTTCCCGAAGGCTGCTGGCTCGGGTGCCCACAGGCCTGGCATCTGTGCTCAAGGAAGAGCTTATTTATTTATTCATTCATTCATTCATTCATTCATTCATGATTTTTATTGAATCACTGTAATGTAAACTGTTCCAAAGTTAATCGTGATTGGATTTTAGTCATACAATGTTCCAACACCTCCACCAGTGCACATTTCGCACCAACACCAATGTCCCCAGTTTTCCTCCATCCTATTTCCTGACACTATGGCAGACCGCTCTGTCTCTGTCTCTGTCTCTGTCTCTGTCTCTGTCTCTCTCTCTCTCTCTCTCTCTCTCTCTCTCCCTTTCAATCTCTCCTTTTGAGCCTTATGGTTTGCAGTACAGATACTGAGAGGTTATCATGTACATCCCTTTCCTTCCTCTCAGCACTCAGCTCTTGTCCCAGAACGATCATTCCCAACTTTATTGTCATAGTGATCCCTTCTCTGTCCATTTAGGCAATTAGCCCGTTGCCTCCAGAAGAGCGTCTTTAAAGAACTAGACCTGTTCCAACCCTTTCAAAGGAAACAGAACAACCTCTGTTGACTCAGCAACTGTGCTTTCTCCATGGCAGGGAAGGGAGATGTCATTAAACCCTGCCCAAGAAAGGCTCATCATTGGTCCAAAGCCCCCTTGGGGAATCAGCCCTCTGGCATTCTGTTGTCAGAGCAGTGGAAGGAGAGGATGCTGATGATAGATGAACCGCGTCTCCCAGACACCCAGCACAGTCTCAGGGGGAGGAATAGTTCTTGGAATAAAAATGCCAGTTCAGAGGGTCTTAGGAATGCACCCCAGGCTTTTTGGACCAGGAGAGACAAGACTTCACTCCAGAGCGCATGGAGCTGAGCTAAACGGTTCCATCCAGGTGCCAACCTGACCACACAGCACTCCCGACTCACGGTATGACCGATGCATAATAACATTCTTCAAAGGGGGTAAGCACAGGAGAGGGAGGTCAGTAACGCCAGGGGTATTTATTTTATGGGGGGCAGGGAAAATAACGCACAATGTAGAGGAAAGGAAAGGTCTGTGTATTCCCCGATGCTGGATAACCTCTGGGCATAGCGTTAGGAAATGGAAAAGAGGGAAAAGAATATCCTTGCCCTCTTCCTGGCTGACACCTCACTAGAGAATGTTTGGATGAAAAGAAAGGGTTGAACATTGGAGTCAATTTGGGGATGGAAAAACACACACACACACACACACACACACACACACGAGCAAAATAGGGAAAAGTTCCAGAGGAAACAAAATGAAATGAAAGAATTTCAAGGAGAAAAAACAAAACAGAAAAATAGTTCTCACTGCTGAAAGAGGATCAGGATGGCTCAGTACCCAGGGGCTGGTCCATTACCGGGGGCTTGCCCAGTACCCAGGGGGCACCGGGTGCCTGAAGCAAAGACGCACCAGCCTGGGCTCTCCTGTGGCTTTTCTGTGCCCATCTGTCAGTTCATTCTCTCCACGTCGCTGCCACTACCGCAAACGCAAAGCCCCTGGGTAAACGAAAATATGACTGCAATCACATTACTTTGGGCCTTTTGTTCTGCGTTTAGTTCTTGAAAAACATCTCTATCAGGTTTCTCTTTCTGTGCTTCCAAGTGGCGAGGGGTCAGAAACATTCTCTGCAGCACATCATATAAAGCCGCAGGCCCGCGGGCTCTGCAGAACCGGCCCACCTAGATTGGCAGAACACTCTGTCCACGCATTTCTCTCCCACCTGGGTGAGAAATGGAAACCTTCTGAGAAAGACGGAAAAGCACTTGCTGTATTGTGTTTGCTTGTGGGAGCAAAGGACAGAGTGAAGCGGGTGAGTTTTGTCATGAGGACATCCGATTTCTATGAAAAAATGATCCATTCACCTCCCCTAGGGAATATGGCAGTGGTACATGTGGGCCCGCTCTGGTGTCAGTCACGAGGTCCAAACCCATCCCATCCACTCCAGCACATGCTGAAATGAGTCATTCCCCTTGAGGCCACAGCAGGGGGAGATTAGTGACATTTTTTCATGTCACCTCCTCTGCTTTGTAAGTCATCAATTGAGCGTGTTCCCGGGTTTTGAAGCCGCGCCCCACAAAGGCCTGTGCCTTGGTTGATTTCCCCATCTTTGTGACACTGACAGTACACGCCAGAGGGCACCCGGGTCACCCCCAATCCTCCACCCGTCACAGTGGCTGGGCCCCTGGGAGGGCACTGTGAGCTTCTCACTTCAAGGAATCCCACCCTGCTGGGTGACTGCCAACATGAGCTCACGGCTGCCTATTATTTCTCCTTCATTTGCCGGGATCTGGGCAGAGAGCATTGCCCTCCCTGCAGGGGGCCCCACTGGGGCCTCACAGCCCCCTCAGGCTGACTAGACCCAGAGAATCACAGCTGCTCTGTGCTACCCGTGACGTTTGCTGGCTGCCTAGCACACAGGAAAGAGGGAGGGACAGGGATATGGGGAGGCTGTGCAGGAAGGGGAGACAAATGTCTTTCTGACGTTTCCTCGCTCTGTCGGTCATATAAATATATATAGCACATAAATATAAAATATATATTCATATATAGAAATACACCTTACACACATACACATATATACATATACATACATATATCGCTTGATCACTTGAATCCCGTTATTCATTGATTTACTCAGCGGGCGCCAGTAACATTTCCATTGGACCCTATCACGTGCCAATGTAGCCCAATGGCATCTGGTTGATTCAGGAATATGAAGAGTCTCAAACCGTTCCTTCAGGGTCTTGACAAGGAAGTCTGACTATCTTGTAGGTGGGCGGCCACGTGATCTTTTGACATCCCGTGGGATCCAGTCGGTAACAGCTCTAGTCCAGCGGTCATTTCTAAATCGCATTACATGTCCAGCCCATCTGATTTTCGATGCTTTGGCAAATGAGACAGCGTCCCTGATTCTGGAATAGCGATGGAGGTCGGAACTCTGGAACATCCATATATATATATATATATATATATATATATATATATATATGCATACATAAATATATATATACATATATATATTTCTGAGACTCTCAGACATGGGCAGAGCTGCTACTTGCTCTCCCTGTGTTCAGCCGTTCATTAGGCACTCGGGAGGCATGGCGGGTTCTAGCCCTGGCCTGCCACCCCAGCAGAGCCTCACAACAAGCCAGACGACACCTCTGACTCCATGGGGGCCGCCATTTTCCACATCCGGACTTCCCTCTCGTCACAACTCCACCCAGCAGACAAGTCTATCACAGCCTGGATCATCGACACCCACCCTGCAGCAGTTCTTTTTCAATCCGGCCCAGGTATGCTGAACCAGAGACTCTCAGACATAGGGCAGAGCTGCTACTTGCTCTCCCTGTGCCCAGCTGCTCATGAGGTGCCCGGGAGGCATGGCAGGTTCTAGCCATGGCCTGCCACCCCAGCAGAGCCTCACAACAAGCCAGATGACACCCCGACTCCATGGGGGCCACAGTTTTCCACATCCGGACTTCTTTCTTGTCACACCTCCACCCAGCAGACCAGACTATCACAGCCTGGATCATTGACACCCACCCTGCAGCAGTTTTTTTTTTTCAATCCGGCCCAGGTATGCTGAACCAGAGACTCTCAGACATGGGGCAGAGCTGCTACTTGCTCTCCCTATGCCCAGCCACTCATGGGGCACCCGGGAGGCATGGCGGGTTCTAGCCCTGGTCTGCCACCCCAGCAGAGACTCAGAACAAGCCAGACGACACCCCCTACTCCATGGGGGTGCCATGGGGGGTGTAAAATGGGCTGCCATTTTACACATCCAGACTTCCCTCTCGTCACAACTCCACCCAGCAGACCAGACTATCACAGCCCGGCTCGCGAGGCCGCTAGCAGCAGTGCAGTTCATCAATAAATGTTTTATTTAGAGGTGACTACAACAGTATGCCACCTGCTCGGCAAGCCTGGCAAGCTGTTCGTGTAGTATTTGATATGCCAAATGCCAGTAACATTTATATTAGGTCATTCCCATGACCTAATATAATGGTTTGAGGCTCTTTATGTTCCCAGAGCAAGTGGATGCCTTTGGGTTCTACTAGAATGAGACAGAACATATGGAGATATTACTGGTGCCCGCTCTAGCAAATAGATGATGAACGGGAATCTAGTGATCAAGTTATATATATTTGCTTTTTGTACCATACCCAGTGATGCCCAGGGGTCACTCCCTGGCTCTGCTCTCAGGAATTACTCCTGGTGGTGCTCAGGGGACCATATAGGATTATGGAATGCCAAGGATGGAACCCAGGTTAGCCGCATGCAAACGCCTTCCCCCTTGTGCTATTGCTCTGGCCCCTCTTTATAATTTAACTTTTCCCCTTCCCTTTTATTGCTGCTGTTGTGTGACCAGGACACGCTGCTCTTGGTCTCACACACAGGAGTTTGGTTGTGGTGTGATGTGTATGCTGTGTTCATACCTCTTTTTATTGTGAGCTTTGCACATGTCCATGCCAGGGGCTGTGCTCATTTAGTAACTGTGGTCAGTGTCAGTCAGATAAAAATGATCCAGTGTGATATTATTTATGTGACTGTTGCTAATATAGTTTGCTCTCTTTTGTCATTTGTAGCAGTTGGGGCCTAGAGCACTTTCGCAGAAGGGGTGTCTCCTTGCTGTGTTCACTGTTCCTGCCCTGGGCAGAGGGAAAGAAAAAAAGGGGGTATTGGACTTCCCTGGCAGGCAACTCTGTCTATCCTGAAGTGGGGGGAGGGGGTTGAATTCTAACAGTTCTCCCCGGCCCCCAGAGCACCAGGCGGTGCTGCCGCTCTGCACCTGCCCTGGGCCCTCCCAGCAGAACTATAAAAGCTCACTGCAATCCCTGCATGGCCCCAGCCCTCACCATGGGCCCCCGGAGCCAGAAGGCTGCACTCCTCTCTCTGTGTCTTTTATATTCTTGGCTTGGAGAGATCAAAACAATGTTCACCTGTAGACCAAGAACCTGCTAGTTGGAAAATGCTCCCGCCAGGAGTGCTCAAGCACGCTCTCAGGGCCCTGCTCCCCAGCGGTCACTATGGTCACTATCACTATCTTCCCGTTAAACATCTATTTGCTAGATCAGGCACCAGTAATATCTCCATATGTCCTGTTGCATGCTAGTAGAAACCAAAGGCTTCTGCTTGCTCCAGGAACATAAAGAGCCTCAAACCATTATATTAGGTCATGGAAATGACCTAATATAAATGTTACTGGTATGTGGCATATCAAATACTACACTAGCATCTTGCCAGGCTTGCCGTGCGGGTGGCATACTGTTGTAGTCACCTCTAAATAAAGCATTTATTGATGAACTGCGGCCTGAGCCGAGCTGTGATAGTCTGGTCTGCTGGGTGGAGTTGTGACGAGAGGGAAGTCTGGATGTGGAAAACCTCGGACCCCCATGGAGTAGGGGTGTCGTCTGGCTTGTTGTGAGGCTCTACTGGGGTGGCAGGCCAGGGCTAGAACCCGCCATGCCTCCCGGGAGCCTCATGAGCAGCTGGGCACAGGGAGAGCAAGTAGCAGCTCTGCCCCATGTCTGAGAGTCTCTGGTTCAGCATACCTGGGCCGGATTGAAAAAAAAAAAAACTGCTGCACAAAGAGAAGTAACAAGGTGTTCATATAGGACAGAAATCAGCCTGTACCCCTCTGGAATCTTTCCCAGGCTGGACAAATAACAAGCATCAAACAAATTGATGAGAAATTGGTAAGATAAGCTGAGTAATTCCCCACAAGGCTGACACGTCATCATTAGACACAGCTAGAGCAGAGAACATTAAGAAGAAGCAGTGGCTGGTTAGGAAGTTTCCAAAAAATCAAACGAAGCCATCAAAGGCAGCCAAATTTCAGCTCCACTGCTTCTGTTGGAAGGAGATAAGGAAATTGGGGGCTTCTCGGGTGCAATTGTTACGTGAAAGTGGATTTTCCTGTGCTGGTGGGTTCTGGAGACTTGTATGAAAGATTTGCATACAAAGCTCAGAGACTGAAAGTTAGTTTCATGTACAGCAACGTAGATGACTCAGGTCCTCCCGGATGTCCAGGCCTCTTCGTTACCATGAACGGCACCACCTGTTCTGTCCCTGACGCTGCCCTGTCCCATGAACGACTTCGCTGTCCGGTCCCACACAGTCTACTTGCTTCCCACGATGAAGGCCTGGTCCTGGTCCTGTCCCTGCTCTGCTTTCTCTGTCCTGTGCGTTTTCCCAGTCTCCGGCCATGGCCACATGCACACAGGCAAGATCCCTGTGCTCTGTAACCTGTTGCTGGGCCTCCCAACCGTACCCCAGAAGTTCCTATCACCCTGTCCCAGCTTTCCTTAGCCTCTGGCTACATCTCTGTACACATGGGTAAGACTGTGCTCAGTACCTTTGCCGTTACCTGAGCATCCTAACCCTGCCTGTACCTCAGCTATCCTGGGTGTCCGAGCCCTGCCTGTACCTGATCTGCTGACCTGTCCTGGACAACCGAGCCCTGCCTGTACCTGTACCTGCTCCTGCCTGGCCCTGCATGGGCTACATGTAGTGTGCCCTGTGTCTGAGCATGCTGCCCCTCCTGATCTGGGGGAGTGAGTCCAGAGAGGTGAGAGAGAGACAGAGAGAGAGAGAGAGAGAGAGGAGAGACAGAGACAGAGACAGAGACAGAAACAGGGACAGAGACAGAGACAGAGAGAAACAGAGAGAGAGAGATAGAGAGGGGGGCTGGAAAGGGGGGGGGGGGGCTTATCTGCTGCCAAATCCCACCCTCAGCCACCCCCACTACATTCTGATTGGCTACCTGATCCATGGATAGAGATTCAAAGTGACCTGGTGCTCCCCACCTCACCTCCTGCTGTATCACAATAAAGGAAGATAGAAATTTTCTTACAATTGAAATTTTCAGTAAATTAGGCAACCTCAATTCTGCCTCCAGGATCCCTCCCGTAATATTAACCTTTGCCAAGGATGTATTTGGAGATGGCAGCTTTTGTCTGCCTCACAAAAGTTATGGAGGGGTGTTATTCAGAACAAGGTCATTCTCCATTGATACAAATTCCTAGAGCATCAGTCATTCTCTTCTTTCGGACACATAAAGAAAGGTCCTCTAGCAAACGAAGATTTCCTTTGTATGTCTTTACAAAAAAGATGCCCAAAGATTTTCTTTGTTGCTCTTTAAAAAAGGAGAAAAGAAAAAAACGAAAATAATTCTTATCTCCGAGAGACATATTCATGGCAAGTTCCAGTCAATGCAGGACAGCTCTCTTCCCAAGATGCTCGGATAGTCGTCCCCAAAATGTTGATAGCAAGCCTTCCTACTTTGGCACATAGATTAACTGAGTTGAGAAAAACTAAGGATCTATAGTTCTTCTGGGAAACTTGACCACAACCTTAACCTCCTAAAGAATGAAAAGTATGGGGGCCATAGAAATAGTCCAGCAGGCAGGGTATTGGCCTTGCACATAGCTGACCCGAATTCTGTTTCCGTACCTCATATGTTCCCCCACGCCCACCAGCAGTGATGCCTAAATGCACAGCCAGAAGTAAGTCCTGAGCACCACAGGGTGTGGCCCCGAAACACACCAGAGAATGAAAGTATGAGTCTTACCCAGAATAAGAGTCATTACCAGAAATAATCTTTCTACTGGATAAACTTATTTATATGGCTAAGCAGGTGCCTGATTACAGAGTATCTGGTCTTTGTCATATAAGTCACCTTATTATTGAAGTTCCCTTTCTTCCTCCTTGAAACTCCAGCCCTCTGATGCCATTTCCTTTTTTTTTTTCTTTTTTGGTCGCACCCGGCAACACTGGAGTGTTACTTCTGGCTCTTTGCTCAGGAATTACTCCTGGTGGTACTCAGGGACCATATGGGATGCCGGAGATATGGGATGCAAAAAGAACAAACCCAGGTCGACCAGATGCAAGGCAAACGCCCTACCCGCTCTGCTACCTCTCTGGCCCCTAATGCCATTTCTTGACACAAATGTATGTCCCCATTGTTTTCCTCATGTATTCATCTGATTATTCACATAAAATTTTGTTTGTTTTATTTTACCACAACTAATCTGTCATGAGTTCATCTGATTATTCAACCGGTCCAAGAAGAATCCAGAGGACTGGAGGTAAATATTTCTCCCCAGCATCCCCTTCACTACCCTGGTGGATTAAGTAGGTAGAGGTGTGCAAACTTTATGAGTGGATGCTCCTGAGCTAATATCACTAGACAGTGATATTAGCTCAGGAGCATATGCTTCTTTGACATATAATTGTTTGGAAATGATTATTTAGAACCTAGGAAACACAGGAGAAACTTTATAGATAGAGTATAATATAAAGCACTTTAGGAGTGGATACTCCTGAGCTAATATCACTGTCTAGTGAGTGGATACTCCTGAGCTAATATAAAGGAAAAAATCAGCAAGTTGTGCAAACTGGCCCCTAATGTCAGTCCAGCTCACTTTCAAGAGTCATTGTGCTTAAGTGCCTATTGATGAACTCCTACTGATCTTCCACGAACATGGTGAATCAGGTAGAACAAGTAATTCTGTTCCTATATGTAAGTAATACTGTCGGAGACAAGCATATGCCACTCAAAAAATATGCTTCTTTGACATAATTGTTTGGAAATGATTATTTAGAACCTAGGAAACACAGGAGAAACTTTATAGATAGAGTATGTTCCACTTTTATAAAAGAAATTTACACTCAAAAAAGGAAATCATTTGTAAGAGTATCTCCTTCTGGGGGCCGGAGCGATAGTCCAGCGGGCAGAGCGTTTGCCTTGCACATGGCCGGCCTGTGCCAGCCAGGGTTCTATTCCAGGCATCCATATGGTCCCCCGAGCACCGCCAGGAATAATTCCTGAGTGCAGAGCCAGGAGTAACCCCTGAGCATTGCTGGGTTTGACCCAAAAAAGCAAAAAAAAAAAAAAAAGAGAGAGAGAGAGAGAGAGAGAGTATCTCCCGCTATATATCAGGTAGAGAAAAATGACTCAGACAGAAGACTCTTCTATGAAGGAGGTGCTAACTTAAAGTCTGCCTGATGAAAATAAACTCTTGCTTGCCATACTTTTCCGTTTGCTTTCAACAACCACATCAGCCAACCAGATACTCCCAAACTACATTTCCTTTGTTAGAGTTTAAACTTGCTCTAACCAAGCTTTTAGGTTACTCATCGCTGGGCACTCCCATGTATTGCAGGTATATAACACATGCCCTAATAAAATGCTACTTTCCTCACTCTTGTTAATCTGTCTTTTGTTAGAAAGCCCCAGTTGAGAACCTAGAAATTGAGGAGGAAAAACATGTTTCTTCTCTCATGGAACCAAAGGAAATACAATTAATTTTGGTGTAGCAATAATTCTGCTATCATCCTCTCTATTATATTTTGGGAGGAAATTCCCCAAACGGATTAAGTGCTTTGAAAAGTCTTGGTTTATGGTATTAACTATTTGGTAACAGCTCTGTTAAGATGTCATGAACTAGCTTTGAGTGTTCAGAGTGATCCTCAAATCAGACACACACCTGAGGATTCACAGGATCTCTAATGGAGGAAGAATTTTTTATTTGAACTGCAAAAGGAAATGGAACCTAACTATAGTTTCTTCCTCTCTGGGATGAACTCTTTTTTTTTTTTTTTTCTTTTTGGGTCACACCCAGCAATGCTCAGGGGTTACTCTGCACTTAGGAATCACTCCTGGCAGTGCTCGGGGACCATATGGGATGCCGGGGGATGGAAGCTGGGCCGGCACTGGCCAGCCGCGTGCAAGGCAAATGCCCTACCCACTGGGCTATCGCTCCGGCCCCTGGGATCAACTCTTAAATCAGTGTATCCATCTGCAGTCATCTGGACAGCACCAGTCAGCTCATCTGCCTGGTAGATCTCTGGCATCCCTTAAGGAAGGTGACCTTTCCACAGCCCTTCCCTTCTTTGCCAATATCACTTCCTCATTATACCCACTTTCTGACTATGAAGTACCTTTTATTATGTTTGGCTCTTCGACATCTTGTTTTTGGCCTTGGGGACACACCCAGCTATACTCAGGGATGACTCCTGGCTTTGACTCAGTACTCACTCCTGTTGGGCTCAAGGGAGCATATGGGTTACTGAAGGTCAAAACTGGGTTGGCTGTGGTCCACTGCTATGGCCCCTTTTATGACTCTTTGGCTCTTCTTTTGAGTAAAACAGATGGGATTTACTTGACTCACAAATTATTGAATAAAGTCCATAAGAATTCTGAATTTTATTTAGGTGAGGTTAACCTCTTGGCTGATCTCTCCAAGACCTTATAGGTACCTGAAGCACATTCCCTCCCTTCTCACTGGCTATCAGCAGCCTCCAGGCCTGAACTCTGTTATCTCTACAGGTCCACCTCCACACCACACACCTGCTTTGCTCATTCAACTTTTCAATTTCCAAGTCTACATCCACATCCTGTATCCCTGAAAGTCACTCATTGCTGCTTGTACACTTGTCACTTGTCTTCCTGTTGTTCATCGATTTGCTCAAGCAGGAGCCAGTAACATTCCCATTGGTTGGGAATGAGGTCCATTATTGTTACTGTTTTTGGCATATCAAATACACCACGGGTAGCCTGCTAGACTCTGCTGTGGCTCTGGGTTCATCCCAGTTTTTTTCTATGTCACCACCAGGGGCCCATGGGGCAGAGCCCTGAGGGTGTAGACAAGCCTGTCTTCTGTCTGCCTCCTGCCAATGCAGCCAGGTACCAGAGCCACACCTGCAACACCTCAAGGGGAAATACTGCCCCTTGAGGAAAAGTGCACTTGAGGAAAAGTGCAATAAAGTGTAACAGAACCTAACCATCTGAGTGAGCTCTCATGACATTGAGAACACAGCATGCACATGTGGAAGTCCCCTAGAAGCCCACCAAGCTGAATGAGTGGGATAATAGCATGGAACACTAGCAGTACTGACTGGCTCTCTAGCCTCTCAGGTAATGAAAATAAAAACACTGTGATGAAAATGATAGTGGTTAATAGTACAGTTAGTCAGAAAAGCACAGGCAAGGATGAGAGCAGAAATGAGAAAATTATAGTCAGAAATGACAGAACTGAATAATGCTGTAGAAGAAGGAAAAAAATTAGTAGAAGGTCTCAGCAACACAGAGCAGAAGCTGAGAGAAATGTTGGCAAGCTCCAAGGTGAGATGCAGGGAAAATTCAGAAGTCAACAGAAGGTGCAAAAAAAAATCTAAAAATAAATAAACAGCCCAATAGAGAACTGTAAGAAATCACTGGGGTTTCTGAGAAATTGCTAGTGAAAAAGTGCTAGTAAACACACAGTAACTAAGAGTTCACCAGAGGGGGTTTACCTGTGTACTAATATATATATATATATATATATATATATATATATATATATATATATACATATATACATATATATGATGTACATATATACTATATATTATACAATATACATATACATATATACTTTACTATATAAAGTGCTTTACAATATAAGGTGGGTGTTTGCCTTGCATATAACAGATCCCTGGCATTCCTGACATCCCATATGGTCCTCCAAGCACTCAGGAGTAATTCCTGAGTAAAGAGCCAGGAGTAACCCCTGAGATCACCAAGTGTGGCCCACCCTGAGAGTCAGAGAGATGAGGTCAGAGAGATAGTACAGCAGGTAGGGTTCCTGCCTTGCATGGAACCAACTCAGGATTGATCCCCTTCATCCCACATAGTGATTCCTGAGTGTAGAGCCAGTAGTAACTCCTGATTATCATCAGGTGTGGGCCAACACCCCTCCCCCAAAAAAGTAATTTCACAGAGTTGAAGCATGTTTGTACCTAAACCCAAGAAGTCAGGAAGGTTCAATATCAAAACACCGTGATATAAATCCCCCAAGACACATTTTAGAATGACAGAAACCAAAGGTCAGAGACAACATTGAAAGCAGCAAAACCAGATAAAGAACTGACATACAAAGGATCTCCCCATAAGAAACACAGATCTATCAAACCAGAAGAAGATCATTAGACACAGTTTTCCTTTAAGAAAAACAAACAGAATAGAATGAACACCGTACATGAATATTCTCTCCAGCAAGGAATCCCTCGGTTTTGAAGGAAAGATGCAAAGCTTTAAGTACAAGCAGGCACCAAAACAGTTAATAGCCTTGAAACCAGATTTGCAAGAACCATTAAACATTAAAAGAGCTTCCTTAAAAGATAGGCAAACTTCTCAACACCTCATCATTAAGTATGACTTTAAGCCAGGGTGTTTATAGTTGCCCTCCTCTAGATTAAGAAAGGTCTGTTATTACCAATTTGCTAAGTGTTTCCTACCCTTCAAATAATAAATTAGTGTTTCCTTTATTTTGAATGTTCTATATCTATTCAAGTTATTTTTTAAATATCTATAGAGATTTTTTCCTTATTAATGCAGATTCTTAAACATTGCCTAAAATATATTTTCTAACATAAAATCCACATTACCTAGTCAAAGAGATGATTGCCATCTCCACCCCAACGTCTCCTCCAGTAGCCTATCTGAAAATCTAATTCTGTAATAGATCTTATGGCTCAACTTTCAGTGCAAGGTCATAGGCCCTTGGATCTGGAGCGCATACAAGGGACATAAACTCAGGCCTCTCCTGAGTAACACAGGAGAGTCCATTCATTTGCCATTGAACAAATGAGAAAATAATATATGACAAATGACAAAATATATATAGTCTATATACATATATAGTCTCATCTTGTTTATTGATATATATTTTATTATATATGTTTATTCACAGATATGAATTTTGTTTATTCATATATATGAATCTATATAAATAAGCCTCATCTTGTTTATTCATATATATGTATTCATTTATTCACATATGTATATATACATATATTCAGATAGATAGAGAGATAGATAGATAGATAGATAGATAGATAGATAGATAGATAGATAGATAGATAGATAGATAGATAGATAGATAGATAGATAGATAGATAGATAGATAGATAGATAGATAGATAGATAGATAGATAGATAGATAGATAGATAGATAGATAGATAGATAGATAGATAGATAGATAGATAGAGAGAGAGAAGGATGGGAATTTCAAGTCAAGATGGGAAAGGGATAGGATGCCATAGGTGCAAAGGATGAAATGAGGGATCAAGTTTGTGCATCCGGCCACATGCAAGGGAACGGACCCGGTTAGAAATGATCAGTACCTGACGTCAACTGAGCCCTCCCCACCCTGACTCATTCTCTCCCTTGAGTGCTCATGTTCTTTGCTTTGTTTGGTAGAATTCTGTTCTTCACAGAATTTTCCTGTTTGCCTTTTAATGGGAAAGAAAGAAATGCTGTTCTAATAAACAAACCAGCAGAGGAAGAATTGATTTTCTTTGCAGCTGAATCTGCCTTCTCTTTCCCCTCATTATTTCAGAATCTCTCTCAGCATATTCTCTCAGCATACTCTTTTCCACAGCGTCCCTGACCTTTCCACCTACCTTGACAGCAGGGTTCTCTGGGCCTTCCTTAGATATTTTTCTCTGAATAGGAGTCTCCGAAATAAAGGAAAAGAAATTAGAGCCACAAACTTGGGGTTTACTTTTAGAAACCATATATACATATAAAACCCAGACCAAAATAGAGTCACACAGGACCATCTTCAAAGTGAATTGCAATATCTTCTGTGGCTCAAATCTACTTATGCTCTACAGAGCAATAAATGAACTTACACTTTTATCCTTCCGGCCTCCCTCACCTAGGTGTCTAGCAAATACCTAATATGAAATTTGAACATTCACACCACTTCATGTTATTAGAGGACCTAAGATTTATATGCATAGGCAATAGCCTCAGCAGTCTGTTCTTTCTGTTTATTCCATCTCAGCCTCCTTTTCCTCTGAGCTCCGAGCAGGGCTTGTACTCACCCAGCCTGGAAATGTAACTTTTGCTCATGATCTGTTCCGGCAAGCACTACTGCTGGTACAGAGCACACCAAAGGGAGCAATTACTTGCATTTCCAAGAAACTATATTTGTCTGAGAAATCTTTAGGCCTGTTTTCTCACCTAGAAGCAATAGAAATAATCCTGAGTAAAGAAATTGACCCCTGACTTTCCATCCGCAACTCCTCGTTCATGTTGTTACAGGCTTCATTTGAGAATGACCATCTTGATTGTTTACTGGCTGTACCTTTAACAGGGAACAATAGATTCTGAATAGGAGACGCAGGAACAATCCATCACTAAGCCGGTCATTCCTTTAGCTCAAGACAAAGCTATGTTTAAAACAGATTCTGTAACTTGCTAATGCGAAGTATTTGCTCTACTCAGTTCTCACTAAAATGTAAGAAGTCATCTTGGTTTGTACTAGCCTCTCCCTCGCTTTAGCATCTAAGTCTCTCTTCTAAATATATTACTTATTTATTAATAATGGAGTAAAGCTGAGTAAGCTTTCTTTAAGTCTAATTTAAACAAAACAAGAGATGAACAGTTGTGTCCTTGGATTTTATGGTGAATAAATAAACAAGTGCAAACCATTAGTAATACAGTTAAAAATAAAAATGACTATATTTTTAAAAATCCTCATCATTGTCCTTGACAATTGTCTCAAAAGATTAAAAGCACACATAGAATTGCAAGACTCCTCTGTCTTTGGTAATGAGCTCAGTAAATCATTATCAATTGTCTGCCCTGTGCAAGTGACTGGACCTCTCACGTCAAGGCCACAGAGATGAATAAGAGATGAAACAAGGACCAGAGGAAATGACTCTCTTCTCATATAATAATCAACACTGTTTTAACGTCCAATTTTATTTTTCATTCTAAAAAAAAGATTACATGAGATAGAATCCAAATAGTTCTTGTCCCATCTGGCATAAATTGAATCTATAGTCAAAATAACAATGTCAAACTAAAGGAGAAGTATTAAGTATTTTCCTAAGAAGTCAATTTGTGTTGATTGGAATTCCTCTTTTCAGAGCACTTCTCTTAAATGAAATTTTACTTTGTGGGGTGGTAGTGGGTTTCTTTTCTCAGAGCATTTCTTTTTTATTGTATTATTATTTGTGGTGGTGGTGCTGTGAGATGTGGGTCTCACCTGGCTGTGCTCAGGGCTTAACTCCTGACTCAGTGATCAAGACTTAGTCTTGGCATTTCTCAAGGGAATCATATGAGTTGCTGTGGATGGAACTGGATTGAATTAGGGAGGCAAGCACCTTACCTGATACACTATCTCTCTGGCTTGCTAAAAAAATGTTTTTTAATTTTATGATTTTTGGCCCACAACTAGGAATGCTCAGGCTTACCGCCACCTATGCCCAGGAATCAATCTCGGTGGTACTTTGAGCACATTTCCTCCCCCCCTGTACCCTACCCAAACTCTAAGCTTGCAAATATTTAATTTGTAAATTTGCTTTGAATTTGTTATAGCCAATTCCACTTATGCTTAATTAGATGAAAGCCAGGTAATCTGGCTAACTTCTTGGCAAAACACAAGACCTATATGAGATAGGGCTGTTGGCAGCATGAAGCCCATTGAGTAGAGACAAAACAGGTATGTTGACTAGGTAACACCCAGATATAGCAAATTCTAATAGGCACTATAGAGATTTATTGAAATATAAACCAGCAGTGGGATGTGAAGAAAACGCCACCCAGGTGATGTGATCTGAGGCAGACATAAAGTCTTTCCTGTGGTAACCTGAAGTTCTTTGACAGCCCAGCCAACTGGTCAACCGAAAGCATTCTTTTGAAACAATAATCTAGCCTGAGTCTAAATTTGTTTGAAGACTACATAAATCCTAGTGATGTTCGTGACATGTAGAAGAGGATAAATAATTTCCCTCTGTCTTCCTTATTCCCCACCTGGGGCTCCTATACAAAGTATATATTAATCAGAGAACACACAGTTGAAGCCAGTAACATGTATAACTCATGTATACACAGGAGACACCCAGGAAAAATATAAATGATTCCAAGAGATGTCTTGGAACTAACTCCAGCTAAAATAACATCTTCAGCCAAAGACAAGAGAGGAATATGGGGTGAGGGGCAGGTTTATATGGAAGATATCAGGAAAAGCATGGTAAATAGATTCATGTTTACAATTCAGATTTGAATCAGTTCCTTAGCCATTGATAAGATTTAGGACCACCTTTCTCTTCCTGGTCCAGAGAGTAAGCTGCCCTTAAAAACAGTTATCACCTTTAAAATGTAAATTTCCTTTGCATAAGGTTAAATTCTACATTGTTTTCAGAGTTTCTTCTGTTTCTCAAAATTGCTCAAACTATCTTTTTGCCAAAGAGGGTGGAGGAAACACTCTGCTTTGAGATGGTATTTACTTTCTGTTTACCTTATGAGTATTAAGGAGATTGAAGGGAAAAGTAATCGTGTTAACAGGAACCAAGATCTTCCCTCAGGGAAACAAATATGAATGACAAACTTCTGGGCTATCTGAGTTCCTGGGGGGTATATTTTGAGATTCACATAGTTGAATAGTACTGAGAAAGCTCTGTGCCATTCCTTCCAGAAAGCCCTGTAACGTCTTCTTCTCACTTACATCTTTTCTGTTTCATGCTACACGTATCCTGTGGAAGCATTTAAGACCTGAAAACAGCATTTGCAAGAATGGCCCTTTGAAATGGACCATTAATAGAGCAAAGATCAATGTTAGTCAGTAAGAATGTCTCATATATCAAATCATCACATTTATGCTTTAAATCACTGTATCACTGTCTTCCCGCTCATCGATTTGCTCGAGCGGGCCCCAGTAACATCTCCATATGTCCTGTCTCATGCTAGTAGAGCCCAAGGGCATCTGCTTGCTCCAGGAACATAAAGAGCCTCAATCTATTCTGGAATGAGGTCTATAATTGTTACTGGTATTTGGCATATCAAATACAACACGGGTAGCTTGCCAGGCTCTGCCGTGCAGGTAGCATACTCTTGTAGTCATCTCTAAGTCCAGCAAGCGGCCGTGCAAGCCGAGCTGTGATAGGCTGGTCTGTTGGGTGGAGTTCTGACGAGAGAGAAGTCCGGATGTGGAAAATGGAGGCCCTCATGGAGTGGGGGGTCGTCTGGCTTGTTGCGAGGCTCTGCTGGGGTGGCGGGCCAGGGCTAGAACCCGCCATCCTTCCTGGGCACCTCGTGAGCGGCTGGGCACAGGGAAAGCCAGTAGCAGCTCTGCCCCATGTCTGTGAGTCTCTGGACCGGCATACCTGAGCCGGATTTAAAAAAAAAAACTGCTGTGGGGCCGAAGAAATAGCCCAGCGGGTAAGGCGATTGCCTTGCATGTGGCCGCCCATGCCGCCCGGGTTCGATCCCCCAGCATCCCATATGATCCCCGAGCACCGCCAGGAGTAATTCCTGAGTGCAGAGCCAGGAGAAACCCCTGAGCATTGCCGGGTGTGACCCAAAAAAGAATAAATAAATAAATAAATAAATAAATAGATAGATAAATAAATAGATAGATAAATAAATAAATAAATAAATAAAAAAAAGACTGCTGCAGGGTGGAACTCGGTGAGCCGGGCTGTGATAAATAAATATCTTCCAATTTTAAAGATAAAAATGAAAAGATATTTAAAGATGCTTTAAATATCTTCCAATTTTATTTCTCAATTTACCCTCAGTAAAGCTGAAGTCCAGCAAACTCTTTATTTAAAAATAGAGTAAATATCTGAATCTATTAAAATATGAAGTAAATTAGGGCCAGATATATAGTACAGTGACTAGGGAACTTATCTAGCACTCAGCTGACCCAGGTTTATTCCCTGGCTTCCCGTATAGTTCCTGGGATGGATCCCTGAGCTCAGAGCCAGGAGTAAATCATGAGCAGTGCCAGATGTGGCACAAAAACAAAAACTGAAAATAAAAAAGTAAATTATAGTTCATGCATGTGAATATTACAACCAATGTTAAGCAGAATAGTATGTTGGGATTAACTCATTAAAACACTTAAGGAACTGAATAAAAAACAAACTAGGAGGATACCAGTTTGAACTGATTAAAGTCCTTCTAAGAAGGCCACATTCTTCTAACTTTCCAAAAGACTCCATCATCTGGAAACTCTTCTAATGTGAAAATGCTGGACATTGGGGCCGGAGCGATAGTCCAGCGAGGAGGACGCTTGCCTTGCACCTGGCCAGCCTGTGCCGGGCGCAGGTTTGATCCCCGGCATCCCATATGGTCCCCCCGAGCACTGCCAGGGAGTGATTCCTGAGTGCAGAACCAGGAGTAACTTCTGAGCATCACCGGGTGTGACCCAAAAGCAAAAAAAAAAAAAAAAATGTGGAGATGGATCCTTTCTTTCTGAGTTCACCTTCTTCCATTGTCAAAATAATCATATATTATAGTAAACAAACTGTATAAAATATTTTTCAAGGCAAAAGCAATTAAGGGGAAGCCGTGAAAACACAGAATCAGTTGTTCTAAGTGTACTTGCAATTTTGATCCAAGACACCTCATCAGGAGGCCTGGTTTGATCCAGGTTTGATCCTAGTCACTGTGTGGCTTAGTTTAGTTTAAAACACTTGATCACTTGATCACTTGATCACTTGAATCCCAAGTATTTATCAATTTGCTCGAGCGGGCGCCAGTAACATTTCCATTGGACCCTATCACGCGCCAATGTAACCCAATGGCATCTGGTTGATTCAGGAATATGAAGAGCCTCAGATTCAGGAATATGAAGAGCCTCAAGTTTAAAACACACTAAAATTAATTTTTTAAAAAATGTGCGATCAACAGAACTGTATTCATAACTATTCAAAATTCTCAAGGATCTTGAACTTTTTATTATAATTTCATTTCATCAGCTCAGAAAAAAATAAATTACCCTGTCATGTTTCCAGTATATGGTAGAAACTATAACAACTGAAAATCGATCAATAGAGCACCTTATTCTTTTTTTTTTTTTTTTTTTTTGGGTCACACCCGGCGATGCTCAGGGGTTTCTCCTGGCTCTGCACTCAGGAATTACTCCTGGCGGTGCTCGGGGACCATATGGGATGCCGGGATCGAACCCGGCCGGCACAGGCCGGGCGCTGCAAGGCAAACGCCCTACCCGCTGGGCTATTGCTCCGCCCAAGCACCTTATTCTTGATGCATATGCTACAACCTATTTTCAATGAGAATAATTTCACTAATCTTATAGAGTTTTTGTTGCACTCAAGTGAGTTAATTAGTGCAGATTTTATAGACTCTACTGCTCGTGGGAAAGTCTAGATGTACATTTGAGCCCATGTGGAGATGCTGGTGATGATGATAGAAATTATGACAGCTCTGAGAGATGATTCTATCACAACAGAATCCCCCTGTTCATATGCTATGTCAGTATCCTTGGTGCTAATGTATGTATGGATAGAAAATTGTTTGATGGTCACAGCTCCTTCCAGGCCAGAAGGCTTGCTGCTTTGTTATGTTGCATTCCTGATTCTTTCATCTAGAAGGTTACACTGGGGATTCTTTTTTGACCAGCTAACTGTGATGGAGCAGATACCATGTGAGATTCTGAAGTCTAAGCATCAAGAGATCCTTGATGTCCTCACAGTAAAAATACATGCATACATACATACATGCATGGATGCATACATACATAAATAAGGAAAAAAAAACTAAAATTCAAGCATCTCGGGTCACAGTGATAGAACAGTGTGTAGGGTGCTTGCCTTGCATGCAGCCAACACAAGATCAATCCCCAGCACCTGTTATGGTTTTCTGAACACTACCAAGCGTGATCCTTGAGCTCAGAACCAGGAGTAGGGGCTGGAGCGATAGCCCAGCTGGTAGGGCATTTGCCTTCCACGCGCCAGCCTGTGCCGGCCTGGGTTCGATTCCGGCATCCCATATGGTCCCCCCGAGCACTGCCAGGAGTAATTCCTGAGTGCAGAGCCAGGAGAAACCCTGAGCATTTGGGTGCACCCAAAAAAAGCAAAAAAAAAAAAAAAAAGAACCAGGAGTAAGCCCTGAGTGTCATTGGGTATGTCCCCAAAACAAAATAAAAAGAAAGAAAAAAAATTAAAATTCATTCAGGCATTTTATTTTATGGATGTGTGTTGGCTATTTCCTCTGTGCCCAGCTCTAATCTGTGGCACTGGGCCAAGTTTATAATAATAGCAGGAATTTAATGAATGAAGGCTCCACTGAATGAAACACCACCAGTAAAACAGTCCCCACTTGAGATAAAATAAATAAAATATCTCCCAAGCTGTTCACTAAAAGATTTATTCATCCTTGCAAGAGGTTCTGAATGGGCTTGGGTTGGATGCAGCTCTTCCGGATGGCGGCCAGGACAGCAGCTCCGCCCCAATTCCAGTCCTGAACAGGTTGACCGAGGTGTGACACATCCTCCTCCCACCTCTGTCCCTTCTGTGGGGGGAGGCTTTTCTCTTTGTTCTCTGTTACTGTTTGTTTTGAAATTTAACCAGACTGGCTAAATCTAACTACATGGATAAAAATTAGGAAGGTACAGGGGAAAGTGATGATATTGTGTGCTATCAACACTGTAATTTGATTGCATGGCTTATATCAGCTGGACACTATTTGGAGGAGGAACACCTAACCAAAGCCCCTTTCCTATAGCTTGAACCTTTATTTCTTCTTCCTTTTCCTTCTAGGCTCCCTCCTCATCCCACCTTTCCCTTAATTTGGAAACAGTAAGTGAAAGGACCCAGGATTTGGAGAGGATTCTAGCCAATTCCCTTGGAATTCTGAAGGACATAATAGCAGATTGTTATCTGATTCTTGAACTACTCTTTCCTCTTGCTCCAGCTTCCTTATAGACTTCCAAAGAAGGAGAAGTCAAGACTAAAAAAGAGAGAATATACAGTAGACATTATCATCCTTCTCCAATCTCCTGATATCATTGAATAGTGGGAATGAAGACATAGGAAGAGCTCTACATATCAGGAATTTAGGGAGAACCAATATGGAGGGATTTCATCTTGAGACTGCTATTAACACCAAAAGATAAGATAAGATAGAAAAGGGTTGGATAAAATAGGCTAGGCTAGGCTAGGCTAGGATAGGATAGGATAGGCTAGGCTAGGATAGGGTAGTATGGGAGAGGATGGAGAAAACAGGCTGGGAATACAAACTGAGTCCAACAAACCCTGAACACAAACAGGCTTATAAGCCTCATGGGGTTATATGGACTCTAGAAGTAATGAAGCATTAACTACAGATCTGTGCTTTTGTGGTAAAGTATTCATCGTCTGAAGGAGTCTTTTCTGGTTTACAAGAGAAAGACATTTCATATCACCAGTGGACGCCAAAAGCATAGATACTAAACCCTTGTTTTACTACACTTTCCCTAGAGTTATACCTTTGATTCAAATTAGAAAAAAAAATAGGCTCAAGTGCTGCCATTGGTACTGGGCCTCCCCTGGTCTCAATACCTAATTGCCAGCTTCAACCTCTCAAAACTCCAATCAGAGCACTAACCAATCTGAAGTTTCCAGGACATCTACATGAAATCACCATCTGTTTCTCCAGAGGAAAAGGAAGATTATTTTGTTCCTTTTACCAATTACATCCACCTCCCCATGTCTCTAAAATCATCCCTTTGGTCCGAGTCTTTGAAAAGACGTCCTATTTTCCAGACCACATACTACCCAGTTGTGAACTATTTAAATAAAGCCAGTTAGAACTCTCGGTGTATGAACTATGGTTCTGCTTAAACATTATGATCAAGTTTAATTAGTAAATTAGGTACACTAAAAAAATTCAAAGTAAATGATCAAAAACAAAGCAATATACAGCACTTGAAGTTATGAGAATGTGATCTCTCACTCAAAATTCCTTATTGCCTGTATAATTTTTCTGACCATGGTTGACTGTAAAAGCTGATGAGATTTACAAAAGGAAACCTGAAACAAGGGAAACAGCTATCTGATTGCATGACAGCTGTTGCATAGCTCTATGAATTGCATATGAGCAAGAGCTAAGCAAAACGATTCTTGGCTATAGATAGGAATTTCTCTACCAGCCATAGCATTTCTATTATTGCCTTCCCTTTCTCATGTACATGCTGGCTTCTGCACATCTGGGATAATATTTTTGTCATTTCATTTATTGTTGTCTTTCTACTGGACTCATCTTAATGATACTGGCCCAAACTAATATTAGACAAGGACAACTGTCCTTGTCTCAAAGTATAAAGGTAAGGGAGGTGATGCTCAGTTTATTCTCCCCCAAAAAAAACCTAATTCCTGTTCTGTTTTGCTTTACAGATAGGATTGTGTGCCTGAAAGGCCCAGCACATGAAATGAAACTCATTCTGCCACTCCCTGGTCTGTAGCCCACCCCTTGTTCATTGTCCTTTCCCTATGAAAATCCCTTCTTGTGACCTGTAGGTAATTTATTTTTTCTCTCTTTGAAAACAAGAGTTTGCCATCTTCCTCTCTGCCAGCTTGTTACCAATAAAGCTTTTTCCATGCATCACTGTGTCTCTTATCTGATTGTCCTGGAAGCAGACCTTAGTGGTTGCAATTTGGCGAGCTAGCCAAGAGCAGAATCTACAGGCAGAGATGCTTCTAGTCCCCATGCCAGGCTGAGTCAATTGGGGCACCCCAGAGAGAAATGGGTGAGCCCCTGGCCCATCTCAACAGTGCCCCAGCAGCTCAAAGTCTCTACTCTCCACAAATGCTGCCATGTTCAAGGCCAGACTTCACTGCTTGATTGAGCTCCACTCTGAAATTAATCCATTGAGAAACTCAGGTATATGGGTTTTGTGACTGAAATCGCCAGGCTTTCAAGGAGTCAGGGATGGGATACCTCCTCCCATCCTCCTGTTCTTCTGGAAGGCCAGGAAATCACATCCTTCTCCCCAAAGCCACCACCCAGTTAAAAATTTAACTCCAACTTTATTACCTCATTAAGAATTTTGTAATTCCTGGTGCATGTAGCCACAACATATCAAACACTATAATACTGATATACTGAGTATCAAAACACTTTTTGTGTAACATAAAGTAGAAGGCAACCAATAGCAAAGCATATACACACAATGCCTATCTTGTAACTACGTTATCAGTAATTTCTTTTACAATGGCTTAATGGTCCCATGTTGAGACTGAATAATCTTCACTTCTTTCTAAGAAAACATTTCTTGACCATGTTTAGCAAATTATCTCTATATTATCCCTATTATACCCTATGTAATATATAATTTTTTTAACTTTATGGGCCACACAGGCAATGTTCAGAATTACTCCTGGTTCTGCACTCAGAAATCACTCCTGGTAGTGCCCAGGGGACCATATGGGATGCTGGGGGTCAAACCCGGGTCAGCTGTGTGTAAGGTAAATGCCCTCCCCACTGGATTATTGGTCTGGCCCCCATGTAATATATATTAAAATATATAGATAATTTTAATTATCCATATATATATGTATATATATATATATATATATATATATATATATATAACAAGCAATAGAAAATAAAATGCTGAGGGTTTGCAGGTTGGGAAAATTATAAATAATTATAAATAATGGTGGTGTGAAGTTGCAATGGTGGTAGGGTTGAACATTTGTAACAAATTAACAAGAACAACTTCGTTAAAAAATTGAGTATAAGCCCACCAAATTCAGTAAGTTCAATAAGTGAAAGAAACAAAACAAGATGACTCAATTCACATGTAACTGCTCAGTTACTTGTCACTTGTCTTCCCATTGTTCATTGATTTGCTCTAGCGGGTGCCAGTAACGCTGCCATTCACTGGGAATGAGGTGCATTATTATTACTGTTTTTGGCATATTGAATATACCATGACTAGCTTGCCAGGCTCTGCCATGGCTCTGGGTTCATCCCAGGGGGTCCAGTCTTTTTCTATGTCAGAGCATCAACCATCCAGGGCCCACAGGGCAGAGTCCTGGGTGTAGAGGAGCCTGTCTCCTGTCTCCCACCTGCTGATGCAGCCGGGCACCACAGCCCCACCTGCCACACATCAAACACTTTAGAGCAGCCAATATAACAGGCTATAAACACTGCCATCAAGGCTGCTGTTTGTATCCACGACACACCAGGCATATTGGGATAAGGGCAAAGATGGTTTAAGTGGCTGAACAGCTCAGAAAAAAAGGTTATGACTTTAGCAACACCACTACAAGATATATGTTGTAATAAGCAGCATAAAGTAAAATAATTAGTGTCTGCTAAGAGAGCAGGCTTAGGGGTGGTGGAAAACTAGGGACGAAGTAGTAAGGGCACATTGGTGGTAGGACTTTTGTTGGAAGATTGAATACTGGAAACAATTCTATTTTGAACACCTTTATAACTCATGGTGTTTAAATAAAGTTTAAAAAATAGTAGAATATACTGCAAGACCACCACAGATCAGGGAACCTTCCAATGAATGCTTTTTCCAACAAGGTCCTCTTTGCCCTGGGCATGCTCCTTTGCCTTTCCTACCCCACTCTCAGTGGAACAGCTGGGGCGGGCGGGGGGAGTTTACCAACCTACTGTGCGTAGCAACTTCTGTGTGCACAAATGGAGAAAATCACATGGGACACACTCCCAAGCCACTTCCTTCCCCTCCATCTGGACCCCATTTCCCTAAGGACTTGCAGCGATTCTTCCAGTGCTCTCTCAAAGGTGAGACTCATTGTGGACTTCAGCCCAGGGCTGAGAATTGATGCTTCTGTCTCTGTGTAACTGACGACTTACATGTCATCTGTTATTTCCCAGAAAAGTAGTGGGCTGAGAAGGAGATTCTGACTGAAAAAGATACTTTCCCACCTGAGAGAACTCTGGCAGATTGAAGCCAGATTGCAGTTTAAAGGGAAATCATCATGCTCAGATTTGCTGAAATTAGTTAATGAACAGGACAAGCTGACTCATGGAGACCGTGGCAGTCTGTAAACAAGTTTAGAGCCCTAGGTGTCTCTCAACCAGACAAGTTTTTTGCTTTATTTTTTTTCGGGGTTGGGGGTTGGACCACACCCGACAATATTCAGGGGTTACTCCTGGCTCTGTACTCAGGAATTACTCCTGGCAGTGCTCGCGGACCTAGGGGATGCTAGGAATTGAACCCGGTTGGCCACATGTAAGGCAGATGCCCTACTGAGTATACTATTGCTCCGGCCCTCAACCAGACAAGTTTAAGCTGTCATACTGCTCTCAAGACTCCGCCATACCTTTGGGAGAGGTCAGTTAGGCACTTGATTCATGGGCCATTGTTGTTACATGTTTAGTTAGTGCTGTATTTTCCAGATTTCTCTGTGAATCTGAGAATCTACCTAGTTACTTTCAAGTCTGTGTCTTAGTTTTATGTGTTCTGGGAACTAGGTTCTCTCTTTTCTATTGTTGACTTAGAAGGAAAAGCAAAAGTTGCAAACACCAGTAGATCTAAAAGTCACTCTAGGCTCTGAGAGATCCAAGACTTAGCTAAAACTGTTACTATGACGATTTCTTTAGTCTTATCTTCTGGTGGATGAGCACTGTATATTTTGAATAATAATTTTAAGTTTATTGATCTGTTGAATTAAAATTAAGTTGAAATCATTCTAATCTGGGTTTAGAACCTGTGGAAAAAATGGAGATTTCATATGGGGAAAAGATTAAGTGAATTTTACTGCTATCTGAATTTTTTGTGAAAACTAATATTTATTTTTATATCTGAATCTATGTATATCTCTCTGACTTCATTTTACATCTATGTGGAATGATGAGACCATCTGAATACAAATGATTATAGTCTAAGATAATTTTTGTCAGCAAAACTGGTTTGAAAGATAGTGGTTCAATTAGAAACATACAGGTCTCTAAAGTCATAAAATTCAGTGCAAAATTTTATTCTAATGGTGTTTATTAATCAGAATTATTTGGTGTTTTCTGGAAAATAAAAGTAACTGAGTAAGTTTTAGAAGTTTTTTGACTGGTACAGAGACAAAATGAAGTTGCTTGTGTGCGTTTTCCAGATCAAGAAAACTTGCCTTTGGAAGGTAAATGTTAAAACGCAAGACAGAAATTCCTAGGAATCCTTCATCTCTAAGATGTTTGGCAACAAGTTTTTAGAGTTGTTTAATGAGTAAAGAAAGGATTATTTCAGGCAAGGTAATGATTCTAAATTAGTTCTCCACTCCCCATAGAGCCAAAGCCTGTAAAAATGCATCTTAGTGAGAGTGTAGACTAGCATTTCTCAAGATTATTTCAACTGTGGCCGCCTCTGACCACGTTCCCTTCCTGCACCTACTCTTGTGCTGTGGCCCCCTTTTAAGTAATTTTTTCAAATATTCCTCTGTATGAATATCCAGGGGGCCTGTAGGGAGGGCATGTGACCCTCAATTGAGAAATGGTGGTTTGCTCGACTATTTTGAAGATGTATCTTGCATACATCTTCAATGCCACAGCCTTATGATCACCTGAGCAGCCTGAGCACCTGTAGGTGTGGCCCAAAATTAAAAACAATTTTTTTTTAAATTAAAAAAAATTAGTACAGCAGTACAGTTTTTTTTTTTCCAATCCGGCCCAGGTATGCTGATCCAGAGACTTACAGACATGGGGCAGAGCTGCTACTCTGCTCTCCCTGTGCCCAGCCACTCACGAGGCACCCAGGAGGGGATGGCCGGTTCTAACCCTGGCCCGCCACCCCAGCAGAGCCGCACAACAAGCCCCCCGCACGGTTCATCTATAAATGCAGTGCGACCGCGCAGATAAATGCTATATTTAGAGGTGACTACAAGAGTATGCCACCTGCAAGGCAAGCCTGGCAAGCTGCCTGTGTTGTATTTGATATGCCAAATACCAGTAACAATTATATTAGTTAATTCCCATGACCTAATATGATGGTTTGAGGCTCTTTATGTTCCTGGAGCAAGCAGATGCCCTTGGGCTCTACTAGCATGAGACAGGGCATATGGAGATATTACTGGTGCCCACTCGAGCAAATAGATGATCAACAGGAGGAGAGTGATAGTGATAGTACAGCAGGTAGGACATTTGCTTTGTATGCAAAAGACCTGTGTTCCATCTCCAGCATCCCATATGGTTTTGCCCACTAGAGCTCAGTAGGAGTCATCTCTGAGCACAAAATCAGGAGTAAGCCCTGAGTACTGCCAGGTGTTGTTCCCCTAAGAAATGAAATAGATTTTCTTACAAATTTCCATGGTGATACATGGAGGAAGAGGAAATACAGTGGGAAAATGAAAGATATTTTAGTCCTTTTTCTAAATTCAGTGTTTTGGTCATTTATTTTGTAGTGTCCTTAGCTGCTGTAGTTTTCCAGATGAATTCTGGTTGTCTCACAAATATGGTTTGCCTGGAATTTTTTAGTATGTAGGCATGAAATCTGGTTCTTCCTTTGCTGTATTGCTGACATCTTATGATTACTCTTTATTATTATTAATTTTTTTTTATTTTCCCGTTACACCTTATATAAACAGTGTGGTTTACAAAAATGATTTGTGATAATTCGGGCCCCCTGGGATGTACTCAGAGCCACGGCAGAGCCTGGCAAGCTACCAGTGTTCTATTCGATGTGCCAAAACAGTAACAATAATGGACCTCATTCCCAATGAATGGAGATGTTACTGGTGCCCGCTCGAGCAAATCGATGAACAATAGGAAGACAGTACAAGACAAGTTATACAAGCGATCTTATATTATTTTTCAAGTCTCCTGCATAAATCAAGTTGCACTACGCTTAGTAATAAAATTTACTGACTTCTCTTAAAATCAGGAGTTTAAGTCTACAGCATTTTAAGTATGAAGGAACCATTGACATAGAACAAAATATAAATGTAAAAAGGAATGTGTGAAAGTTTTGACAATTGTGTTATAAGGAAGAAAGTTTGATCAAGCTAAATTGCAAGATCTCTAAAGTAAGTTCTAATATTTATGGTATAATTGAAAAAAGTAAAAAATTTAACTTTCTTGTGTTGTTAAAAGGACAAAATATAAGACTGTGGTGAGATTTTCTTTGTTTAATTATCTGTTTGTTTAATATACTGTATATTGTTTAATAGTTTTTCTAGCGAAATAAAGATAGGTTATTAAAATAAATTAATATTTCAAGCTTTTATTGTTACCATCAGACTTTAACTTTAAACCTAGTCTTAGTTTTAAAGGAACTTTAAGTTGCAGGTTTGAAATAATTGCTATTTTTTAATGGGTAACTGTGGGACGCCCTCAACCGCCGCGGTGAAGAACGACTCACAACAGGATTCTTCTCAGAACACGCTTTTACTGGAGCTCTTTTAGTTTCAACTTTGTGATGGCGTAAAGGACCCAGACCCGTTGTGCAAGCTGCTTTTATACAGTGCTGTTTGGCATGTCCGCTTCTCATTGGCTGGAGCAAATTGACGTGTCCGCTTCCCATTGGCCGGCACAGGTCATACGAGCTCGCACAATCTGACGAAACATGCTCTGATTGGAGAAAACCCAATCACGGCACACCAGGGACTCTGCGCATGCGCTGGGGCACAGGGACCCTGGGCATGCCCGGGAAGGCAAAGTGGCAGTGGGCGGAGTCAGTGGCGCCCAACAGGTAACTGAATATTGCCAATGGTTTTTAATACATGTGAGGCACAGCTTTCCTGAAATCAAAACCCTAAGAAACCCTAATTGGTTAAGACATTGATGTCAATGCAAACAATCTGTGGTTCACACTTGGATACCATGTTAATGTCACATTAGGGCAGACAATACCAACAGAGATGGTTGTTGTTGCCAGAACTTTATATTACTGAGAACTAGTTTTTAGAAGGGAGTGTACCAAGAGTAAGGGTGGTGAAGGGTGTCTTGGGGATGGTTGAGAGGAGCCCAGAGATGAGGGAAGCATATTCTGAGGAAGGGAAACTATACACATGAAAATGGAAAACTATGTACATGAAACCCTATCTACAATATTGGAAATCAAAGTAAAGTGCTTAAAAAAAGAAAAAACTATGTTCACATTATAATTTAGATCAGCACAAAGTGGAAACTCTTAATGAAGCCACCATATGGTGAGGAAAAACAAATCTGCACCACCAGCATCAGCACAGTGAAAAAGCAAATCATAAAAGGTCTTAGGAGAGCTACCGTATGTCATAGAAATTATTTTCTCCCCTTCTGGGGAATACAGATACTGATCAATCAAGCCTATTTGTTATGTTAAGCATTGCCTCATATGAGAAATTATTTGAAAATTCTGACGCCTGACAGTTCCAGTTAAGTGTGGATATTTGGGGGTGTTGTTTGTCACACTGGGGCAAACTTCCTTGCCTTTTGCTTTAAGATCTTTAAATATGAATATTCTAAAATCTTTTTGTATTTGTAGAATTGTTCTAAATGCATTGTTCAGAGAAGTCTGTGGGGAAAATCTTTGACAGACATACCAGAATATATATTTGTCATGGAACTGAAAAGAAAATTGTAGTGCTTACAGGAAAACTGGACACTTACAGTTTTCATATTAATATATTCCATAGGGGACTGATCAGACTACTGAGAATGAATTGTATTTTGATCTACAGAAACCTGAGAAATTGTATCTTATAGGTACAACTGAAACAAGTGCTTTCTTCACTTCTTGATACCTTTTAGAATTTTTTAAAAATACTTCATGGCAAGATGCTATTTATAAAGAGATGAAAAGTGACCTCTTCCCTGTAAAACAGATAATTTGGGAACTGGTTGTATTACTGAGATTTGGGAACATCAAAGGCAACAATATTGTTTTGGAAATTAAGATTAACTTCAGAGAGTCTTGTTTAAAGGGTTCCATTCTGCTAGTAGGGTGACAAAGTAGTCCCTTGGACCCTGATGCCTTGAGGACTGAGTGATTAATCCAAAACACAAGTGTCTTAATCTTATTCTAATGGTTATTAAAGTTTTCTTATAACACTCTGGAGATTTTTCATATTAGCTGAAGTCAGGCCCATAGTTGTCCTAATATTTTGGCCATATAAGTAAGAACCTAGACATAAACCCCTTCAATGGCCTAAATGGGTGGAGAGTAGACAGCAATGCCACGCTACCTGTGACATGATAGGGCCTCAGGGCAAAAAAGGATCCACATCTTGTGACAGTCTCTATTCAGATATGATGTACATCTCTCCTTCAAAACCTAGAAAGATTGCCCGGGTTAAGCAAACTAAATGAAGACTGGCCTGAGGCCTGTAGTTCATGAAGGAACTCCTGGGAGAAGCCATCTTACACGGATGTGGTTCTTCATCTAAAGTTTCAGATTAAAGGAATCTGTGTAATTTATTCTTACCCTGTTTATGCAAAACTTACTGACCACAGTTATTAAAAGTAAACTTAAATCTGTTTAAAATGCTCATTTCATGGAAATCAGATTCTTGTTTTCAGTCTTTTTTTTAATTTCTGTTCCAGTTTATAAACTGGAACACATCTTGAATTTTTCTACTATCCAGTTTTGACTTTCTGAACGAGCATTTCCATATTTGCTAGTTGACTTGCATTGATCAATAATTCAGACACAATTCACTTCTAAAAACTATGAAAGCTGAAAACAGAAAGCTTGATCTAGAATGGAAAGATATTATCAAAGTGTTTGTACTGTTCTTCTGAATGCGGGAACCATCAGTCTCTTTAGAGCCAGGAAAACCTGCATCTGAAGAATTGTTGACTGAGATATAGAAACCGTAGTTCTTGAAACTCAAGAGAATTTGAATTTTTTAGTGTATTTACATTTTAACTTACATCTCTTTAATCAAGGATTTAGACACAAATCCCAGAATGGACTGATCTCTCCTGAAGTCAGAGAGCTTATGAGATTCTTGGACAGAATAATTTCTGAGTCACCAAACTTCTCAAGAAGTTCCAAGGCTGAATTGCAAAGCAACCAAACTGTCTCCCAAAAGAAGAGGTCTTATGTGAAGGCTTCTTACTCAGGGGGCCATTCAGTATCTTCAGGGAGTGCTTAGTTTACCTTAGTGAGGGTATCTCTCCTATCAGTTGAAGTTGCAGACCCCAATGGGTAGCTTATGTGTGGTGGAGAGGAGAGAGAGATGGTCAATTTCTCCCGATGGACCTGTGCACCCCAGGACCAGCTGGGAAGGTGAGGACTGATAAAGTCTGTCGATGAGCCCCTGCCTGGAGCAGGCCAGAGAGCCACCAGCTCCACCAGGTGACTGGTGTCACTTCTTGACACCTTTAGAAGTGTCAAGATGTGACAATGTCCATTGTCCATGTCCATTGTCCAATGTCCATTTGGTCTTCTCGGCATGGGAATTAATCCCCACCACCTGATTTCTTGGGGAGCCCCAGGCTAAGGCTGAGTGAGGAAGAGAAGAGCCAGTTCTCAGTCTTATCCAGCCCTTACAAGTCTTACTTCTATTTCACAGAAAAGAATTTCAGGAATAGACGAACAATGACTAAAATCAGATTTTATATGGAGGTTTTGAGGAAGGGGAAGGAGAAAGAGAAAAGTAGGAAAAACATATTCAAGAGAGAATGTGGACTTGTCCAAAGGCAGAGAGACTCAGCACACATTTTAAGAGGGGAGATGTGGGTGACACATGTGCTTGGGTACCACATGAGCTCAGCCAAGTGGGCATAAGCAACACATGGGCTCAAGCAGCACACGTGTGCCCTTCCTTTGTTCAGGTGGCTTTTATAGGATTTTTTTTCCCAAGGTGTCCCATGTGGGACTTTTAGCTAGGTAAGAGTCCATTGCTAAGGTTGTTGCCAAGGGAGATACAATCAGGATGGTCTTCTTTAAAACCCCTTTTCTCTCTTTTTTGGGGGTCACAGCCAGCAATGCTCAGGGGTTACTCCTGGCTCTGAACTCAGGAATTACTCCTAGTGGTGCTCAGGGGACCATGTGGGAAGCCGGGATGGAACCTGGGTCTGGGTGCATGTAAGGCAAACGCCCTACCTGCTAGACTATCGCTCTGGCCCCTAAAACCCCTTTTCTTGACCTTTATTCCTGCTGGATCTTTTCCTGGTGGGTGGGTCCAGTTGATGTAGGCAGGCAGACAGGAGGGGGCGGGGCATTGCATGGCAGTGACTGTCGCCATTAGGTATCACCTTTTGGAACCAGGAATGAAGACTTGATAGGGCCAATTAACCAACAATAGACCCTGAGGAAGCTGGATCCACCTTCTTCTGCCCAGCCCTTAACCCCCGCCCCATCAAGCAGAAGATGATGGCCCAGCAGAAGATTCCAGAGCATTACAGTCCAAGAAGATAAAAGCCCCCTTTGGAAATCCACTGGGGCCCACTCTCTACCTTTGGAGCAGCCTGCATTCTCCCTTGAGCATGTTCCTCTCTCTCTCTCTTGAAAGAGAGCAGCTACCCACTTCACCAACCAGGGCAGGCCTACTCTTGGAAAGTTACCAATTTAGGGCCTAAGTGACCTTTTCATCCTGCTATATACAAAACGCCCAGAACAAATTCCTGTTAGAGGTTAGGAGACCCCTGCCCAGAACCTGTTATCTGGCCTGAATTGCCTGAATTGCATTCCTGCACATAAGCATAGCCGTTGCTGACCTATAAAGTGATTGGCTGTCTGCGCACAGACCTTGATGTAATATTTTAAATCTATTGCATGGTTATGCGTGGGCTTTTCGGTAGCGGCGGGAATTATCTCTTAAAAGATCCTCCCTGGAAGGACTCAGGGCTCTTAGCCGCTGACTGCTTGTGGTCATGCTATGAACCCGGGTATACTCGAATATTAATAAAAACCCTTGCTTTTGCATAGGACCCGGTCTCTCAGAGTTTCCCTTGGTAGGTGTGGCGTCCCGAGTCAGTCACCCCATCTGGTGGCCAACTCTTTTCACTCTCTCCTCCTTCTCCATCCTGAAAGAATGGCCCCTCGCCCACAGAACACAAAAACAGGTACGAGGAGTAACTGATAAAATGATGGCTCAACAAGAGCACAACAGGAAGGGCCTTAAGCAAATAATTCCAGGGAGGGCTATAAGACAAACATTCCCTAGAAGTTGCTCTCTATATTTGGTGCGGTATGCAAAAGACTGGGGAGACTGGGCCCATGCCGTGCAAATATGGAAAGAAGTATTAGGCATGCTCAGGTTGGTTGGTGATGGTTACCTGGTACAAAGTGATTGGCTGCCTGCGCACAGACCTTGATGTAATATTTTAAATCTATTGGATGGTTATGCGCAGGCTTTTCTGTAGCGGCGGGTATTATTTCTTAAAAGATACTCCCTGGAAGGGCTCAGGGCTCTTAGCCACTGACCACTTGGGGTCACGCTATGAGCCCAAGTATACTCGCTTATTAATAAAACACTTGCTTTTGCATAGGACTTGGACTCTCAGAGTTTTCCCTTGGTAGGTGCGGCGTTCCAAGGCTGCCAGTCAGTCACCCCATCGGGTGGCCAACCCTTACAATCCTAAAACCTCCATAATAAAATCTGTTTTACTTCACTGCTCACCTACTCCTGAAAATTCTTTTTCTGTGAGGAATACAAGAACCCTGAGAAAACCCTGGATGAGGCCTAGGACTGACTTTCCTTTTCTGCAAAGAGCAATTTCTCACTCCAACCTGAGACTGTGGCTCCAATCTTGGGTGGTGGGGACCAACTCTCATGCCTAGAGATCAAGCGGACATCAGGTGTGGCTTGATGGCCACCTTGTGGGGCTGGTAGGGCTCAGGCCATGCAGGGACTCATCGCAGATTTTATCAGTCCTAAGCCTGCCCAGTGGGCTTCGGGCAGCAGAGGCCGCTGGGGAGAAAGCGACCATCTCTCTCTCCCTTCCGGTCTCACATAAGCCACTCCTGAGGGCCACCTACATCAAAAGGATTGTGCTGTTCCTTCTGTCACTCACTGGTGTGCAGTCCCACTCTTCTTTTTTCCCCTGTTTTTCCCTGTAAAATTCTCCCTTTTGTGACTGTGCAGACAGGATGATTGCTTTGAGATCATGAGTTTGCCATCTTCCAATTTGTTGGCTAGTTGCTCTTTCTCAACTCTCCACCATTCTCTTGTTTCATTGGCTGGAAAGCAGTAGTAGAAGCAAGTCCTTCACAGTTACAGTGGCCACTTATCAATGTGAGTTGAGCCAGTTCCCTAGCTTATGCTCATTTTTTTTTCTGTCTTTATGAGATGTGTGCTTTTATACTTTTGAAAATGTTTACGATTCCAGAAAAAAAACCTAAGCTGTGATCCAGCCCAAACTGGAAAGCTTGTGAGAAGGAAATTGTCCAAGAGAAGCTCACAGCCTCTGTGGCATTAGCATAATAATGAGGCTTCAGTGGCAGCTTCTGCTCTTCCTCCCCAGGACTCCTTAGAGGTAAAACCTCATTACCCCAGGGAGAAGAGTTTAATTCACTTCTAAGTGACTGGACCTCAAACTGGGTTTCTATCCCAACCCCTGGGTGGATAGACTCATTTGCAAGTAAATAAAATGTAACTGCTCTTTTTAACTGTCCTTAATGTCTCTGACAATAAGGGCTACTGCAACATTTTCATAACAAAAGGTCCTATAAATGCTAAGTAAGGCACATCAGAGATAAAAATCAAAACATCTCCAGAGTATATAAATTCCCAATGCCTCTCCTTTACTTGTTTGCCTTCTTTTGGCTGGAAGGCATGAAATTCTTTCTTATTCATCAAAACTAATTTGGAGACTGCGGAGCTTGAAGCACTTGCCTAGCATGTATGAGGTCCTGTGTTCAAAAGAAGGAAAGGAAGGAAGAGAAAGAAAGAAGGGAAGAGGAAAAGAAGGAAGGATGGAAGGAAAAACAGTATGATGGATGGAAGGAAGAAAGGAAGGAAGGAAGGAAGGAAGGAAGGAAGGAAGGAAGGAAGGAAGGAAGGAAGGAAGGAAGGAAGGAAGGAGGAGGGAGGGAGGGAGGGAGGAGGGAGGGAGGAAGGAAGGAAGGAAGGAAGGAAGGAAGGAAGGAAGGAAGGAAGGAAGGAAGAGGGCAGGAAGGAGGGGAAAGAAAAAGAGAAAGAATGAAAGAGAGAAAGAAAGAAAAAGGAAGAAAGAAGGTAAAAGAAAGAACAATTATCCATTCCAAATTCCTTCATTTTTTCACTACACCCTGACCCTAGAACAGTGGTAGTGATGTAGGCAGGCAGATGGTATGGGGACCCACATGACAATGAATTCTTGACCTAAGGCTGTCCAGAGTCACCTTTTAGAACCAGGAACCAAGACTTGATGAGACCCATTAACCAACAACAAACCCTGAGGGAGCTGGATTAACCTTTCTCTGCCCAGCCCTTAATCTGGCTACATTCCAGGACAGAAGATCCAGCAGGAACAGAGGTCAAGAAAAGGAGATTTTCAAAGAAGACCACTCCCAAAGTCTACCCCCTTGACAACGGCCCTAGCAACCTAGGTTGTAGCCCCCATGGGAGTATCCTGGGGAAAATCTATAAAAGCCGTCCTGACCAAAGGATGGCGCACACATGCTGCCTGAGTGCATGTGCTGCTTGCCCCCATGTGATGCTTGAGCCCATGTGGTCGAGCACATGTGTGCCCGAGCACATGTGTCACCCGCATCTTCCCTCTTGAGATGTATACTCTCTCTCACTTCCCTCCTCCTTCCCTTTCCTAAAACCTCCTTAATAAAATCTGTTTTACTTCACTACTTGTTGACTCCTGAAAATTCTTTTTCTGCAAGAAAGACAAGAACCCTGAGGAAACCCTGGGTAAGGCCTAGGACTGACTTTATCAATCCCTAGTCTGTCCAGCGAGACCTGAGAGGCAGAGGTGGCTGGGGGAGAAAGTGACCATCTCTCTCCCCTTCTGGTCTCACATAAGCCACCCATGGGGCCCACCTACATCAGTAGTAAATAATTAAAACTGTTTCAAGTAATTGGTCTTTGTAATTTTAAAGTATTTTAATTTTATTTAAAAAAGAAAGATATTTAACATATTGTGCAATGTGATGTTAACAGGACTGTAGTACATGTGTGATAGTGAATGACTGAATGCATGTTTGGATAAGGATGGCCAGAGGTCTTTTCATTAGTAACTCCTAGCTAAGTCTCATATTCCCAGAAAGCAGGCAGAGTAAATGAATTACCCATCAATTTGTGCTTTAAAAAGATACAAGGACTACCACGGAAAGACTTACCTCATTTCTTCGATGATTTAGGAGTCATAAAACAAGATTTAGACCATCCAGAGAGATTAAGAAAAACTAGAACAAACGTTATTCCTTAAAATGATTACAACACACCAATTTTTATCATTATTTATTGATATGGACAAAATTTATTTCCTCCAAATTCACACATTTAAACTCTAGTCCCCAATGGGATGGTATTTGAAGACTGGGACCTGAGGAAGGGAATTCAGGTTAAATAACGTTAGGAGGTCAAGGCTCTACTTCAAAGGAAACAGTTGGGATTAAGAAAAGTGAGGGTAGGCTAGAAGAGATGCCAGTGTTCACTTACGTTCCTCCCCTCCTCCAGCATGAGAAAAGACAGAATCACAGCCTGAGCAGATAACAACATCTGTCTGCCTGGCTCATATGGGACCAGTAGATGTCACAGTGGAGGACATGGTTTCCAAGAGGATTTTGAGCAATGATTTTCATAATTTCATTTGTCCTTTTAATAGCTAAAAGGACAAAGAACCTCTGGCTCCGGGCACATCTCTTTGACTTCACTATTCTCCCTGCATTAACATACGCCTCAGAGACCTGGGCCCTATGAAAGCAGGATGAGAATGCTATTCGGGTCTCCCAGAGAGGAATCGAAAGAGCTATGCTTGAAATATCACGCCTCACTCAAGTGAGAGAAGGAATCCAGAGTTCTGACCTCCGTCGCTATTCCAGAATCAGGGACGCTGTCTCGCTTGCCAAGGCATGGAAATCAGATGGGCTGGACATGTAATGCGATTTGGAGACAACCGCTGGACTAGAGCCGTTACTGACTGGATCCCACGGGATGTCAAAAGATCACGTGGCCGCCCATCTACAAGATGGTCAGACTTCCTTGTCAAGACCCTGAAGGAACGGTTTGAGGCTCTTCATATTCCTGAATCAACCAGATGCCATTGGGCTACATTGGCACGTGATAGGGTCCAATGGAAATGTTACTGGCGCCCGCCGAGCAAATCAATGAATAACGGGATTCAAGTGATCAAGTGATCAAGTGATTTTCATAAGGGACAAATTCCCTAAGTAAAGTCAGTAATAGGGGAGGAAAATATTTGTGAGCTTCTCTCCACCTTAGAGTCATGGGGGTGGGGGGAGGTACAAATTACACTAACAAAATGAAACATGCAGACAAGGAGTGTGTGTGAGTGGGGGGAGACAGCGCTGGCAATGAGATCTTGGGACACAGTAAAAAATGAAATGGGGATTTGGAATTTGCTACCCAGGAGCCCTAAAAGCTGCTAAAAGCATTATTGACAGACCTGCTTTGTGAACACTGGAGCTAAGGCCTGATAAGACTTTTAACCCAGGTACCCGCCCCAGAGAAGACCCCTCCACAGCCCCCTCCCCGGCCCAGAAGCTCTAGCAGGAAGAAAGGCCAGACAAAGAATATCAAAGATCATTAACTGCTCCCTAGGCAACCACCTTCGCAACAGATTCTCACTTAGAAAGGGAGCAAACTCCACGTGAGGGGCAGCTAGGGAGAAAACCTCTCTATACTAACATAGACAAAGATAGGGCACACACGTGTTGCCAGCTGCCCATGCTGTATGTGCCCAGATGCTAGCTATATTCTGCCAACACACTGGCCACCCACCCGCAGCTCCTTTCTTGAGATGCTGAGATGTGTGAGATGTGCAGTTCGGGTCTCTCCACCTGGAGGGAAGACTGTGTTCTGCCCAGAGTGCATCTCTCTCTCTCTCTCTCTCTCTCTCTCTCTCTTTCCTTCCCTTCCTCCCTGCCCTTGCTCAAAATCTCTATCTTGTCTCCTCCTAAAATTCTTTTCTGTGAGGCCAGACGATAGACCTGAAGCCTGTAAATGGTCTAAAATGGAATTTCCTTTCCTGCAAAGAGAAACTCCTCTTCCATGAGCTTCCTGGGGGTGACACAGTTGGAAAGCAAGCAAGCAACAGATACTCCTCTAGGCTGCCTCATCTTTCCTCTCTACTTCACATAAGCACCCAGGGAACAAAAAAGACAAGAGTGAAATAAGCAGAAGCTTATTTGCAGATACATTTTTTCCCTTTTATTGCACATAGACATAAAGTGTCCAGCTGTAACCTAAAAAGTGGTTAGAATTTGGGATGAATTATTTTTAACCACAGGGAATGACAAGACAAAAGAACAGGCTTTGAGTTTCTAGGGATATTAAATATTTTAGCAAGACAAGTACACAGGGAAGCTAATGAATAGCAAGGAGTAGGCATCAAAGTTTACTATGGAAGTTCCTCCTGTATCTTCTGCCCTGATGAGGTGCTATAGTTGTCTCTGATGATAACTTTTGACACCCCAGCAAATAGGGAAGGGCACCTTTGCAAATATATGTCCTGCTTTAAGGCCAGCAGGAGTAGATAGGGAACTTTCCTATTTATTTCTCATCTGCATTCACTTAAAAATAATCCTGATATCAATCAAAATGGCATATTTTGCTACTCTCAAATGGGAAATCTTTCTATTACCAAGGAAAAAAAATTTTAATTAATATTTTATTATACCACCGTGAGATATACAATTACAACGTTGTTCATGTTTGGAAGTTTCGGTCACATGGTGTTCCAGCACCTCGCCCTCCACCAGTGCCCATTTCCCACCATCAATGTCCCCAAGTCCCTCCCCCTCCCATAGCCTGCCTCCATGGCAGGTTCTTTATCTCTTTTCTCTCTCCCTCTCTCTCTCTCTTTTCCTTCTCTTACATATTGTGGGTTGCAACACATACACTTAGAGGCCATCATGTGCATTTTTTTTGCCTGTATTTAATGCTCAGTTCTAGGTTGGCATTAGCCCTTTCAACATTTATTCGCACATGATCTCTTCTCCATCTTACCTAACCTCTGACTCCCACACGTTTGTGGTAATTTCCACTTTTACCAAGGAAAATTTAAGGGAACACACTTTATCCTCCTACTGTGGAGCTCAAAGTGCAGGACATTCATAATCTTGTTTTAATAATTATAAATTATTTCCATTCTGAATGATTTCTAACATCAGAATTCAAAAGGAGAGGGCCAGGGTCATAAGGATAGTATAACGAGCTGGAAGAAGCGTGCCATGCATGCAGCCAACCCAGGTTCAATCTCCAGCACTCAAATGGACCCATGAGGCCTGACATAAGTGACCCCTGAGCTCAGAGCAAGGAGTAAGCTGTGAGCACTACAAGGTATATCCCTACCCCCAAAATGAGATGTAAAAAATAGGGAGAGATAGTTAGTGGGGAAGGCACTTATCTTGCACACTGCCGATCTGGGTTTGATCTCTAGTAATGCTAATGATCCCCTGAGTCTGCCTGGAATGAACCTTGTGCATAGAGTCAGAAGTAAACCCTGAGCACTGTTAGATGTGGCCCCAAAAAAATTACAACAACAAAAAAATGTTAAAAGTAGAACATCTAGAAAGTAAGAGAAATTGCCTGGTAAACTCTAAGAAAATATAAAGAAATGAAAACACATCCGATGTATATTTCCTCGACAAGTCTGAGTTGACTAAATCTATGCCTTCTTTCAACCTCAGTTTTGGGGGATGCCTTTCCCTTGTCTTTCAGGCCTCTTTCTGGTAGCCACCATGGCTTCTAAACTCCTGAACTGTCTTTGCTTGCTCCTTTCTTGCTCAGATATTTTACTCCTCAATATCTTTAGATCATGGTCTTGCTGCAGTATCCATGCAGACCTTGCACTTTATGAATTATTCCTTTGCCTCTGGATTCAGTCCTGTGGCATTGCTCTGTGTTCATATGGAGACTCTTCCTGCCTTTGGAGCAAGCTAAGCACCACAATTGGGCAGTTAGAACAGCAGAAACACGTTCCTGCCGGTTCTGGAGGCTGGGGAGTCTCAGATCAAAGTGGCTGCCTTACCGTGTGCTGGTAGCTGGCTCCTTTTCCTAGTTTATTACTTATTTATTTAATTTGCTTTTTTTGAGTCACACCTGGCACTGTTCAGGGATTACTCCTGGCTCTGCATTCAGAAGTTACTCCTGGCAGTGTTTGGGGGACTATATGGGATGCTGGGGATCAAACCCAGCTTGGCCGTGTGCAAGGCAAATATCCTCCCTGCTGTGCTATGACTCTGGCCCCCTTTCCTGAATTATTAGTTGTATTTTTTGTGTGTTCAGTCATTTTTGGGGGCCACACTTGGTGGTGCCCAGGAATCACCCCTGATGAGACTTTATGAGGTGCCAGGGATTGAACCCAGGTGGCCCGGGGGCCAGGCAAGTTACTACACATTGTCTTGTGTTTCTCTCCCCTCTGACCCACATATTCTTGCTGTCTTCTTGTTAATAGGGGCCAGAATGGGGCTAAGATCTTTCTGGGATCTCTTTCATAAGGGCACCAACTCACGTGACTTAAGAACCTCCGAAGTCCTCATCCTCCCACCTTTAGGAGTTAAACTGTCTCCACTCAGGATCACTCCTGGCAGTGCTCGGGAACCGTATGGGTTACTGAGGATTGAACCCAGGTCAGGCGTACAAAGCAAGTGTCTGACCCACTGTATTATCTCTCCACAGCCTCGGGAGTTAAACTTTCATATATGAAGTTTGAGGAGATGCAAAGTCTTTTTATGAGTGTCACAAACCCAATTAGTGGGAAATTTCTACAAGTCACTTTGGGGTACAATGGGATTGTTCTGAGTTTGGACATGGTCTGGGCTTTGGAGGACAGAACCAAATAAGGACATGGGAGAGAAGAAGACAAGATCCCCAGACATAATCCACCTCCCAAATCTAGTCTCTCTCTACTACTGACTGTACCACATGGATGTTTTGATCCTCTTTTTATCAGACACCCAATTCATAAATCTGGACCTCCTGTCTCACAGCCTTTCTTGATCCTAGAATTCACAATTCTGAGCATTTGTATTAAAATTTTCTTTATTCCCTAAAGAGGTGCTTTATTCAATACAAAAAGTTAAAGCCACCCCTAAGCATGCATTGCTCTGGAGAGACATTGCTCTAAGTAAAACCTAAAATGAGAACCAAGGGCTGGGGATATAAGCAGTAAAGGACTTGCCTTGCATGTGTGAAACCCAACATAAGAAAGATGCGGGAGGAAGGGAAGGGAAAGAAAAAAGGAAGGAAGGAAGGAAGGAAGGAAGGAAGGAAGGAAGGAAGGAAGGAAGGAAGGAAGGAAGGAAGGAAGGAAGGAAGGAAGGAAGGAAGGAAGGAAGGAAGGAAGGAAGGAAGGAAGGAAGGGAGGAAGGAAGGAAGGAAGGAGGGAGGAAGGAAGGAAGGAAGGAAGGTAGGTAGGAAGGAAGGGAGGAAGGAGAGAAAGAAAGAAGGGAAGGAGGGAGGAGGGAGGGAGGAAGAAAGGGAAGGAGGGAGGGAAGGAGGGAAAAGCAAGACAGAGAGACAGAAAAGTGTTTAAGCCATTTGCCTTGCATTTCACTGAGCCCAGTTCAAATCACAACATATGATCCCCCAAGCACCACTGGCAGTCAATCCCGAGCACAGAGCCAGTAATACCCTGAACACCTCTGGGTGCGGCCTAATCCTCTGCCTGAAGAAAATAACAAAACAAAATTAAATGAAAAAGCTGCCTGATCAGCCCCTCTTAGAGGGGTCACACTAGCCACACAACCATGCCACCATCCTCTTCATCTTCTCTTTTTCTAATTTGCATCTGTGTAGACAATGGCAAGACTTAGGCACTCTTTCTGGTTCTATGCAAAGCATTACATGTAAAGACTGGCAGGAAAAGGATGTAAAACAATGCTAAGAAGAACATCACTTGTATCACTTGTCTTCCCATTGTTCATCGATTTGCTCGAGTGGGCACCAGTAACATCTCCATAGGTCCTGTCAAGTGCTAGTGTAGCCCAAGGGCTTCTGCTTGCTCCAGGAACATGAAGAGTCTCAAACCATTCCTTCAGGTCATGGGAATGAGATTTATAATTGTTACTGGTATTTGGCATATCAAATACGATACGAGTAACTTGCCAGGCTCTGCCAAGCAGGTGGTATACTCTCAGTAGTAGGTTCTCATCTCATGCATTTACTGATGAACCACAATGAGGAGAATTGACTTTTCTCTTGGGTGGAGCCGTGACAAGTTGTGGAGTTTGGATGTTGAAAATGGCGGCCCTCATGGTATGGGGACTCCTCTGGCTCCTTGTGAGGTTCTATTGGGATGGCAGGTCAGGGCTAGAACTTGCCTTCCTTTCTGGGCACCTCATGATCAATTGAGCACAGGAAGAGCTGGTAGCAGCTCTGCCCCATGTATCTGAGTCTCTGAATCAGGTATACCTGGGCTTGAAATGGTCTTCTCTGTAGGGTGGGACTCTGACGAGAAGGGCTTGAGATGGGCTTTTCTCTTGGGTGAAGCTCTGACAAGCTGTGGAGTCCGGATGTTGAAAATGGAAGCCCTCATGGTGTGGGGGATCCTCTGGCTCCTTGCGAGGCTCTACTGGGATGGTGGGCCAGAGCTAGAACTCATCTTCCCTCCAGGTGTCTCATGATCTGCTAAGCACAGGGAGAGCGGGTAGCAACTCTGCCCCATATGTCTGAGAAGAACATAGGAAAAAGAAATATCCGTGAATTAGCTAGAATGTCTACTATAAGATAACATTCTAAAATATTTCAATACGTAACTCAGTGGTAGAATACCCTTGTGCTTTGCATGTAGGATGTCTGGGATCTTATTCCTAACACAACAAAGATAAGCTTAAAAAATTTGATTTTCAGAGTTTGGAAAGGAGTGACCCTTAGCAGTGTTCAGGGACTGTAGCTGTGTGCAAGGCAAATACCTTACTCCACTACTATCTCTCCAGTCCCCTTCTTATCCTGAAGGAAGGCGCATTCCCTCTTGGACTGGAGGGAATTTTATAGGCTTGAGTTTGCAGAACCAATATGGAAAGCCTATTAACTTCCCTCTGTATATCTTGTTATCCAGGTACTCAATACAGCTCCTCCATGGCCATCTGTCTCAGCTTTTCTTAGACACTGTTAACTGAACTACAGGCATTACTTTGTAGGAGCTATAAGTTCTTTAAGTTGAATTTCACCTTCTGAAGGGAGAATTACTTTAGAAATCTTCAAGAATTTCTCATTCCATTACAAAGGGATATAATGGGGACAAATTCTACCTGGTTTGTTCTATTTCCCCTCTGCCCCCTCCACGGAGACACGGTGCAGAACAGCTGAAGCCAGATTCCCGTGTCTTGCTGCCATGGTGATTGCCATGACCTTAATTACTATTGTCTATGATTCAAAAACACTAATTGAGTCATGGTCCCATTGCAAATGTGACTTAACTTGCTGTTTTACTGCTTGCTCAGGCACTGCAAATAAAAAATAATGGCAGTTGTAATGAACTCAGAACCAGCTATATAACCTGCCCTGCAGTCCATGACGGGTAAAAGTTCAATTAAAAAGTAAAGTTATTAACAGAAAAAAGATTTTGTCACACATCTGTCATTCAGAGTGGGACAGGACACAAAAATTACTTTGTTCCCAAGAGAAAAAATCATTAGGAGTGCCTGTAATTTTATTGGAGGACTTTCAAAAGATAAAGAAAGAGCCCAATATATACATGACTAAAATTTCTCCATATATCATCAAATGAATAGTCACTTGCTTACAAGGTCTAAATAGAAGCACTTCTTACAGACTTTGGTAAGAAAGTGGGCAAAGCATTACATGTAAAGACTGGAAGTAAAAGGATTGGGAAACAATGATAAGAACATAGGAAAGAGAAATATCTGCAAACTAGCTAGAAACTTTATTATAACAATACCCGAAAATATTTCAATATGTAACTCAGTGGTAAAATACACGCACTTTGCATGTAGGAGGCCTGGAGTCTTATTCCTGATATCCACAAAGATAAGCTTAGAATTTTTAATTTTCTTTCTTTTTTTTTTTTTTAGAATTTTTAATTTTCAACACTTGAAAACTATATTTGACAGAATTAAGATAAAGCCAACTAAGGTAACCAATAAGGGAAGTTATTATCAAAAGAAAATAATGAAGATTGACAGGGATATGGAAAATTAATAAACTTTTGTATTCTACTATTGGGAGTCAGGGATTCAGTTCAGCAGAGCCTAAAAATGTTCAACTGAGAATCCAAATTGCCTAAGATTTAACTTCTCAGTGTATATTCAAGATAATTATATGACCATCAAAAAACTGTACACAAATGTTTGCAGTAGAATTATTTACAATAGCCCCAAAGTGAAACAATAGAAATCAAATGTCCTTTGATTGACAAATTAGGGACTACAATCATGCTGCATCCATTCAAAGTGGAATACTCTGCGGCCAACTTTTCAAAAGGAACACTTGTTGGGCCTCACCAGGGTCTCCAACAGATATTGGCGTTTGACGGAGTTCATAGCTGATGACAGTCGTCCCCCCCCCCCCCGACTGATCGACTGATGGACAAACAAACAAAACCACTGGCCTTGAAAGTCTCTTCTTTTAATCTCTCCTTGCAGGAAAGGAAATTGCTCTCTTGCAGGAAAGGAAAGTCAGTCCTAAGCCCCAGGGGTTTCCAAGGTTTTTTGTCTTCCTTGCAGAAAAGAATTTCAGGAGAAAAAGAAAAAGGAAGGAAGGAAGGAAGGAAGGAAGGAAGGAAGGAAGGAAGGAAGGAAGGAAGGAAGGAAGGAAGGAAGGAAGGAAGGAAGGAAGGAAGGAAGGAAGGAAGGAAGGAAGGAAGAAGAAGGAAGGAAGGAAGGAAGGAGAGGAGAGGAAGGAAGGAGGGGAGGGAGGGAGGGAGGGGAGGGGAGGGAGAGGAGGGGAGGGAGGGAGGAAGGGAGGGAAGGAAGGAAGGAAGGAAGGAAGGAAGGAAGGAAGGAAGGAAGGAAGGAAGGAAGGAAGGAAGGAAGGAAGGAAGGAAGGAAGGAGGAAGGAGAAAGAGAGAGAATGAAAGAAAAGAAAGAAAGAGAGAGAAAGAAAGAAAGAAAGAAAGAAAGAAAGAAAGAAAGAAAGAAAGAAAGAAAGAGAAAGAAAGAAAAGAAAGAAAGAAAGAAAAGAAAGAAAGAAAGAAAGAAAAGAAAGAAAGAAAAGAAAGAAAGAAAGAAAGAAAGAAAGAAAGAAAGAAAAAGAAAGAGAAAGAAAGAAAAGAAGAAAGAGAGGAAAAGGGAGGAGGAAGGGAAAGGGAGGAGAGAATGAAGTAATGAAGGAAGGAAAGAGGGAAGGAGAGAGAGAAATAAAGAGAAAGAAGAGCCAGAGCCCAATCTTTGCATGGTGGATCCCCAACCCCAGGTTCAAGCCCTGGAATAGAGCTTGGCACCTCAGTACACTAAGTGTGACTCCCAAAGAAAAATAAATGTTACCCCCAAAAAACTGGTCTAGATAAATGTAGACACTTAATTTTCTTTATTAAACAATGCTATCAGAGAGTACCCCAGGTAGAAAGGCACTTCTGGGGCATACACATAATCACTATCACTATCTTCCTGTTCATCATCTATTTGCTAGAGCAGGCACCAGTAATATCTCCATATGTCCTGTCTCATGCTAGTAGAACCCAAAGGCATCTGCTTGCTCCAGGAACATAAAGGGCCTCAAACCATTATATTAGGTCATGGGAATGACATAATATAAATGTTACTGGTATTTGGCATATCAAATACGACACGAGCAGCTTGCCAGGCTTGCCGCGCGGGTGGCATACTCTTGTAGTCACCTCTAAATAAAGCATTTATTGATGAAACGGCGTAGCCGCTAGCTGCGCAAGCCGGGCCGTGATAGTCTGGTCTGCTGGGTGGAATTGTGACAAGAGGGAAGTCTGGATGTGGGAAATGGCTGGCCCCATGGGAGTATGGGGGGCGGTCATCTGGCTTGTTGTGAGGCTCTGCTGGGATGGCAGGCCAGGGCTAGAACCCACCATGCCTCCCGGTGCCTCATGAGTGACTGGGCAGAGGGAGAGCAAGTAGCAGCTCTGCCCCATGTCTGAGTCTCTGGTTCAGCATACCTAGGCCGGATTGAAAAAAAAACTGCTGCAGGGTGGGTGTCGATGATCTGGGCTGTGATAGTCTGGTCTGCTGGGTGGAGTTGTGATGATGTGAGTTATACACATAATGGAAAACGTTTTTAATCAAAGGAGGATGGGACAATATTATGAGCAAAAGAAAAAGAAGATTGTTTTCAATCAAACCACCTTCCCTTAAGGGAAGGAAGGCAGGGGTGGGTGTTATGCACGTGACCTTACTAGTGTGAGCCTGGAATCTTGGGGTTAGAAACTAGTTAGAACCCTGAGCTGGCCTGACAGTGCTCTTTGTTTCATCACTCTCGGTGGGGTCTGAGCTTGAGCAGCTCATGATCCCCATCACCTAAAGAAGCAACCTCCTGAGCACAGAGCAAGGAACAGTTCCTGAACACCACTGAATGTGGCCCTTAACCTCCATCCCTGCCAACAACACACACACACAAAGAGGAGCAAATGGAATTTCCTTTATAAAAGGTAAAATGTCTACTAAATTTGTAAGTGGTGAGGGACTATTTATTGGTAAGTTTTTCTGCAGGTTCCCAATTGACTTTAACTCAAATTGTTCTTTTTTTTTTTTTTTTTTTTTTTGCACTACACCTGGCAATGCTCAGGATGTATTCCTGGCTCCATACTCAGGGCCACTCCTGGCATGGCTTAGGAAAACAACATACGGGGTACCAAGGTTCAAACTTGGGTCAGCTGTGTGCAAGGCTACATACCCAATGTCTATTGCTCAGGTCCCTGGTTCAAAATTATTTTTATGCCAAAGAATATTGACAAAAATCAAATAATTTTGGTTTTTTATGCCATACACTGGTTACCCCAGTCTCTGCACTCATGATCAATCATTCTTGGTGGGGCTTAGGTGACCATTAGGGTACAGGGATCAAAGCTGGGTCAGCAGTTTTGCAAGGCAAGCACCCTACCACTGTACTATCTCTCCAGCCACCCAAAACCAAGTAATGGAGTCAATCTAGACTATAGAAGAACCAATTTAGTGGTTGTGATTTGCTAGGCTGTCCATATGCTCAGATGATCATGAGGTGCCCAGGAGGGAAAGTGGGTTCTAGCCCTGGCCCGCCATCCCAATAGAGCCTCGCAAGAAACCAGAGGAACCCCACACCATGAGGGTAGTCATTTTACAACATTCGGACTCCACAGCTCATCAGAGCTCTACCCAAGAGAAAAGCCGATCTCTCCCATTGGTTCATCAGTAAATGCACAAGATAAGAGCCTACTACTGAGAGTATCCCAACAGCACAGTAGAGCCTGGCAAGCTACCCATGTCGTATTTGATATGCCAAAAAGCGATAACAGTTATAGACCTCATTCCCATGACCTGAAGGAATGGTTTGAGGCTCTTTGTGTTCCTGGAGCGAGCAGATGTCCTTGGGCTACACTAGCATGCGGACAGAAAGTGGGCGTATAGTGATGTTACTGGTGCCTGCTGGAACAAATCAATGAACAACAGGAAGGCAAGTGATACAAGTGACAAATTACTTGCGAGGTGTATACAGTGCATTCAACCGGCACATTTTAACCCTCAGCCAGAAAAAAACGTAATTTTTCACTTTGAGAATAAGCAATCTGGCCTTCCCCATCACTGTTACGATTTAATGTTTTCCACTAAGTGGTTTTACAACTAATTCTAATCTGGTAAACAATGCTTCCAGAAGTGTCCAGTATTGTTGGGACATAGATGTCCAGCACATCCACTGGTTTCCCCAGTTTCTCTGTGACAACACCCGACATCAGGGATGAAGCATGCCATCTGGGCAGCTTTCTTGGTTCGGTTCTTCAGTTAGTACTGCTGAGAATCTGGTCTACTTTGCCTTAAGACGGGGGTGGAAGGACTTTGAAACTCTCTTGGTTCTTCTCTTTTCAGAGACTAATTACTCTCCTCTTGCCTGCACTTACACTGTATGTTGCCAATTCTCACCTCCACAGGTTCCTCTCTCCTTCGACCCCAGGGCACATGCGTGCTGGAGCTTACATCTGCTTCTCAGAAAGGGAAGAAGAAATTGGAGCAAATACTTTTCAAGACATTTGTGGTTCTCACGGTGTGTATGAGGGATATTTAGCATGTAAGGATATTAAGGAATCCTGAGGGCATTTGAAGCCTAAGCAGAAGTGGAAACACACCACTTGGGGATGTGGATTACTGCAAACAAGTGAGTCAAAGTCCCACAATCATGGGAATCATAGCGCTCTACTAAGTGCCGACGACAGTGCTACTGTGGGGGATGGGAGTGCCCAGGTAGGTTATTATCACCGTAGACGTCCTGCAGAGACAACAGCTCTGTGGCAGACCAACAGCTCATTACACCACATCTGGCCTCTGTCCAGTCACTCTTCCCTGGTCTTGTGTGTCTTTCTTCCTTGCAGCCACCCTCCATGTTAAGTGGCATTTCAGTACCTTTCAGAGCTGTGGCTATTGGCCTTTCTAGGTGGGTGGACAGACCAGGACTGAGTTTTTTCCATCAGGGAAACACCAGGAGGCAGTAGTGTTTCCTGGGTCTTAAAGGAACAGTGCCCTTAAAATTGAGCGCCATTGTCCTCCATCCCTGCATCGCGATCCGTCCGATCTTCTGTTGATCATCTTTTGCTGCGGCACCAGTAATATCTCCATATGTCCTGTCTCGCCAGTAGGCCATCGCTTGCTACAGGAACATAAAGAGCCTCAAACCATTATAGGTCATGGGAAACAAAAGAAGAAGAAAAGGAGAAGGGAGGGAGGGAAGGAAGAAAGAGGGAAGACAGGAAAGAAGGAAAGGAGAAAGTGAGGGAAGACGGGAGAGAGAGAGGGAGGGAGTGTTTGGAGAGAACTGAAAGAAAATAACATTTCCGAGAGCTTCCTCTTTCTGTCCACCTGCAAAGAGTGAGACTGTCCCCAGAGGGCACAGAGGAGCAGAAGGTCTGGGGCGGGGATGAGCGAAGCCCTCATAAAGGCAGGGGCCCTGCCTCAGAGTCCAGCTGAACACACCGTCTCTCTAGCCTCCTAGCCCCTCTGAGTTCAGTCAGCTCTGCCTCCTCTCTTCTCCCATCCGCCCCAAGATGTAGCCCAGCTTGCTTCCTAACTGTGAGCCCCTGGGATGGTCTGGGTCCTTCGAGGACTGACTGAGCTCTAGGAAGAAGCAGGCGGCATTGCCAAGACAAAGGCCAGCTTCGCTGCTGCAGGAAGCTGCATCTAGAATGAATGGAATGCTTGGAATTGACCAAGAATGAGCTGAATGTTTTAGCTAAGGTGGCCGATATCCAGATAGAGGTGGGGAATCCTTTGTGCTAAAGCTGCAAAAGACAAAGAGGAAGTGACCTTAGTTTCTCGGGGGTGGGGGGCGGAGGGGGGGACGGGGGGGTGGGGCGCACAAGTCTCTTCTTTGCCTTTCAACCAAACCTACCACAGTGGAACAAAACTTGGGGACTCGAAGCCAGTAGATGGGCTCAGAGCTAAAAACAGTGGCCAGAGTGATAGTACAGCAGTGAGGGTGTTTGCCTTGCATTTGGCCGACCTGGGTTCAATCCCTGGCATCCCATATGGTCTCCCAAGCACAGTCAGGAGTATTTCCTGAGCACAGAGCCAGGAGTAACCGCTGAGCATGGTCAGGTGTAACACAAAAAGCCAAAAAAATAAAAAATAAAAAGGACCTGCTTGAAAGTCTGAGGCTGCAGGTGTGATCGCTGGCACTTCCCACATGCACTATGGTCCCTAGACCTCTGCTCTGTGTGATCCCTGGACACTACACCCAGGTAATAACACCCCCTACACCACATACCCCATACTGGGCACCCTATAGAATGCTGCAGACTGATGCTTGAGAGTTGAGCACCACATCTAAATGAGTGAGCTCTGGGGGAGTACTATGCAGTCCTGAGGAAAGACAAACCACGCATTTTGCCATGATGAGAATAGAACTATAGGATGTCTGGCTTAGTGAAGCCAGACAGAAGGAAAAGAGCTAGAGACAGTCATATGCAGGACTTCAAAGATCCATAACATGGTAGCAACAAAGGGTCAAAGGCAGCACAACAGGAGAGCTGATTCACAAATTGAATTTGTGTGTGTGGAAGGGGGTGTTGAAAGGGGTGTTGGGATCCTAGAAGAGAGCCACCGGTGATGGCTGTGTGTTGGAATTATGCCCAGCGGGAAATCATCACTAGCAGTACTGGACCTCACAGTACCTCAGTCAAGAAAAAGTTTTAAAAATAGAAACCACTGCAATTGTCTAGTAAAAAAAAAATAATAGTAATGCTGGTGATGCAGTCACGCCCTCCCCTGCAGGGTACACTCAGCATGGCTGAAGCGTGTTACCACTGAGCTGTGCAACCCCGTCGTGCAGCTAGCTGGACCCCAGTGAGCACCGCACCCAAACGTGTGACCCGGATCGGTACAACCTCAGCAGGGTAAGGAAAGAAGAGGTGAGGAGGGAGGAGGGAGGCGAAGATCCCAGCAACTCAGCGCCCTGCTAGGTCACGGGGCTGTTCACTGCAGAACAAAGGTAGGAAGGGGATTGGATCTCAGAGGAGTCCCAGGGCTTCCTGTCTGAGTCTGGCCTCCTCTGGGAAGAATAGGGGTTTCCTAGTCACGTGGGGTGAGGGGATCCTATCCCAGTTAGGGAACCCTCTATCTTTCAGCTGTCAAAGCTGACAAGAGCTGAAAATCTCCTTCAAGCAAAGTGAAAGCAGATTCTTTGCCTCCCACTAAGTGTGCTCACAGTCCTGCATTTCCTAGGGTGGGTGAGGGCTAGAGGGGCAAAGGGCAGCCCCACTTTTTCCCCAGAGGGACTCCAGGGACTCCAGCAGCTTTGGATACCTAGGTTGTACCCCCTGTGAGTCCTATCTTCATGTTCCTAGCACCCCAAGAAATCAAGCAATGAAGAAGTTCAGTGTGTGTGTGTGTGTGTGTGTGTGTGTGTGTGTGTGTGTGTGTGTGTTGCGTGTGTGCACGCATCCAGGCCAAGTCCAAGTAGTATGCAGTGTGTGTATGAGAGTGTGTAACGCTCAGACCAAGCAGTATGCAGTGTGTGTGTGTGTGTGTGCATGTGTGTGCGTGTGTGTGTGTGTGTGTGTGTGTGTTGCTGCAGGCTTGCTGGCAGTCTGCCCTCAGTTCTTTGCACCTCTGTCCAGGTTGCTGCTGTCTGCGAGGAAGGTAATTGTCCTCAACCACCTTCTTTTGCAGTTTGTAGCCGGGCAAACAATCAAATTTGCAGTTTGTAGCCAGGCTCTGGAGAGATTTGCAAGAAGCAAGGAGGAGTCAGAGAGCCCCCTCCGCAGGCTAACAGACCCCCACCCCCGCCCCTGTGTCTTTGCAGGGGCTCACAGGGAGGCTCCAACACAGCTGTGGGATAATTAGGAGGGACTCACTCCAAAGGAGTTGCATTGGAAAAAAATAAGGAATTTTGCAGCTTTTATCAGCCTAAGGTTGGCTCCCACCTCCTCAACCACCAGAAGGCTTGATTCCCTGTGCTCCTGGGCAGTCTGTCATTTTTGATGACTTTTGCATCAGAGCAATCAGCCACTTAAGACACTGGGACAGTCTTTCTTAGCCCCAAGACCCAGGCTTCCTCTGCTGCTTTAGGAGGGGTTCTTTTAAAGCTGACCCCCCAATGGCCTCTATATCTCCTTGTGTCCAACTGACACAAATCCCAAGAAGATTCGTAAGTCTTGGGTAGTCCCATGGGGCTGGTGTAGCAGGTCCCATTAAAGAGCCACTTTGCAACGCCCTTGCCTCAATAATGTACAACATACATGAACGTTTGTGTTTTTGTAGCCTTGGAGACTGTTGCTTTGAGGTCTGTTAAAATAATCCTTTTATTTTGCCAAATTACACATCTTTTTTTCATTTTTCCTCTCCACTTGGTTTCTTTGCAAATGATTAAATGGCAAAAAAACCAACAAGTGCTGATTTATAGACTGCAAGCTGGCTCTCTGAAGTAAATTGGGAATCGGAATTTGAATTCCTTAATTTATTTATTTTCCCTTCCAGCTAATGTGACTTGTTTGTTATTCTGAGACTGAGTGCTCCCGCTAAGAAAAGGGGTGCCTTCCTGCAGAGCATCCATCACCTGCACATTACCACTGAGAATGTCTGCCTCTAATCTCTGAACTCCTCCACAGAATAAACTGGCTTTCAAAAACAGCAAAAATGGACAATGCCCAGCCCCTAAGGAGGGTTCCCTCTGTGCTCTTAAAAAAAAAATCAAGTTGTTTATTTAAACTATTACCAGCTCCTGACCCAGAGAGATACTACCGGGATTAAGCTTTTTGCCTTGCCAGCGGACCCCTGAGGGGACCCCCTGCACCGCACATGGTCCCCAGAGCACTGCCTGCTGGCAGAGTCTGTGCGCAGGGCTGGGAGCTGATTGGGATCGTGTCCCCCCACACCCAATCTTTCCAGATCTTTCTTTCCTAGCTAGAACACCAAGGGAAGAGTCTCCGCTATGATGTATAATGTAAGGCAGGGAGAGACCGGGCCCTCGCCCCTGGGGAGGGTCATGACTTGGGATCGTCCTGGCTCTCCCGGACACTAAGTGGGTTTCTGGCTGGAGCTGCTGGTGAGGCTCGTCCCAGGAAGCCGCGAGTCCCACCACCAGACCTTTCCCTGGCCAGTCCTGACCCACCGCCTCAGCCGCGACCTTCTGTGCGCTTTGTTTGGACTGTTAAAGCTCTGCCAACACTCTTTCATAAATTCCCTGCTAGGACACCAACCGGTCTCGACAGGCTCGGGCACGCAGCCCTGCCACGGAGAAGCCACACGGCAGCTAAGGAGAAAAGTGACCCCAGGCCCTGCACTGGTGGGAGGGCTGTGGGGGGTGGTGTCTGCAACACTGAGGTCACCTCTACAGGGCAGCCTGACCCTCGCCTCTCCAGGGGCTCCATGGACCTGTCCCTCGCCCCACCAAGGGCTCCGTGGACCTGTCCCTAGCCGGCCAAGGGCTCCTTGGACCCAGCTGAGCTGAATTCTCCCACAGGCAGACGTGTGCAGGGCGCACGGCCAAGAGGCCCAGGGAGAAGCCCGGGAAGGTGGGCTTGGTGCCACCACTGGAAGAGTAAGCTGGTGTCAGGGGCTGTGGGAAGCTGGCAGAGGGCAAGAGGATCTTCCTCTTCTGCTTGGCCTAGCACCCGACCTATCCAGCCACCACCCCAAGGGGCAATACCTGTCTGTGCTCCCAAGCTGGTCATTCGGGGCCTGTGGCTATGGCACCTCCAGGAGAGTTTGTTCTGTGCCCGCCAACATACCCTGCACCTGCTCTTGCTCTCTGTACCCCTCCATGCTCCGCAAAGTCTTCCATGCTCCATGTACCCTGAATATTGCTATCCAAACTTTCCCCAGCTTTCCAAGGGGATCCTGCGTCTGCCTCTAAATGTAGAAGGCCCGAGTGTATTTCAGATTCACCCCTCACTCCTTTGTTATTTCCCCATGTCTCTCCTCCCCTACCTCTCCAGGGCCCCACTGGGAGCAGGATTTCCACCAGCCAGTTAGAGGAGCTGAGGCCGTCTAGGCAGCTGCAGTTCTGGGCCGCCCCCAGAGTCTCTGCCCACCCCAGCCTGGACTGCAGGAAGGTGCCCTGGAGCCCCGGAGAGCAGCCGGCTGCTCCCGCATACCTTGAGCCCTTTATTGCTCAATCTTACCGGGGGCAATGATGCCCTTGGGAAGAGCATGAGTTTCCACCTGCTCCCACTAACCTGTACCCCACCCCACCCCTTTGTTTGGGGGCCACACCCTGCTGGTCCTGTACTCAAGGATCACTCCTGGCTGTGCTCAGGGTTTACTCTTGGCTCTGTGTTCAGGGATCACTCCTGGACATGCTCAGGGCTTACCCCAGGATCTGTATTCAGATCCTGTCTGTGCTCAGGACTTACTCCTGGCTCTGTGCTCAGGGATCACTCCTGGCAGGACCCAAGGGACCCTATGCGGTGTCAGGGATTGAACTGGGTTGGCCACCTTCAAGGCAAGTATCTCACTTGTGTCTTTACCCTGGAACAAGGTTCCCAGGTGCTTCCACAACCCCACCAGGGCCCACTCACAGGGACCTGCCGCCACACGCGAGATCCCACGTTGGGCCCCAAGGGCTCCCCCAAGCTCTCTCCTCCGTTGGGTCCTTGACCCTTTCAGAATAACCAAGGAAAAGACTAAAAAGTATCTAAAAGGACTTTGCTTCCAAAAAAGTCCTTTTGGGGTGGGGAGACCCCCTGCTCCAGGGTGTGCAGGGAGGCTGATCCCATCTCCAGCATGTCAGGAAGCAACCCCGGCACAGAGCTGACAGGAGCTCCTGAGCAACGCTGGGGCCAAAGCAAAAAGAAAAAAAAAAGGCACTTTTGTTGCCAAGCTGTTGAGGTCAAGAGGGAAGGCCCAGGCCAGCTGGAAGAAGCAAATGTGGACTGGACTCAGGCCGCACAAGCAGGCTCAGAGGACTTTGATTCGCGGCAGGAGGTGGTTTCTAAAAGGAACCGGCCTCATCCATCATTAGTTTTCACTTCCTAACCGGTGCTTGCTCCTTACATTCTCACAGAAGCTCTCTGGAGCGCCCCCGTCCTTCTCTGCAAGTCCCCAACTGGCACCCCTGAATTGCCAGACAACACCCTGGGAACACTGAGGGGCAAATCCAAAGTGTGAGGGCGGGACAAGGCCAAAGCCAGGATCTGAACCCTGGAAGCACCCAATCTCCTTCCTACCCACCCAACAGATGCACGGAAACACACAACAGGCAGGAAGATGCCAGGAGGGGTGCCCACTTGCATATTATGACTTTAAGGATTTTTTTTCCCTGAAGTTCTCTTCCTTGAAGAAAACAAGGACATTGAGAATATGGACATGGCAATTGCCAGTCCGGAGAACTTGATCTAGTGCAAATATCTTGATACACAAATCTTTAGAGGATGTCACTCAACAACTTAACAAATATGCATTCCTACTAATTCAAGGCACAGGTGACGACACTGTTGTTGTTTTTTTTTTCTTTTACCTTTTGTGTGTCTGGGGAGGGGTGTGGGGAGAGGGGCTTGGGGCCACAAAGAGTGATCAGAGTTTGCTCCTGGCTCTATGCTCAGGGATCACTCTTGGTAGTGCTCAGGGATTATATGTGGTGCTGGGGAGAATAAACCTGGGTTGGCCACATGCAAGGCAAACATCCCACCTGCTGTAGGATCTCAGCACCAACATTTAAAAAAATTCATATCAGAAGATTCAGGAAGATAATTCAAGGGGCTGGAACATAAGCTGTATATATAAGAGACCTGGGTTCAGTCGATTTTTTTGGGTGGGTGTATGGACTAGCAGTACTCAGGGCCTACTCCTGTTTCTGTGCTCATCCATCACTCCTGGCAGTGCTCAGGGACATATGGGGTATGTGCAAAGTAACTGCCCTGCCTACTATACTCTCTCTCTGGTCCCAGAAAATGGAAGCTTTTGTGTACTACTTTAGGCATATAAATTAGAGCCCAATGTTTTGGGAAGGCATTTTTTAGCTCCTCTTATCTAGACATACATGCAACCCAGAAACTACACATCCAAAATTTTCTCTGCAACAATGCTTGCACACACATATGGAATATATAGCAAGACAATGCCCAAATACATTAGAGTAACCGTCATGCAGCCAATAGCAGGCTTCCCTCAAAAGACTGGAGACTTCCCAGCAGATAGCAGAGGGAGAGAGGCAGCGGTGGGGGGGCAATGGGCAGACGGATCTTTATGGTGCTGTGTTGGCACCGCAACTTCGATGGTGGGGAAGGGGAGTCATCTAGAGGTGTCAAGCCGAAAGTCTATAGTACGGCTAATTAAAGATCAATTAAGAACAACATGGAGTGTCATAATAAACACTGACCTGCTCAACGATACCACGTTGTTAAATGAGTCAAATTGCAGAACAGGGGGTAGATGTGTTATCATTCCCATTTAGGACATAATAAAGGATAGCTAGATAGAGGTGGGGAAGAATTTTCAGTTTCTACATCAAGATTCTTGGCCAGGACACCCCATCATAAAGAGGAGCCCACATTTAATGACATTTACACAAGAACCTCACAGTTGGGTCTGTGAGGTTTTTCTTGAGCTTTTGTACCATCCTGAGTTAAGGAATGGACAGAGCCTGGGACCCCCAAAGAGCAGAAGCCAGCTGATCTGATGGGAACAGATGTTCAGGAGTTAAATGTAGGCTGGTTGTGAGAGTTAACCTTCCAGATAGTTATCACTGTTTTCAGTTCTCTTTCTAGGCCAGTTTCCCATCTAAATTCTTATAGGTCATTGAGAGCTGTAGAAACTTCCCCTTGAGTCTGCTGGGTCTTGGATGCTGTCGGCTTAAAACAATTCATAAACCACAGAGGTGAATTCTGGGGAAGTTTGTTCTGAATCCCCTCAAATAGTAAAAGAGATACAAAAGGAATAGTGCTTTTACTCAGGAAATGAGATGTTTCCTCCCCCCCTATTAAGTGGTGAGCTTGTCATTTCTTGCTGTATGGTATGGACCATTCAATGATGCACCTATTCTGGACTGCTCTGATGATTAAGTCTCCAAATGGACAAGTCTTCTAACTCACAACCTGGAAAGTTCATATCTACATTACTCAGATGTAGCTGGGTGGCTGCTATCCTAAGACAGTGTTTTTGAAGAGTTTGGAGCTGCACCCTTCCAGCGCTGGGCAGCTGCAGGAGGCTCATGTGGCTTTACCAAGCCCAATTTTAGTGTCCGCTCATAACTGAGTCTCAGAATTGGTGAAAGCCCAGAAGGTGCATCTAGAGATAGTACAGGGGTTAAAGTACTTACCTTGCAGGGTTAGAGTACTTACCTAAAATAAGTTCTGAATTATTGTCACCCTTGCATGTGACAAACCTAGGCTTAATCCTGAGCACTGCTTGGAGCAACCTTTGAGCACAGAACCAGAATAACCCTTAAAAGCAATTGCAAAAACAACCCAGAGCAAGACCCACCTGTACCCAGAAACTCCTACTCTATTTCTTTTCCAGCTGCCATCGTTCAAGACTCTCCACTCAGTTGACAAGGGGCTAAATTACTACCTGGTAAGGTCAGTGGGTGGCAGGCAGCGGACAAGAGCAGGAATAGAGCAGCAGAGGAAACAGAGGAAAGGACGGTGGAGAGGGTCAGGGACACCAGGAGGCATTTCTGCAATCATCAGGAAGAAGGGCACAAGATTCAATATTTACATACGCATGAAAGGCCACAAAACTGGGCTTGCCTTTCCACTACCTGCCCTGTGTCTGCAAAGCTTTCTGCGATGACTGCAAAATAGGTGAATCGTTCCTGAAGCAGAAAGGTGCACTTTATCAGAACAAACTTTGGGGGGCTGAGAGATCGCATAAAGGGTCGGTGCATGTGCTTGCCATGTGGGCTTGCTCCCTAATCCCTGTCCTGTCTCCCCTGATCCCCGGTATTAGAAAGGGAAACTCTTGGGCCTCTTCTCAGTCTTGTTGGCCCAGTAAGCACCGTGCCACATCCTCCTGGAAAAGCTCATGGCCACACCCTCAGACATATAGCCCCTCAAAAACAGACTCACTGGGTACTGAATAACCAACACCATTACTGTTCTTAGGCACATAGGGCATGACCCCTCAGTGGCAGACACTTTACTTTAAAGAACAGCACCCAAAGACTGGAAAGACTAGAGTGGTGAGGCACTTGCCTTGCACACAGCTGACCCGAGTTCAATCCCCAGCACCATATGTTCCCCCAACACCATCAGGAGTTAACCCTGAACACAGTCAGGAGTAGGTCCTTAGCACTGCTGGGTGTGATCCCAAAACAAACTCAACCAAAACTGGAAGGAATGGGGCCAGAGCGATAGTCCAGCGGGTAGGGCGTTTGCCTTGGATGCGACCGGCCCATGCCAGCCCTGGTTCGATTCCTGGCATCCCATATGGTCCCCTGAGCACTGCCAGGAGTAATTTCTGAGTGCAGAGCCAGGAGTAACCCCTGAGCATTGCCAGGTGTGACCCAAAAAGAAAAAAATACTGAAAAGAATGGAGCCCAGATGGAAGTCAGAATTAAAGTGGGCTCTGGAGGGTACCCAATTACCACCATAAAATACGCTTCTTTGACATCAAAGCTAGTCATGGCAAAAAGCAAGGAGCCGCAACTCCGGAAAAGCCCTTTTCCTTCCCTAAGTGCCTAAAAGTGAGTATGTTTCCCCTTTGGGAAGGGAAATTTATGTAACTAGAGGAAAAGTCTTTAAAAATATCTCTGGGACAGGAAGTGAACCCTGGGAGAGTCATGATGGGAAATGCCGGCCACACAGCAGGAACGCCCCTATTTGCCTGCACCCCAACCCCTTAATACACAGCCTCAGTCATCCGGGCCTGGAGTCCCACAGGAGGTGGGGAGTGAAACGTTTTGCTCTTGCAACTCCATCATATTTTAACTTGATTTCGCAGACCCTTGGCAGCAGTGAGAGGCACAGATTTTGTCCCTTACACTTCAAAGCTGAGGTATGCTTGTACCTAGGAGCTAGGCAGGGAGAAAAGAGCACAAGGGAGGTCCCTGGAGTCCGTTAGACACTGACAGACCATATCAGGCTCAGGAAGGGAGCAGAGCAGGTTGTCCAGCATGAGTCACATGTGGGAGCCCCAGGTTCCGGCTCCAGCACCACGTGGTCCTAGTAGCACTGAGCTAGGAGTAACACTAAGCATCGCCGAGTGTGATATCTAAGCCAAACCTAAAATTGAAGGAAGTTGTGCTTGTCCTTTTTACTTAAAGAGGAAAGGCAGACACTGAGCAGGGTCCCTGTTGCCACAAAGACCCAGCTTCTGGGGCCAGAGTGATCGAGGGGCAGGGAGGGTGTTTGCCTTGTATGCTGCCGACCTGGGTTCAATCTTCAGCATCCCATATGGTCCCCAGGAGGAACCCTTGAGAGTACAGCCAGGAGTAACCCCTGAGCATCACCGGGTGTGACCTAAAAAAGTGAATAAAGCAAAAGGCCCAGCTTCTGAACATCCCAGTGGTCAGAGGGTGACGGAGTCAAGGATTGGGAGCAGGAAAGGAACAGGACAGCCTGTGCAGGTGAGAGAGCTCTGGCGGAAGGAGCCAGGGGAAGGCTGAGGAGAGCAGGATGGAGACAGGGCCCTGAGGAAAGCTGAGGAGAGCAGGATGGAGACAGGGCCCTGAGGAAAGCTGCTGCATCTCTGTTGAAGAGAGACGGGAAGAGCAGCAATGGGGAAGATAGAGGGGAGAGACATTTGGAAAGCAAACAGCACAAAGGCAGGGAACTGTCCCCCATGAACAGAAGTCGATGTTCAAAGGGAATTCTGAAGGGAAAGAAGGCAACAGCATGACTCACCAAGTTATAAAATGAGCACATGGCAAAGAATTAATTTTTTCCCATAAAGGAGGACCCGGCAGGTGTTATAACTGGTTCAAGGAAAAATTGAAAAGCACACACATTTCTAGGTGAGGAATATTGAAAGGAATGTGTAGGCAGAGGCCAAAGGCGCTTCTTTCACAGTTGGGGGAGAAAATTGGCCCAAGCCTCTGCCAGCCAGGCCAGAAACTGCGTTTCAGGACAATTTACCTATAGTCAGTGCCTGAGCCCCAAAACTGTGCAATCATCCCCTCCCACCCCTGAGACAGGGGCTCAGCGCTCAGTGGAGTGTGATCCAGCCAGGTGGAGCTTTCCAGAAAAGCACATGATTCCCCTTGATTCAAACAGACAGGGGAGAGACAGAGACAGTCCCCAGGGGAACATGGAAAGCTAGGAGGCTCTGGGAGCCAAGAGAATCTGAAGTAAAGGCCAGTATTTCCAGAACAGCAGGTAAGGCGCTGCTTTACATGCAGCAGCACTGGCTTCGATCCCTGAAGCAACATTGGGTCCCCCGAGCCCCAATAGGAGTGAGCAGTGAGCACAGCTGGGCCTGGCCCCAACACAAAACAAAGCAGAGCAAACCGAAAGAGCTCACACTTCCAGATGATAAAGGTGGGTGTGGCTGGGCAAACGGTTGAAGGTATTAAGGGGAAACTTCGCCCTCAGACCCAGGGGCCCATTTGGAACCCTGAAAGGCCTCATGTCTATGTCTGGCTGCGCCTTTGGGGCCAGGATTGTCCTCTTTTGACGCTGAGGATAAATAACCAGAGCCTCGGGCTTCTCTTTGGTGTGGTTTGTCTTCTTCGGGCTTTTATTTTTATTGCTGTTGTTGTTTGTGTTGTTTTTCTGCTTTTGGACCATGCTTGCTCGTGCTCAGGGCTAACTCGTGGCTATGCACTCAGGCATCACTCCTGGTGGTGCTCAGGGGGCCATACACATGCGAGTATCAAACCCAGGGCTGCCGCATGCAAAGCAAGTGCCTTATCCCCGCATGATCTCTCCAGCCCTTTGTATGTGGGGAGACTCTGCTTTGCGAACCTTCCCTGCTTTCTCTGCTGGTGTAGTTCTTGCTGAGCATCGCGCTGTTGTTTGTTTGCTTTCAGGGTCACACCTGGTGATACTCAGAGGCTATGCGCAACTTGGCACTCAGGATCAATCCTAGAGGTGTTCAGGGAAGCATGTGGCGCCAAGGATCAAACCCAGGTCCCCTGCATGCAAACCATGTGCTCGGATTGTTGGCGATTCCCCTGGCCCATGTCGTTCTCCAAATAAATTGAGTTCATTTTCTGTTTGTTCTGTGGTGGAGACCACCATGGGCAGTACAGGAGAGGGGATGCAGAGCTGGTCAAACCCAGGGCCTCTCGGGTCCCTTTACCTTAGGCACCGTTACAGAAGGTTACATGCACAGCATGGGGGGCATTTTCTAAACAGTTCAGGATGGGAAGAACCTTCCCCTGAATTTGTTTCAAATTGAGAACGCTTTTCTTTTTTTTTATCGGAAAGTCACTCATGTGACCACATTCCCATCACAACAGTGTCCTGTTTTGTACAGTCCCTGTGACAAGGATGGCTCTCCAGAACGCAAGGTGGAGTGTGAAGGATGGATTATTTCCATTTGCCAGTTCAGATTGTGAATACACAGAACATTCATGTTCTCTATACTGACTCTATAGTTAAGGATTTTCATTTTGGGGAAATGACGCTGTCAAGGGAAACTAGGGTTTTTGGGACCGTTTCAGTCCTTGCGGGTCAAGGAGACCTTTCAAGGAGGGAGGTGTGTTTGAGTCATGCCCAGCAGTAGCTCAGAGGCTACTCCTGGCTTTGTGCTCAAGAGTCACTCTTGGAGTAGTACTTAGGTGACCATATGTGATGATGAGGATTGAACCAGGGTTACAGCATGTAAGACCAAGTGTTTTATCCTCTATACTAACCGGCATGAAGGTGCTGTTTTAATAGTTTATTTTGAACTTCTCTTTTATTTAATTTTACTTTAGTTTATATATATTTTTGACTTTAGCACTTTACTCAGCTATGCTCAGAGCCAACCCTTGGGTCTGTGCTCAGGGTTTACTCCTGGTGGTGCTCAGGGGATCATACATAGTGCAAGAAATCCACTTAGGGGCTGGAGCGATAGCCCAGTGGGTAGAGGCGCTTGCCTTGCCCCAGTCGGCCCATGCCAGCCCGGGTTTGATCCCCAGCATCCCATATGGTCCCCGAGCACCGCCAGGAATAATTCCTGAGTGCAGAGCCAGGAGAAACCCCTGAGCATCGCCGGGTATGACCCAAAAAAAGAAATCCACTTGGAGTCAGATTCAAGCGAGGCAGGCATCTTACCCACTGTGTTATCTCTTCAACCTTTGGATTTCCTTTATAATCTAAGTATAGCAACATGACAGACTAGTGGTAATGACCTTATCTATGAACCAGAAAGAGGAGAAGGGTGCACCTGCTGTTTGTGCAGATTCAGGAAGGAAATAATCTGCTCCTCCATCCTTGTGCTTCTCCGTTCCCCAAGGCAGAGGCGTCTGAGCAGTATCGACAAGCCAGTTCCACCTCCAGTCTAGAATCTTCGACAGAGGTGTCTGGCTCAGACTAGGTTGCCATGGTAGGCTCTGGGCCCTGTGAATTCTGCCACACAACGTAAGCTGCAAATTAGACTCCTAAGGTCTATAAACTGGATCGTCTTGATCTGGCCATCCTGAGCCCAGAGCCCGGAGATTAGGACCGGGCTCCCAGTATTCTCTGGGGTCAGCTGCTAATCTTTGTGGACTTTGAGTATTGCCTCCAGCAAATACTCTCTGCTCACATTCTCCCTGCCCTTTGGAATATCCAGACCTGGAAAGGGTGGGGGAGGGAGTGCTAGGTGCAACACTTACCCCGTGCTGAGTGCTGTCCACATCACTGGACTTCACACCAAAAAGTTCAGCCTGTCACCAGCTGCCGGCGGCAACACTGGTGATGACAGTGTCTGGGTTTCATGCCTGGTCCTGTCCAGGCTTTGCTGGCCCACGAAGACCTTCACTGAACATTCAGTGAGTGCCCACTGCTGTGCTACCTAATTTCATATCTGAACGGGATCTGTTTCAGAGAACCATGTACGACAGAGCCTTGCGTTGAGTTGATTATTTTTGTTTGCTTGCTTGTTTGGGGGGTCATACCCAGAGGTTCTCAGGGATGACTCCTGGTTCTGTGTTCAGTGATCACTCCTGGCTGGACTGGAGAGCCCCTATGTGATACCAGGGATTAAACCCACATCAGCCATGCAAGGCAAGTATACCCTACCTGCTGTACTACAGTGCCAGTCCCAAGTCACTTATTCTTTTCCCAGCCATTCCCCCTGAAAAGCTAAAATTGTCTCCAGGGAACCAAAAGGCATAGAGCTGAGCTGCTGCCCCTTGGCCTGTGCTGGGCTGATGAGGGGTCCTTGAAGGAGGGCAGGGCCAGGCTCCCCCTGCCTCCTGGTCAGACCCCTCAGAGGCCCAAAAACCTCATGCATCGCAACTGTAGCCACTTTCAAGGTCCGTCTGGACTTCACAGCTCGGCAGAGCCACACCCAACGAAATAGTCAAGTTTCAAGCCCAGGTATGCAGGACTGGGTGATCGAATCCACCAGGTTCCCTGGGGAGCTGAAGCTGGGGCACCCTCCCCCAACTCAATGCCCTCCAGCAAGGCCTGGTGGGCCCGCCCAGAACTGCGACTGGCTTGGGACCGTACAGGGGGGATCCCATGTACACCCCCACTCCCTGGTATGCGGGCGCAGAGCACCTGTGTGTTATCTCAAAACCTAGTATATTCATCTAACTGGTATCCCATCACATTTTTCTAGACAGTGTGTGGGCATGAGGTGTGGTCTGGGGGACCACCTGGGTAATTTCCTATACAGTGGACTCAAATGGCACAATGGAGATTTTAGGATCTCCATTGACTTTTGTCTAACACCAGGTTCATCAACCATATTCAGAGAATTAGCTCCAACAACCAATATAGAATGGATTGTTCAGTGTATGAATAGGAAAAGCTCAAATAGATGTTGAGATAAATGTGAAATAAGTGTTGTCAGTAGCTGTAGTGATGGTGTGTCTGGGATTGTCAGTAGAAAACCACTGTGTTCTGGAAACCCAGAAAGTGAATCCAAGAACAGAAACTGGCCAGACTCCCACACATCAGCCTAGAAAAAAAAAAAGGCATGACCTTATCATTACTGTTCCCTTATATGAGCTGTAAGGATCAACATGATTGATGCTGGCTAAGTGAGCAGGCATCGGGAGGGGATGGAGGGTGGGAGGGAAATGCGGGTCTCTGGTGGTGGGGGGCACACTGGTGGTGGGATTGGTGCTGAATGATGAATCTTTCCAGCAACTGTATTGTGAAAAGTTTGTACTTTGTAAATCATGGTGTTTAAAATAAATCATTTAAAAAATAAAAATAAATAAAAATAAAATAAAATTGTCTCCAGAAGTTATCTTCTGTGATTTCCTCCCTTCCCCTGCATCTACTGTAAAAATCCCTCCTCTTCCCTGCTAGTCTCCAAATCAGAAATATTGCTAAGTCTTACTTTTCAGTGTATGGTACGGAGGTGTCCTCTTTCATTTTATGCAAATAGTTTGAGATCTAATATTCACCCCTTGTGTCCCCAACATTAAGGCCTCCATCCCTGCATGCACTGAGAGTTGTACCTGCGGGCACAAGCAGTGGTTGAAGTGACTTGCTTGGAGATTGTGTTTGATCTTGCTTTCCAGAATAGCACCAGGAAGTGCTCAGCACGGAGGCTGTGCGAGACCCTGGCTTGGCCCATGTGTGTTCTCTCATTCATGCTTTGATGGACCCTTAGTGCTGAATGAGAAATTGGTGGCAGAGTGAGAACAAGAAACTCTCTAAGCTTCATAATTGGTATGGGACAGCCAAGATGTAAACCCTAGTCGACTGACTGTGTGTTCTAGGTCTCAGCACTGTTCTCATGCCCTGTCCCCGGCCTGAAGCTGGAAGCAGAAGAGGACCTTCATTCATGGGGATAAACAACGAATGCTTCCCTCCTACCCCCTGAGTTAGGATCCATCAGTAACTTACAGACAAAGACCAGCTTTGCTCCAGCCATTGTGCTCTGACGTAAAGGAGAGCTTATATGGTACTTTAATACCACTAATCGGAAATTAGAAAACTTGGCAGAATCTCATTCAGAACAGATTGTTCTTATAAAATGGCATCACTGACTCTTGGATCGGTAGATAACTCCATTGCTCCTTTTGTTTTGAAGAAGACATGTAAAAATGAAGGGAAAAGAGCAAAGATTTTCTTTTCAGTGGAACTGAAGGAAAAATAAAAATAGAAAAAAAAAAACCTGGAGAGGCTGTGTTACTGGTGTGACCTTTAGCCTGGAAGTGATAACAACCAACTAGGGTGCTAGGGAGGAAATTCCTTATTTCCCATTGCAGCCAAAGCACTGGAAGGTCACAGATCACCTTACCCAAACTCAACCCGAGTGATTGGCTTCTGGGAAAGACCCTCCCCCTACCCCTCCCCCCCCCCGGCAATGAATGGGCCAAGAGCTCTGGTTTTAAATCCACGCCCTCTTGGGTCAGATTCTTGGGAATCACTCGGGAAAGACATGACCTTGGATGAAGGCCACTGCCCCACACCTGCTGTCTACAAAGCACCAAGCCTCTTTGGCATTCGCTAAATCCCAGCCATGATGTTTGCTATTAGTAACTGTTTATTCATAAGATAAACAATGAAAATTTAAAAGCTGTTTGAAGAGAAACCAAGCCTCTGGTGGAAGCTAGATGACAAAAAGCATTAATTAAAGTACACTTCACATATTTGTGGACTCAAAGACAAAGAAGTCACTCCTAAGAGACCTGACACCAGGAGAAAGCTGGTCCCTCCCATGTCCTGGGTCAAGCCAGTGTGACACAAACATCCAATTGGATAGAAATAGCCCCAGTCCTGGAGGAGAAACAAATTCCAGACCAGACACTTTGTTTTTTGACATGAATTAAGGATGCAAACCAATTCCTTAATGAAGAGGGATCAATATCTGTAATGGAAATCACTTGATATGTCTTAAGTATTCACCCCACTTTATATGAAACTTATCAGTTATCTCTGGGATTGAGGGCCCCACAGGCAGCATAAGGGTTACGTCACTTGTATGTGACCAACCCTGGTTTAATCCCAGCATCACACACATGGTCCTCCAATAGCTATTGAGTGACCAGGTATGATTTTAGTTTTTGAGCTCTTTCCTTACTTCCTTCTTCATTCTTTGCTTGTCTCCTCTTCTTCCTTCCTTCTTCCCTCCTTCCCATCCCTCCTTTCTGCCTGCCTGCCTGCCTGCCTGCCTGCCCGCCCGCCCACCCGCCCTCCCTCCCTCCTTTCTTCCTTTCCTTCTTTTATTTTCTTTCCTCAATTTGGCAGTGCTCAGGGACTACTCCTGCTTCTGTGATCAGGGATCACTCCTGGCAGTGCTCAGAGGACCATATGTAATGCTAGGGATTAAACCAAGGTCTGCCACATGCAAGGCAAGTTTCCTAATTTCTGTACTATTGCTCCAATCCTCAATCACTTCATTTTTGTAAGATATGGCGATGAATGCACCCCACCCTGGGTTATCATTCTCCCAAAGATGGCTCCTGAGCAGTGGGGCCCCTCACTCTTACCTGTGTCCTAGAGCATCGTGGATAAAAGAGCTCCAAATAGAAGTACAAGGGCCTGGTCTGGGCAACACACCCCCTGCGGTGAATCCCATCAGGGCACAGATGATTGGCAAAGAGCTGTGAGCCTTCAGGGGCTCCCCCTATTCAGACCTGCCACTCTGTCACTCTGCCATGACGACAGAACAGCACCGCCACCTCCCTGTGCAGTTCCATTTTTATGGCAACCCCCTTTCTATCCATGACTCCCCAGGCTCCAGTTAGAATGAACCTCTTTTAAAATATTTTAAAACTTTATTTACTTTCATTAAATAATTTATTTATAAAAATTAACTATTTGTTTATAGAATATTTTTTATTATTGGTCACACCCAATGGTGTTCAGGGCTTGCTCCTGGCTCTGCACACAGGGATGACTTTTAATGGACTCGGGGGATCACATGCAGTGCAGGGGATGAACCCCAGTTAGCTATGTATGTGTGAGGCACGTGCCCGATCCACTGTATGATCTCTTGAACCCCAGAATGCGTCTTTTAGACCAATGTCCACCTCGCTGTTTGGTAATGCTTCACTGGTCAGCTGGCACCCCACCCCCCACCCAGCGCTAACCTGCTCCCGCATCTCGCTCCACTCACCTCAGGACTCCCTCAGCCTTTCCCTCTCAGGGCCAGATGCAGCCTGTTCCTTCTCCCTGGAAACCTCTTCCCCACCTTATAGGCCCAACTCATCTTCTGCATGGAAACCCAAAGCTACTTTGGTAGGAAGTTAATTCATTCCCAACAATCCCAGTTTACGCTAAGGGTCACTTTCCTGTTGCCTCAGCACTAGACTTTGTAGCTTTGTAGCTTTGTGTATGGTTGTGGGGATGCTATAAGCACAGACATGCATATAAACGGATACCTAAATAGTTTTCATTACTGCCTCTACTTCAAAACTAGAAATTCTGCAAAGGGAGGACCCTGGTCCCATGCTGACTTCCCCACACGCAGCTCTGAGCGCGTGTATGCAGCATGAATAGTCTCTAAAAATGTGCTGAACAATTAAATAAATCAGCTCGCCTGGTTGACTCAAGAGGAAAGAGGAAGAGCAGGGATGAGCAGTTCTCAGCATTAACTACCAAGATAATGATTTTTCTGGGAGGGAAGACAATATTTAACCAGCTGTCAACAGGGGCCAGAAAATGCAAAACAACTCATTTTATTTAAAAGAGAAATTCTAGAGACTTTGACTATTTAGAGCATTATCCACAACAGGGTGCAAGCAAATAGTTCAGGGAAGGAATATCACCACAAATCAAGGTACACATTCCTTTGTGCACATTTCTGAAATTTATAAACTCAAAAGAGAAGATGATTGGATGGCCAGGACAAATACATGGCCCCGTGCAGCTAATCTATGTGTTTTCTCGGGGATAATCTCCTGCTAGTGCCTGAATGTATGAGTGCTCACACCTTGCTCGTCCTTTGAAAAGTCCATCTGTTGCTCCCTTGCTTCCACCCCTCTTGCTGCCAACTAGACTTGGAAACCAGCAGTGGTTATTCCAGAAAGTCCTCGGGATGCAGGAACTTAGACCCAAGGAGGTGCCCACCCAAGGTTCCTTTCCATGAAGAATCTGAGAAAGAGAGCATGCCTGCTCCACTCCCTCCACAATTGTTCTGTATTCCAGAAGCTATGCATTTTCTCAGCTCCCAACACAGGAAAATGTTTGGTCTCAAAGGAAATAAGCCAATTAAGCAGTTGCTTAAGGGTGAAACCAGAATAAGAGGGAAATTTTAATGGACCCTCTGACTGTTCCTCCTGAAATTGAATGAGGATGACACTTCCCTGGAAAGCTAATAGACACCATCATTGTCAGGGCTGGAAATACTTCACCCACAGACTCTGCAATTCAGCAGTTATTCAGCAAAGTTGCCCTTTGATGACAGCGTTTGTTGGAGAATGTGGGGGGTAGATAATAGAAGGAAGAAATACTTAAGCTGCAGACCGCATTTGGGTCAACTGTGTGAGCACGTGAGCTGTTGGATTCCAGGAATCCAAATCCCTGCACTGCTGACATCTTCACGTAATGGGATCTCATAAGGTAGAGACCTTTGGGTCGCTTTCACTTGACTGAATATTCTCAATCTGGATCTCTATTCTGTGCTGATTCTCTGTAAATCCAGCCTGGCCCAAGCTCACAGGAAATAGAATCAAAGCAGAAGGATATGTTCAGTATGGGGGATAATAATGAGCAAAGCGACTTCCCAAAACATGTAATGAAATGAAAAGAAAATTACATTTTAAGCCTGTTAAAAGGTAGATTTTGATGCCTTGCAATGTGATGGTTCAAAGGAAGGAAGGAAGGAAGGAAGGAAGGAAGGAAGAAAGGAAGGAAGGAAGGAAGGAAGGAAGGAAGGAAGGAAGGAAGGAAGGAAGGAAGGAAGGAAGGAAGGAAGGAAGGAAGGAAGAAGGAAGGAAGAAGGAGGGAGGAGGGAGGAAGGAAGGAAGGAAGGAGGAAGGAGGGAGGAGGAGGAGGGAGGGAGGGAGGAAGAGGAGGAGGGAAGGAAGGAAGGAAAGGAGGAAGGGAGGAAGGAGGGAGGAGGGAGGGAAGGGAGGGAAGGAGGGAAGGAAGGAAGGAAGGAGGGAGGGAGGGAGGGAGGGAGGAAGGGATGGAAGGAAGGAAGGAAGGAAGGAAGGAAGGAAGGGAGGAAGGGAGGAAGGGAGGGAGGGAGGGGGGAAGGAGGGAAGGAGGGAAGGAGGGAAGGAGGGAAGGAGGGAAGGAAGGAAGGGAGGGAAGGAAGGAAGGAAGGAAGGAAGGAAGGAGGGAAGGAGGGAAGGAGGGAAGGAGGAGGGAAGGAGGAAGAAGGAGGGAAGGAGGGAAGGAAGGGAGGAAAGGAGAGGGAAGGAGGGAAGGGAGGAAGGAGAAGGAGGAAGGAAAGGAAGGAGGGAAGGAGGGAAGGAGGGAAGGAGGGAAGGAGAGGAAGGAGGAGGAAGGAGGGAAGGGAGGGAAGGAAGGAAGGAAGGAAGGAAGGAAGGAAGGAAGGAAGGAAGGAAGAGGGAAGGAAGGAAGGAAGGAAGGAAGGAAGGAAGGAAGGAAGGAAGGAAGGAAGGAAGGAAGGAAGGAAGGAAGGAAGGAAGGAAGGAAGGAAGGAAGGAAGGGAAGGAAGGAAGGAAGGAAGGAAGGAAGGAAGGAAGGAAGGAAGGAAGGAAGGAAGGAAGGAAGGAAGGAAGGAAGGAAGGAAGGAAGGAAGGAAGGAAGGAAGGAAGGAAGGATTTTAGTTCTAACATGAGATTCAAAAGAGAGAGCTTAGTGGAGACCGTTATTCTGCTCCCCAGAGTGCTGGGGTCACCCTCACACCCCAACCATGCATCTCCCTGACCACAGCATTGGGTCTCATGTCATCACCCCACATCCCACATATTTATGTAAGGACAGATAAAGCCAATGGCCATTAGTCTCTGGACAGGTAAGCAACATCCCTGCTGTCACAGAACAATGTTTCAGGACATTCTCACCTGCCTCCCACCAGTGTCCCATGGGGAGAAGGAACGTTACATGACTGGGTGAAACGGTGCCCATTTTCCATAGCTGACCACATGGTCCTCTCACCTGCTCTGTCCAGTCATTCTTTCTTTTGAAACACATCTGTATACCCAGATGGTGTCAGGTTTTCTTCTTTAGTAGAGCAAGTGCCCACTTCCACCATGGTGGCCCCAGAAATCACCATTGTCAGGGCGCACTGCTTCCAACACAGCCCACCACCCTGGGTTGAACATGCTGCTAACAACTCACCCCTCTGACTCTGTGCGTTGGGCCGGCTGCAATTCTGGGACTGTGACAAGTTGTCTTCCTTGCATTTGCGTTCCTGGGCTGACCTGTCCAGGAGCACTTGATCAAATGTTCCCTTTGTGGTTAGTTACTGTCTTTCTATTTTTCGCACAACTCTTTTTGGTCCCAGATGGAACGACAAACTACAAAAGCATCATATTTTCTGTTGCAAAATTGGAAAATGGGAAATTTGCCACTGAGGTGAGCAGAAATTTCCACAAGGTTATTTTTCTTCCCCGACACTAGGAAAGCAGCGTTTCCTGACAAATACGATTCCTCCGATGTGATGAAGGAATCGTAGCACCAGAGCAGGATTGTGTGCAGGACAAACACCATTTGTTATTGTGACTTTAAGCAAACCAAAAGGACTTGCTCAGCAGCGCTAACCTGACTGACTTTCAGGGCATTTGTGCAAATAGAACAATGCAACCATTTAGCTGTTCTGCTTTGCACATTCATTCAATATTGAATAGCTCTCAGAAATTCTCATTCATTTAAAAAATAATATAATGTTAATGAAAACTGTGGTTAAAAAAAAGAAATGGTAATATCATTAGCTTGTTGCTTATGAATAGAAAAGTTTGGAAGATATACACCCGGCCCTCAGCTTGGAGGGAAAAAAAGGGTGTGGCTACATTTCATTTTTTAAACTTCCTTTCATGTACTTTCTGCTTAAAATGATTCAAACTAAAATTCTCAAGGATCTGATGTGTGCTAGACACTGTTTTAGGTGTTTTGTGTTGACACTGCCTGTAAGGTTTTCTTCTCTGATTGTATCATTGAGGAAACGGAGGCACAAGGATGGTGGAACCTTGGCCAGGTCGCACGGCTTTAACCGAAGTCTGACTCCAGACTCCAAACTCCTCACCATTGTGCTGTGTTGGCTGATTCTCTGTACTGATCTGGAAAGTCGATAGAGAATTACTGTGATTTAATAAGTTAAATATTGTGGCTGAGAGCAACATTATCTGACTCAGTTCTGCTGAGAAAAGGTTCCATGGCTAATGCATGTGCTTCACACATGCAAGGCTGTGAGTTTGACCCCGCGGGCTTTTTGCATGTGTCCTACCCAGGGCTGACAGCTCAGATCTTTGGGATTCCTGAAGCACCAAGTGATTTCTGGCCGCACTGCAGCAAGTGTGTATAAACATAGCCAAGCAGGTGTGTGGCTCCCTGCCATTTTAGCAATCTCAACAGACGGACAGCAAGCAAGGAAAGGAATACGTGCTGTGGGGCCAGAGAGAAAGGACAGGTGAGAAGGTGCTTGTCTTATACATGGTGGCTGACCTTAGTTTGATCCCTGGCACCACATATGGTTCACTGAACACCTGCAGGAGGCAGGGCCCAAAGCAAACAAACAAACAAATAAATATCGTGACCAAATCAGGTGCCTTTGATGACTTAAATGAACTACTCAGGGCAAATATAGTTCAGAATTTAATCTCGCATTAGAGATTTGGGCTTTGTCCTTGGCTTCTAAGAGGGATTCTCTTTAGGAGTGGTTTTATTCAGGGTGGGATTTGGTTGTGCCAGAAAGAAGAGCAATGTAATCTGGGGTAGGGATGCTTTGGGTAGAACCTAAAAAACCTGGAGATTGAAGGCTTAGATCCACCACATAGACAATTAGTCAACCACAACTAGGACATTGCGCCCAATAAAAACAGACTCCAATTGTTGGCCACGCTTCCATGTTGGCAATATTTTATGGTTTCACATCCGACAGTGTCAGGTTGATGTGTCCTTACTCCAAGGGACCAGAACAAGGGAATTTTTGTTTTTGAAACTCTCCTGGGTTCTGTCCTAAGTCTATTCCTTTGAGTTTTATGAAAAATAAATAAATTAATAAATAAAAAAAATAACGTGTTCTTGCCCTGCAATACACCAGAACTCTGGGTTCAACTGTGAATCTTTCCATCAAAGGATCCAGTCTGAGGCTAGTCCTGGAGGCACTGAACTGAAGTCAATGATGAAGAGCAGGTGCCCTTGGAGGGGGAACATCTCCTTTAACCCTGTGGGGGCTGCGACTCCTCAGATTCCCTCTGTTTCCTCCAGGGTAAAGTGAGGACATTGAAAGAATAAGCCCTAACGCTTCTTCATAGAGCCCAATAGCTATCCTGTCAAGGGTGCTGGTGCTTTAGTAAGACTCTTCCGGGGACCTGAAGCCTTAACCCAAGAAAGCCCATGCTAGGGAGATGGAGAGAATGTGAGAATTTGGGACTAGAACTTCTCCAGCCTATGTCATTCACAGGTAAAGGGGTGACAGCAATCATGGGAGGGTAACTGGGAAGGGGGAGTAAATCCTCTGAGCTCAGCTAAAAAATTAGCTAGTGGGCTCTGTTCTACTATAGTCCATAGAGCTATTGGACTTAATGAAACTCAAGTGTTCAACCCTACTTCTGCTTCAGCTCCAGAGTCTGAAAGAAACCTCATCCTCAGCAGTTTCAGACCTGGAGACTAACCTGGAGACCAACATTATCTGACTCAGTTTGTAGTCAGTGGTTCCCATTGTTGGGGCAGAACCTCCACCAATGAGTCTTCCAGCTCAAAGGTTTCTGAAATGTTCATGTGATATTTCAGAGTGCTTTAAGGAACAAGAGGAAGTGGCCTGGGTAGAGTTGCAAAGCCATTTTCTTTCCCAGGTCTTCAGTTTATTGGGTCCAATTGGTGGGGTCTCACTCAACATTGCATTGGAGTGTGTTGTTGTGTAGTGCCAAGGCTCAAACTCAGGGTCTCACACATGCAAGGCAAATGTTCTTATTTTCTGAGTCACATCCCTGACCCCTTGAACATTACTTTGACTATTAGCCAAGTGGGACACCTGCCACCCTCCAGCCCTGAGTGGAAACCATAAACCTATACTTGTCACACTGTTGACCCAAAGTACAGTTACCTTCTACCTATTCTTTACTCTATTTATTTGCTCTTCCAGCCAATGTGTTCATAATAATCTCATTTTATCCTTTCAATGACTCAATCTGTTAGGTACCATCCTTTATTCTTTGGGGATTGGAGCAGAGGAGGTTCAGGCAGGAAGGAGAACCTTTAGGACATTAAGTACCTTATCCCTGTTCTCATTATAATCAGTGTTTATCTCAATATATCTGTCCTAAGTCATTCTCCATCTAGAATCCTCACCAGTGACGTTTCTTTTCTTCTTTCTTTGTGTGTGGGTAATGCTCAATCAGGAGCCACATTATGTGTGTGCCTCAATCAAGGTCTTCCTTAGAATGGAAGAGACTTGAACACTGTTTTCCAGGGGAGGGAAGTAGGGAACAGAGGAAAAAGTTTCAAATGATGAGTTGTTCTGAATGGAGATCAGACTCTTGAGTGAGTTCTCTTATCATTTATTGTTTAATTGGCCAGATGCCACTTCTCTAGAGAATACCTCCTTTCCTCATCTGAGTGAGAAATAAATTTTAAATCATATTGGAACATAAACCCTAATTTAAAAAATTATTTTATGGAATTTTTACGGAATTTCAGAACTGTCCTGAAAACTAAGTGCAGTCACTCAATTGAACCTAGTTCAGTGCCTGTCATAAAGAATAGAATAAGCATCAACTTCTCTTCTGGTCACTTGTCACTTGTCTTCCCATTGTTCATCAATTTGCTTGAGCAGGCATCAGTAATATCTCCATTCATTGGGAATGAGATTTATTATTGTTACTGTTTTTGGCATATCGAATACACCATGGGTAGCTTGCCAGGCTCTGCCATGGCTCTAGGTTCATCCCAGGGGGCCCAGTCTTTTCCATGTCATACCATCAACCATCCAGAGCCCATGGGGCAGAGCCCTGGGTGTAGACAAGCCTGTCTCCTATCTGCCACCTGCCAACGCAGCCGGGCACTGCAGCCACACCTGCAATACCTTGAGGGGCAGGTATTTCATTAAAAAAAATCAATGTTCAAATAAAATTCCTTTGGGTGAGTAAAAAAAAAATCAGGAGTTACACCCAGCTCTGTAGTTAGGTCTTCTTTCTAGCCATGCTGGGGAGAGGTGAAGGGGAGCATGAAATACCAGGGATTGAACTGGCCCTACTGCCTGCAAACCATGCTCTTAGCTGTTAAGCTATTTCTCTCTCGTCCCTATTTCTGATCATTTCTTTACTTTTCTTTTCTTTTGGCAACAGCAAAGGTGGGGTGGGGTATCTAGGCAATACTTTGTGGTGTGTCAGGGCGCTCCGCTGGGGTCCCCGACAGTGCCGGGAAGCGAAGTTCCCTTCTACCTCCGGCCGGGCGAGGAATGGATGAACACTCAGGAATCCGATGCGGTTTTAAAAGGCTTTACTTATCACAGGTTCAGGCATACAAATCAGCAAAAGGAAAAACCCGATGCTTAGGATTCCAGGCTAGAACCCCAGCCACGTGTAGGCCAAGATGGCGACCACCACGTGTAAAACTTCCAAGGGGGAATAAACGCTCACAAGGCGAGATCCCACCGGAAAACGGGAGAGCGGGAACCGGCTAATTTATACCCCCCACCCCCCCCCCACCCCCCCCCACCCCCAACTCAGATCTTCCTCCCATTGTTATGGAAAGCAGGGAGGGTCCAATGCCCTCAGGTAATCCCTCCCTGCATCTCACCTAGGGCCTTTACTGTGCTAATGTTTTGAGCCGGGAATGCCTTTGAAATGTAGAGAAGGGGGTTTCTGAGATGGCATGTCACTGTACCAAAGATCAACACCAATGCCAGTTAAATATTTCTCCAAGCCTTCACAAGTCTCCTCTACTTCATTGTAGTTTTATATTTTATCAGGGAGCCATGCTTGTTTGTTTGGAAGCGAACAGCATTTCTCTCTGGTCTAATTACTTAGGTGTCCTTACGTGGCCAGGCTAATATGCTGGTAAGATCTAGCTAGTCCCACAATGATTGTGATAGCATGGGAGAATATTTATACCAGCTAGTACAGCATACATGGTCGGATAAACTGCCACATTTAGACTACCCCCTTATCTACGGAGTGATTTGCGGGAGGCAATCCAGAGCAGATGCAGCAGCCCTTAGGAGTCCTGCAACAGTGGTGCTCAGGGGCTATTTAAGGCTCTCTGCTCATGAGTGAATTTAGCGGTTCTTAGAAGACCATGTGGCCTCCTTGACCCACTCACCATCAACATTTCAATAACCAAGAGTTGGAACTCCTTTCTTCTGTGGCTCTAATTGCAGAAATTCAGGCCACCTCGAGCTTGCTGAACTTCAGTTTTCTTACTAGGAGAAGGGTGGGGACAGTGACGGTGCCGCTCTTTAGGGACTTTTGAAAGGATTAACCTAGTCCCAAGTAAATCAACAAATACAAGGTTGGCAGAGAAAAACACACTAAAATATATTAGTCTCTTAAAACTTTACTGAGTGTTTAACATTAGCCTCCAGCTTTTTTCTCTGGAACTTCACCTGCAGAATTTCATGTTCAGAACATGAAAAAGCACAAGATTCTATAGAAAGAAAAATAAATTCCTCATTTTGGGGTATAAATTTAGTGGCTACTTATTTGCTGTTATTTACAAATACATGACATCATGAGTTAAATAGTAGCCTTTCAAAATTTATGTCGATTTTTTTTTTTGGCTTTTTTTGGGTCATACCCAGTGATGCTCAGGGTTACCTCCTGGCTCTGTGCTCAGGAATTACTCCTGGCACTGCATGGGGACCATATGGGATGCCGGGAATCAAATCCAGCTCAGCTGCATGCAAGGCAAACTCTCTACCTGCTGAACTATCACTCCGGCCTCAATTTATGTTGATTTAAGACTCCAGAAATTTATATCAAATTAAGACTCCTGATCTCATGTGGAAATAGGGGCCTGGATACTCCAAACAAGGAGCTTTCAGGGTGGGCTCCTGAAGCCCAGAAGGGTCTTCAGGCATGAAAAAGAAGCACAGAGAGGGACAGCTGGGGAGAAAGGGGTGAAGACGGAGGCTGGGGCTGGAGGAACAGTCCCTGGTTAGGCTCACCTTGGAGGGCTGCAGTGAACCATCAGCAGAAGGGCAGAGGCCAGGAAGAGTCAGCCCAAACCTCAAACTCTGAGTTCACACTTCAAGTCCTCGGATTTTGGAGACTCAGCTCTGCTGCCTTTAACCATCCTGTTTGTGGTGGCTTGTTATAGGAGTCACAGGAAATGAATACAACAGAAGGTGCGGGGGGACTCCTCAAGTCACCCCCTGACTTTTAGGATCAACTGCTTCCTCTGCTGCATACTGCCTGGGTCCCCCAAAAAGGACAGCTCCTAGTAGAGAAAACTGCTTCCTCTCTACTTTGCAACCTGTGCACATCAAGGAGCAAAGAGCAAGCAATGCAGAGTCCGCAGGGTAAAGCAGCCTGCTTGGCATATGCGTTCAAGGAGCATTTATCTGCCAGAGTAAAGGAGCTCAAGACGCTAGAAGGGGGTGACATAACCCTGCCTCAGAGTAAGCTGACTGAACACGTGAGCTTTAAGATCCCTGAAATCAGAATTATTTACCAAGAAAGGTGTCAGGCCAAAGGAAGATAAAAGAGAGGATGTGAAGAATCTTCAGAGCCTTGAGCCTTGGAGCCAGGCAAAACTGCTCGTGTAAATGCTAGAGTCCATGTTTCATCTAGGAGCTTTATCAGCACATGAATTTTGTGCCTGCAATGTTAAAATATTGATAATATCAATGCACTCAGTTCCAAGTGAAAGATTAGCTATTTCTATTTATTGTTGATTTATCCCTTTAGGTATTTTGGGGCCACCTCAGCAGTGTTCAGGGGCTCCCCAGGCTCTGTACTTAGGGTCACTCCATACAATGCTTGGGGGACCATAACCAGTGCTCGGGGTCATATCTGGTGTCAGCCACATACAAGGGAAGCACCTTAACCCCTACTCAGTGTCCCGGCACTACTCTTATTATTCACTGTATCACTGTATCACTGTCTTCCCGTTCATCATCGATTTGCTTGAGCGGGCCCCAGTAACATCTCCATATGTCCTGTCTCATGCTAGTAGAGCCCATGGGCATCTGCTTGCTCCAGGAACATAAAGAGCCTCAATCCATTCCGAATGAGGTCTATAATTGTTACTGGTATTTGGCATATATATCAAATACAACACGGGTAGCTTGCCAGGCTCTGCCGTGCAGGTAGCATACTCTTGTAGGCATCTCTAAGTCCAGCATTTACTGATGAACCTGCGAGTCGGGCACTGATAGGCTGGTCTGCTGGGTGAAGGTCTGATGAGAGAGAAGTCGGATGTGGAAAATGGAGGCCCTCATGGAGTGGGGGGGTCGTCTGGTTTGTTGCGGAGGCTATGCTGGGGTGGTGGGCCAGGGCTAGAACCCACCATCCGTCCCGGGGCTCCTCGTGAGCAGCTGGTCACAGGGAGAGCCAGTAGCAGCTCTGCCCCACGTCTGCGAGAGTCTAGAATACTCTTATTATTACTATTATTTTATGCTGCTTAGGATGTGCTAGTTGTGCTGAGATGGGGAGTTGGCCATGCTGGGTACCAAATCCAGGGCCCCGCATGTGCCAGGCTTGCAAGTGTCTTCTACCACTTGAGCTCTCTAGCCCCAGGATAGTCCCCTGGATGTGCAGGGATACTTGGGAACGCCACAGACTGACTTCCTTAGTCCACTCACATCAACACGCACAGGCTCTTGGGCGCACTAGAGAAAATTCTCTTAGTGTGCTCTGCTCTCTGCCTCTGCTGCTTGAGAAACATGCAGTCTCTGCTTCAGTATCTCTGATGATGCCCACACCGTCAGAGAGGTCTTCCCCTGGCAGGACATGGCCTCTTCCAGCCTCACTGTAAACGGACTCCACGCAGCAGGCTGGATATTACTATCCAACCTGCAGACACTCAGTACAAGGTTAGGAGAGACTGAATTAAAGAGAAAAATATCCTCTCCCTGTCTTGAAATTATACATCAAAAACACCAACTATGCCCCGGAGTGCCACTGGATGTGGGCCCCCCAAATGAAACAAGCATATAAGAAATCACTTTCGCATAAACTCAGGGGCAGCAAAGAGGAGGAGTCAGGCCGAGAGTTCACTGAGATTCTAGGTCACGTCAATTTCTCACCTGCTCAGTGAGTCTCTTTGTCTCCGTTTGCTTTTTGCACGACCGTATCATTTGGCTCCATTCCCCCAAATCCCTCCAATCATAGCAACACGTGGCCTAAGGATTTGATCTTTCCAGTCTCTTCCTGCTTACTGCTGTCATGTTCATTTGCATGAAATAAACCACCTGAAACATCCACTGATGTCACTAGCAGATTACACGTGTTTTCAATGTCCTGCCTTATTTTTCTGATCAGTCAATAAAGCATCTGCTTACACAGCAGGGAGTGTATGTGGTTAGGTTGGGAATTGCTCCTGGCTTAGACAACAGGAAGGAAGTATGTATGACAGGCTTAGAGACTGTCAGTGTGGAAACCTGGAGACTGGAAAATGACATGAGAAATGACATTTAAATAACTGATGCTGGTGCACATGCTGCCTGGGCTCACATGATGCCTGCGCGCACATGCTGCAAGGACACTCATGCTGCCTGAGCCCATGTGGCCCAGGCACATGTGGTGCCTGAGCACGTGTGTTGCCCGCATCTCCCCTCTTGAGATGTGTACTCTCTCTTTTTCACTCGCTCTCCACCTTTGGAGCAGCCGCGTTCTCCCTTGAGCGCGTTACTCTCTCTCACTTCCTCTCTCCTTCCCTCTCCAAAAACCTCCTCAATAAAAACCTATTTTTACTTCACTGCTCCTCGACTCCTGAAAATTCTTTTTCTGCGAGGAAGACAAGAACCTTGAGGCAGACCTGGGTAAGGCCTAGGACTGACTTTCCTTTCCTGCAAAGAGCAATTCCTCGCTCCAGCCTGAGTCCGTGGCTCCCCCCGGAAACCCTCGGGTGGTGGGGATTAACTCCCGTGCCTAGAGATCAACGCGGGCATCAGGCGTGGCTTGACGGCCACCTCGTGGGGCTGGTGGGGCTCAGGCCCACGCCGTGCAGGGGCTCATCGCAGACTTTATCAGTCCTAAGCCTGCCCAGCGGATCCCGGGTGGCAGAGGCGGCTGGGGAGAAAGCGACCATCTCTCTCTCCCCTTCCTGCCTCACATAAGTCACTCGTGGGGTCCACCTGCAACATTTTTGGCAACCATGAAGGGATGGTGCAGTGAAGTCCCCCAGAAGGAGGTAATCCGTGAAAAATCTGCAGAGAAGGTATGCTCCCTTAGAAATCTCTAGGGGGACGGGGAGGAATGTAATAACCTCTGTGTGAGTGAGTGTGTGTATGAGCACCCTGATAGGTCCTCCTATCAGGCGTGAGTCTGTGGCTCCACGACCGTCACCCTTAAGGTCCCACAAAGGTTACAGAGCCGGAGTGGGCTGTCTGCTACAAAGAACATATGGTCTATGGTGGCGCTGACATAAGTGGTCGGCGCAAGTCACAACTGCTGAGTCCACTACGGCTAAGTTCTTCACCGGTAGACAAGCAACTGAATGGTCTCTGTATAGAGGCACCCCCTCCTTTGTCTGTCTCCTGTCACCTATCACTGTGGGAGGGACGGAAGGAAACCCACTAGTGAAAGATTCTAGGAGACCAAATTGCAGGTAGCATTCCTTGTCTCTCTCTCCTGGTCCCAAAATATCATAGGGAAGAAAACCGGCTAGGGTTAAAGAAACACCAGGAGGTCAATTAGAATGTAAACGAGGTCTCCAGCAGCTTTAGCCCTAGGCAAAGAAAAAAAAAGGTAAAAGGCAGAAAGGCAGAACCCAGTGGGAGGACCAGTAAACTAAGCCAAAGCAGCAAAGGCAGAACCCAGTGAGAGACCCAGTAAATGTCGCCAAGGCAGAAAGGCAGAAATTAGAATCTATTAAAGAAGTCCAGTGAATGTCAGAAAGGCAGAATCTAGAACCTAATGAAAGTCCAGTGAACGGCAGAAAGATGCAGCAATGTCAGCAAGGTCAAAGAAGATAGCAACCAACAAAGGCAGAACTTTTTTTTCTCTATCTCTTGGAAACCCACGACAGGCTGGTCCGGCTCCACACGCAGGTCGTGGTCGTTGGTGGATGCCGGGAAGGCCCCAGGGACGTTTGGGGTAACTCAGAGGTCACTTTGTTGCAGGTGGACCCCACGGGTGACTTATGTGAGGCAGGAAGGGGAGAGATGGTCGCTTTCTCCCCAGCCGCCTCTGCCACCGGGACCCGCTGGGCAGGCTAAGGACTGATAAAGTCTGCGATGAGCCCCTGCACGGTGGGCCTGAGCCCCACCAGCCCCACGAGGTGGCCGTCAAGCCCGCCTGAGGTCCGCTTGATCTCTAGGCACGGGAGTTGATCCCCACCACCCGAGGTTTCTCGGGAGCCACGGACTCAGGCTGGAGCGAGGAATTGCTCTTTCAGGGAAAGGAAAGTCAGTCCTAGGCCTCACCCAGGTCTGCCTCAAGGTTCTTGTCTTCCTCGCAGAAAAGAATTTTCAGGAGTCGACGAGCAGTGAAGTAAAATAGGTTTTATTGAGGAGGTTTAGGTGAGGGGGAGGGGAGAGAAAGAAAGGAAAGAGTAACGCGCTCAAAGGGAGAACGCGGGCGCTCCAAAGCGGAGAGCGAGTAAAAGAGAGTACACATCTCAAGAGGGGAGATCGCGGGCAACACGTGCTCAGGCAGCATGTGCACGCAGGCAACATGTGAGCCCAGGCAGCATGTGCGCGCTGTCCTTTGTTTGGGACCGGCTTTTTAGACTTCTCCCCAAGCTACTCCCCATATGGGGGCCTCAACCTTGGTTGCTAGGGCCCCGTTGCCAAGGGAGTAGACCTTGGGGGTGGTCTTCTGTGAGCTGGGTGCTGGGCAGGAAGGATGATTCATCTCCCTCAGGAGATTTACACATTCCTTTTTGGCCTTTCCTTCCTCCAGGGTCTATTGTTGATAATGGTCCCATCAAGTCTGGTTTCCGGCTTTCAATCAGGTGTGGCTCTGGAGCTCTTCTTCAGGGAATTTATTGCCATGTGGCGCCCCCTGTCTGCCTGCCTCCAACAATCCCCCTAAGATTTCACCCCCTTAAATCTTTAAGGGGAAAGTGGTCGAAGGTCCGTCTTCTGTATTTGCTTCCTGCTGACAAGAGGGGCTTGTAGACCCTGCCTACAAGGGGTGAAATCTCCTTACTACCTTAGTTTAAATGGGGCCCAGGCAATGAATGAAGGTTAGATTCCTGAAGTTGTTTATCTGCAAGACAAAGACCAGATTATTAGGCTAAGAAACATTACTTTGAAATGATTAGACCCTGAAGGAGTGCAAAGGTCCCTTTGCCCTAGTAGGGCAGGGTGGTTTGCTGCTGATGGAAAACACCAATGTTAAGGTAGAAACACCAGCCACCTCTTTGGCTTTTTTGTACAACATAGAAAAACTTTTAATCCTTCCACTGAAGGTTTTAACAGGAAGAATAGATAACTGGACCCTGAACATCTGAGCATTTGCATGAAGTTAGTTGCCAATCTTGAGATTTATTTATGGCACATGAAGCACAGTTCGAGTACTTTTTTGAACTGAGAACAAACACTTAACCAATTTGGATGCTAACTGAAGACCCTTTGTCTAAGCAGACTTTAGAGTACTTGCCTTTAGCTGATGTTCCTGGTTGGACTGATGACATGTATAACTTGAGTTCCTTTAGACTAGGCTGATTACTACAGTTAGTAAAGAAGTTCATTTGATTATCAAGGGACCTTTTAAGCCTATTTACATTTTTCTAGCTAGATTTGATTGTACTATATGGTCCTCCACCCGCTAAATTCCAGACTTTATAACTGCTTTTCATAAACACACAAAACTGGAGACTCACTTAGGGTACCCCGTACTACTAAGAAGTTCTGAGCTAAGACAACAGGCAAACACCACTATTGTACTTACGTCAGGCTACCCCAGACCAAAACAGTCAGCCCGGGCCTTTCACTGTGTTGAGCAACGGACAACATCCCTTGGGGCTGAAGCCACCCCGCAGCAGTAGTCCTTTATGGCCCAGGCAGTTGTCATCACCACAGATTGCAGATTTCTCGCCTTACAGCAGAGAGACTCGGTCTCCTTTAGCCGGCCCGCCTCTAGGGTCTCCCTGAGGTTTGTAGGGTACCTGCTGTACCTGTGATAACTACATGCTTCGTCATTTAGACCAATTCCTTTGACTCGTTTTCCCTGGAAGAGGGCCTTGGGGTCCCCATACTGCTTTCCCTGTCTGCATGGGGCTAGGCCCTATTACGAGAGGAAATATTTGTTTGAGTTTATGCAAAACCAACACAGTGCCATGAAACATTAAAAGACGTACTTGAGGTGTAAAGAGAGAAAAGCATATATTACACTTTACTTACAATGAAGTGCAATACACCAATTGCTGTTGGAACTGCTTAAAAAAAGCAAAAGTTTTGTTGAAATAGAGCAGACAGTTTAACAGTATTTTATGTAACTTATTTAACTCCATGTTAAACAAAACCCTAATTACCAGTTTTTAGGAGCACTGCAACAGGAGTTCATACCATCTGTTTAATATTTTAGTTTTACCAAGAGATACTTTGAAAAGAGTTTTAGTTGCTTACCCAACATTCTCCGCCTTCTACACATTTCTTTACATTCATTCGTTTGTAACTTTCCTGCAAAACAAGCCTTCACTTTAACAACTTTCTTTTTTCCCACAGACATCTCCATCCATATCTTCTGTTACTTAAAATGCATTATCTAGACTCCTTATAGTTACACCTAAGGATTAACTCCTTATTTTACAGAGCTTAGTACAGGCTGATTTTTCAAAAGTTTGGAAACACTTTGCTAATTATTTTATTTAGCATGACAAGCTACTTTAAAAGCATAATTTTATATTTTAGGAGAACATAAACGATGCAAAGTAAAAATACCCGAAGATACTATCAAGAAACAGTGACTTGTGAATGAAACTGGGCGCCCAGGCAAAAATCCTGAAGAAGAGCCCAGAGCCCCTGTTGCCGGAAACAGACTTGATGGACCATTATCACAATAGACCCTGGAGGAAGGAAAGGCCAAAAGGAAGAAATCTCCTGAGGAGATGAATCACCTTCCGCCCAGCACCCAGCTCACAGAAGACCACCCCCAAGGTCTCTCCTGGCAACGGGCCCTAGCAACCAAGGTGAGGCCCCATATGGGAGCTTGGGAAGCCTAAAAAGCCGTCCTAAACAAAGGACACGCCCATGCGCCTGGGCTCACATGTGCCTGCGTGCACATGCCCTACACGTGTGTTGCCCGCATCTCCCTCTTGAGATGTGTACTCCTTTACTCGCTCTCCGCCTTTGGAGCCCGCGCTCCCTGAGCGTTACTCCTTTCTTTCTCTCCCTCCCCCTCACCTAAACCCTCCTCAATAAAACCTTTTTCACTGCTCGTCGACTCCTGAAAATTTTTTCTGCGAGGAAGACAAGAACCTGAGGCAGACCTGGGTGGCCCAGGACGACTTTCCTTTCCTGAAGAGCAATCGCTCCAGCCTGAGTCCGTGGCTCCCCGAGAAACCCGGGTGGTGGGGATCAACTCCCGTGCCTAGAATCAAGCGGACCCAGGCGTGCTACGGCCACCTCGGGGGCTGGTGGGCCAGCCCACGCAGGGGCTCATCGCAGACTTTACAGTCCTTAGCCTGCCCAGCGGTCCCGGGTGGCAGAGGCGGCTGGGAGAAAGCGACCACTCTCTCTCCTTCCTGCCTCACATAGTCACCCGTGGGGTCCACCTGCAACAACTTTTGGAGACGTCCATAGTCAAAGTGGACCCCTGACTCCTCGCCGGGGCTAGGGCGGCGACCCCCACCCGCGAGTGGTTTTCTGGATTAAAAGTTTTGCCAAGGAACCGTCCTGTTTTAGTTTTTTCCTTCTCTCATAGGTTGCTGCCAGAATACTTAAAATATGGGAAATTCTGCCTCTATACTCAAAGGAGTTCCCCTTAGCTTGCATGTTAAGACACTGAAGGAAACCTCCAACTAGGTAGCCTAAGCAAAGAGCATCTTAAGGACCCTTGCAACAACACGTGGCCTAAATACCAGCTAGAACAGGGGGGAAATGACCAGTAAATGGCAGCTTGCATTATTGTTTGCTGCATGTGTGTCTCAGAAGTAAAGGAAACCAGAATAGGACCCCACCCAACTGCACAGGCAGAAACCTAAGGCTTCAGTCTATCCTCCAACTCCGCTGCCAACTGTGGAGCTTGCAAAAGCTTTCTAGGAGGCGAGGGTTACTGCTGGCCATTAAGGAGCCCCTCCCTCAAAGGGTCACTTCAGGCAGCTCGGGCTTCACCTCATAGATCTAGGCTACCTAAAAGAAGAGAGCTCAGGCATCTATCTATCTTTCCCCCAAGGTCCGCCGAGCAGGGTGCGCTTAGAGCCGAGTTTCTTGTTATTCCAGACCTGCTGGACCCACCCAGGAGTTTCCCTAGGGGAAGTGGCTGGGAAAGAAGCTGGCAGAGTGAAGGTCCAAGCGCCCTTCTCAATGAGCTTCAGTGACGCAAGCAGCTAGGGACATTTTGGGGAGATCCTTCAAGTTTATAAAAAAGTTTGATTTCTAACCTTTGCTTTTAAGTTCACCTGAAATAACTAATAATTTTGTCTAACTGTTGCGCACAAAAGCAAAAGCACAACAGGACCTTGCGCGGATGAGCACTGGCTGGTGACCTTAATTACCTGGTAGGCTTAACAGCAGTTTTCCTTAACAGGTCCAGTACAGAATTATCAAACCAGCGAAGGCACGAATGGAGTAATTAATTTCAAAAGGGTATTAATGCAGTAATTCAATTTACAGGTTTTTTACAGCCTAACCTGTCCTCACTAACATCTATCTCCAAAGACTGAACATCATAACTAATTTTAACTTTCTTTACTATGCCTCTAGTTAGCAAAAGCCACTAAGGTGCATTCAGGACTTGGAACTAGGAATTAGAAACTAGGAAAGCTAATATAGTAGCATTAGGTTTACAACTGAATTCGGCATAATCTAGGTGGCCAGTTATTTCAACAAAAGCGCTTTCTTGACCCATGCTTCACGTAGAAAAAAAAAAAGCACAGGCAGGGGGACAGAGGCTGGTGCAGACTGAAAAATGCAGGGGCGGAGGTCCAAATCGGCTGAGCAGGGGTATTTGCCCTGGGGGACTGCCCTTCCTTTCTCAGTCTATCAGTTTCCTCTATCCTTCCAAAAGGGTCAGATCATAACTAAAGATCAACTGTATATGTGTATGTGTGCAGCGTGCGTGTGTGGTGGCCACCAATTGTTTGCAGTTGTCTTGTCTGTGTGAAACATTGAAGTGTTAAATAAAACCAAGTTGGAATCAAAAGCAAATTGTTAAGCCAGGCCATGTGTTCTAAAATGAGTGTTAAGCAGGAGGAGAAATCGACGTGCTCAATCTAAATCTTATGGTAAAGGGTTAAGATATATAATTGTAAAACCTTTTTAAGGGTTCCTAATGCCTGAAATTCTCTCAGCAGCAAAACTTGTGCTGTTAAGAAAGGGTGGAAGTTAGAGCCAGAATCAGGGAAAAGATAAGAACTTTTGTAAGATTGTGCAAAAGCTTTACCTTATAAGCCTTAGTCAAATTCTAATAAAAATTAGGCTGTTTTCAAAATTAACTAAGGTACAAGAACTGTTGCAATTAAGTCAAGAAAGGTTTTGTGTTTCACTAAAATTGGTTCAAATGCCGTATGTTGGTATGTCTAAGGTATATTTGTTTTATTTCTTTAATGGGGATATCTCAAGATAAATCTGAAGCCACAACATTATGCCTTAAAGGCTTTTCAGGTAAAACTCCAGAGCAGCCTCAGGGCTGGAGAAAAAGTGAGCCACATTCAAGGAGCCAGGAATGTTTCTTTCAATTTGTGGCTTCTTAACATGAAGAATTAAGAAGGGAGGAATCTGCCAATCTGTGGTAACTGACAACTGCCTGGGCCATGCAACAAGGACGACTGCTGCAGTAGGGAATGGCTTCATCCCTAAAGAGGGATGTTGTCACGCTCTGCTCAACCCAGTGGAAGAGGCCCGAGGTCACCTGTAGCTCATCATGGAACCTAATCTTCATGGCCAAGCCTGGGGTAGCCCTGAGTGACAGGTAAAAACATTAAAAATACCATGATTGGTGTTTGCCTGCTCTGTCTCAGCCAATTCCCAGAACTTATTAGTAATAATGGGGTACCCTAAGTGGAGAGTTCTCCAGTTTTGCTGTGTTTATGCAAAAAAACAAGTCAGGTTTATAAAGTCATTTGGCAAATTTAAAGCGAAGGTGAAGAAAAAACATAATTCTATAACTTTTGTAAAGATCAGATTCTAGCTCTACAAAAGGCAATTAAATAAATGTATGTATCCAAGTAGGCTTGATTTAAAAGGTACCCCTTGGATAATCCAAATAGAACTTGCTTTACTAACTGTGGGTAATCAGCCTAGTCTAAAAGGGAACTCAAGTTCACATGTCATCAGTCCAACCAGGAATATCAGCTAAAAAGGCAACCGTACTCTAAAGTCTGCTAATAGGCCAAGGGTCTTCAAGTTAGCATCCAAATTGGTTAAGTGTTCATTCTCAGTTCATAAAGACTGTAGTAAATAACTATTGTCCATGAAAAGGGCAAAGCTGTTAAAAGTAACTCAGAACTGTGCTTCATGTCGCATAAATAAATATCAAGAATTGGCAACTTAACTTCATGCAAATGCTCAAATGATCAGGGTATAGTTACCTAAACCTTCAGTGGAAGGGCCGAGTTTTTTTCTATGTTGTACAAAAAGCCAGAGAGGTGGCTTGTGTTTCTACCTTAACATTGGTGTTTTCCATCAGCAGCAAACCACTCTGCCCTCACTAGGGCAAAAAGGGACCTTTGCACTCCTTCAGGGTCCTAATCATTTCAAAGTAATGTTTCTTAGCCTAATTGATCTGGTCTTTGTCTTGCAGATGAAAAACTTCAGGAATCTAACCTTCATTCATTGCCTGGGCCCCCATTCAAACTAAGGTAGTAAAAGATTTCACCCCTTGTAGGCAGGGTCTACAAGCCCCTTTTGTCAGCAGGAAGCAAATAAAGAAGATGGACCTTCAACCACTTGCCCTTAAAGATTTAAGGGGAGTGAAATCTCTAGGGGGATTGTTGTAGGCAGTCAGACAGGGGGGCACCACATGGCAATAAAATTCCTGAAGAAGAGATCCAGAGCCACACCTGATTGAAAGCCCGAAACCAAACTTGATAAGACCATATCAACAATAGACCCTGGGGAAGGGAAGGCCAGAGGGAATGCGTGAATGGCTTTAGCTGATTAAATCTCCGGAGAAAGATAAATCAGCCTTCCTGCCCAGGCTCACAGAAGACCCTGAAGCATTCCAATCAAAGAAGACCACTCCCAAAGTCTACTCCCTTGGCAACGGGCCCTAGCAACCGAGGTTGAAGCCCCATATGGGGGTAGCTTGGGGAGAAATCTATAAAAGCCATCCTGACCAAAGGACAGCGTGCACATGCTGCCTGGGCTCACATGTTGCCCTGCGCGCACTTGCTGCAAGGACACTCATGCTGCCTGAGCCCATGTGGCCAAGCACATGTGGTGCCTGAGCACGTGTGTTGCCCACATCTCCCCTCTTGAGATGTGTACTCTCTTTTACTCGCGCTCTCCACCTTTGGAGCAGCCCTTGTTCTCCCTTGAGCGCGTTCTTTCTCTCTCACTTCCTCTCCCCTTCCCTCTCCAAAAACCCCTCAATAAAAACCTATTTTACTTCAAAAAAAAAAAAAATTGATGCTGTTGTCATTTTCAATTCCATGATTTTGTCTTTTTTGAATGTTGGGGGGTGGGGGATCCCAAACAGTGCTCAGGGATCCTCAGGGGCCCCACCCATGATTCTCGCAAGCTTATGCAAGGACACGGGGGTGCAGCCGGCCTGCTGACTTAGACCCTTTGGTGCCAGGAATTTCCTGGGCCACTATGGTGGCACACAGGACCTCCAGGAATGCACCTTGTGATGCTCAAGGGACTATGCAGTGCCAGGGATTTGCTTAGCAAGTAGTCATGGGACTAGCTCCTGACAGATGTTTTCAACCAATAGGTTAATATAAAAATCAATTATGGAACAAAAGCACTTCAGAAGAAAAAGGCAAAGTGAAAAACCAAGAAACTGCTTCCCAAGACAATGGTGATGTGGGGTCCTGCCATGAAAGCAGCCATCCTAGAAGGGGGACGAGTGGCAACCACAGGAAACAGAATTGCCTCTGCATGGTCTTTAGGGGCAGGGGAGCGGCAAAAATTTGCCCTTTGGGGGGGAAGCAAGAGCCCATGTCTCCAGCCGCCGCCACCACCACCATCTGTGGAAGCAGAGAACTAGCTCTCAGATACCCTAATCAGGCAGCCTCAGAGCTCACTCCCCCCCCCCCACTGCTCCAGGCACTCCTGAAGCTCAGAGCAAAGTACCAGCTTCCCCAAGACTCTCTGCTCTGTCTCCATGTCAAACTAGGCCAGCCAGCAGCCAGCAAGGCCTGGTGACTAATTTCTCAGCACTCGGAGGATTATTTTTGAAGGCATAAGTGAATGTCACTCTTTGAACCTCAGAACACAGCTCACCCAATATGAATCACTGGGCTAATCCGGCGGAGAACTCAGGATGGTGTGGGCTGCATTATTTGTCCCCGGCCCAGGGGAGAAAGCAGTGATGTATTGAAAGCTGGGTGTTTTCCGAGTGGAGCATTAACACAGTGAATTATATGGGGGAATGCAAATGAACGAACAGGGAAAGTGACCTTGACTTCTGCAGTTCAAACTGGTTCCCTGTGAGCTAATAGCCAAGCTGATTGGAAACATCAGGAGCAGGGGGTTACAGATGTTCTGTTTATTAAACAGAAAACATTAACAACTTGGTTGTACATTGAAACACATGAAGATGTGAAAATAAGCACAGGGCAAGAGGGGAAAGTTCAGTGAATTTTCCCCAGGCGTTCCCCTCCCCCACTTGGGTCATCTCTGCGGAGGCATATTTTCAAATCTAAGTGAACAAAGAAATTCCACAGAAGAATTTCTCTTTGGGCAGAGTTGTTTTCAGCACTGTGAGGCTGACAGGGTTAACACAATCTACTTCTAAAATCGCCTGTGAAAATCCAAGGCTATAAGTCACATCTCCAAGTAAGCAACTTTAAGAAAAGCAGTGAGGAAGACTAGGAGAACTCTAGGGGACATTTCCAGCATACAGGACAAGAAAGGGGAGAAGTAAGAAATGTCTAGTGGAGATGAGGCCAGAATAAGGCCTCGGAGACCACACCACATGTCTGGAAGCCAAGGATAAGCTCATGAGTGAAACCCCACCTCTCACGAATGGCCGGGGACTTGACTGAAGGCTTGCTAAAATGGCACCTACGACGTGCCCTGAAATTGCCCGTTGCCTCACCCACCTCTTCATGCAGACCTGAATGCTTGAGCTAGGAGAGCTGTCATCAACCATTTGTCCGTGGGCCAGTGCTGGTAGGTACATGTAGAAAGGTTGAAGAACACCTAGGGAGGGAATTTCTCTCTGCTTTGAGAATGGGCTTCACTAAATAGCAGCCCTAGGTTCGACAGGATTCCTGAGGTCTTTATCCTCTGTGGGGGCATCTCGTCCCTCCCTAGTCTGGGGAGCCACTTGATACCCCCGAGTGTGAGTGACCAGGTGTCAGGCAAGGTGTTGCTCCAACCTGGTCCATGCCTGAAGCTGGAGAGGCAAAGCTCTTCCTGAGGATCTGTGTTCCACTGCAGGGATGGAAGAGACCCAGAACACTGGGGGCAGTTTGTGGGATACACGTTGACTTCAAACAGACCAGATAAGAAGCCTGAGTTTGCGTTCACTTTCCATCGACATATACTCGTTGCCAGAGTGGCGTCCAGGGCAATCTCCTAATACATGGCTAACATCTCCCTGGAGAAGGGAGTAAAATGTGAGCAATCACACAGGGGTCATGCCAGGATGTAGATAAGGGGAAAGCAAGAGATGAAGATGTGAGGAGCTAAAGTGCCTCACCACATAGCGGCCGATGGCCCTCCCCTCCTCCAAAGCAAGAGGTGGGAGTGATCTGATTTTAGAGTGTTCAGCTTTGAGCAGTCTCAGATTCGAAGATGAATTTTTGTGGTTGTTGTTGATTTTTGGCCCCACCGTGTTGTTCAGGGGATTACTCCTGACTGTGCTCAGGAATCACTCCTGGTGGTGCTCAGGGATGCGGAGATTGAACCTGGGTTGGCCTCATGCAAGGCAAATGCGCCACTTGCTGTACTATCACTCCAGCTCCTCAAGATTGCTTTCATATGTTTGTGGGGGCTGCCACACCCAGTATTCAGGAGATACTTCTGGCTATACTCAGGGGGACCTTTCTGGTGTGGGAACCAAACTGGAGTCAGCTATTGGTAAGGCAGATGCCTTAACCCTGGACTAACTCTCCATAATTGTTAGCTTTGAGAATCCAATGAGACCCACGTTGCTCTTAGAGCAAGACGGGCCTGCAAATGTGATTCGCTCTGGATTGAGCCTTCATGCCTGTGTGATGGCAAGAGAACTTTTCCTTGGCCTCTGTGGAAGGGAAGTTTCACTGCATTCCTTCTCAGTACAACTGGGTAATAATCCTCCATGGCCAAAGGAGAGGAAAAAATCAGAAAGGGATTCACTCCCAGACCTAGGCAATTTGCCAGATTGCTGATAGAGACTGAGAATCAAGAGATTAGGATTTTTCTCCCAATTCTGCCCTTAAGAAGCCACATGAAGTTGTTTAGGCAAGCCCCTAAGCCTCAGTTTCCTCCTTCCTAAAACACTACAGTGATCACTTTCTTCCCTAGAAGGAAGTCAAGAAACCCATCCATGGAAGGATCATGAAAAGCTCCCTCTAAAATAGACAAAGCCATTTGGATTCATGGTAGATCACCTTCCCTCTGGGTTTCCTCTCCCGCCCATTCCCCGACTCAGCAGAGCTTGTCTTCAACTCTCCCGGCCCTGCCAGCTCCCAGGGCTCAAGGATCCAAAGTCAGCCAAGCGACTGTTGAGCCAAGAAAAGGGGCTGCGGAAAGGCGTGTCCGGAATGTGCAGGGAAGCTCTCTCTCTCCCAAGCAACAGGGAATCGAAGGGCAGGCGAGCGCTGCTGCCGTCTGAAAGGCAGAGTCCCTGCTCCACCCTGACAAACCTTCAGAGTTGGAGAAGACCCTGCTGCTGTCCTCGGGTGTCACAAATTCTGCCTCCAGCTTGACACAGAGATTGAACAGTTCCGATTTTGGAAACAGAAGCGCGGTTCCTACCAAAATCAGGTCAACAATGAACAACGAGAGCCATTCATTAAAAGCCTCACCAAGCCTGCACCCAGCTGTGGGTTAAGGCTCAATAAAACCAGATTCAGCCCCAGACTTCCTCAGGGTCACCCCTCTCCCTCCTCCAGGAGCTAGGTTCCCTGTTCCTAGCATCTTTGTCTGTTTGTTGAGTCTGTCTGTCCTCTGTGCTGGAGACAGAAGTACCAGGTACTGGGGCATTTTTCTCTCCAAAGAGCTTTGAGCAACTGGATGAGTGAGAGACCCTGTGCAGAGGTGGGTGGGGGGGTGGGGGGGTTCTTTTGGAAGAGGTCGAGGGATCCTTGGGGTGGCTGCAGCTATGTAGTGAGGCACTGAGACAGGTCTTAGACTTCTGCCCAGCTCTAGCCACACACTCCTGATGGGCACACGATGAGGTGACGTGCAAAGTAAACTTCTCTGGGTCTAGGTTTAGGTCACAAACCCACAGCCTGCTCAGGTCCCTGAAACTGCAGTAAGCCCTATGGCTTAGCTCAGAGGAAGGTTCTCTGATGGGGCCAGCAGCTCGGCAACCCTTCAGCCTCCAGGAGGGTTTAAGCGAACACACGACTCCCACGGAGAGGAAGTCTCTGGTCCAGCAGAGCATTAAGGAACAGGTAACCAATGAAAATATATGATACTGGGACTTAACAGATAGTACACGGGTAAAGTGCTCGCCTTGCATGTGGCTGACCCTGGCTAAAGCCCCAGCACCACATGGCCCTAAGCACTAAGCAGAGGCTAGAATAAACTCTGAGCATCACTGGGTATGGGCCTCCATATATAAGAAAATGTGTGATGATATATGTAATGCATATTTATTTATTTCTCTATCTTATTTATTTATTGTTTTGTGATCACACCCAGCAATGCTCAGGGATTATTCCTGGCTCTGCACTCCAGGAATTACTCCTGGCCATGCTTGGGGGACCATATGGGATGCCAGGGAATTAAACCCAGGTCAGCCGAGTTCAAAAAAAATCTTGATTGACATTAAGCTAAAAGATAATACTCAAGGCTATGTTTTCTTTACACATAGACAGGTTCTAAGAACTTCGGGGAACTTAAAAGTATGTACATGTATATATGTACTACTTATAGATTATAGAATATATTTCAGAAAATGGGCTAGATATGAATATACATAACAACATGTATATAAGTTATTATTGCATTAGCTTATCATCACTGTATCACTGCATTACTGTCTACCTGTAGATAATCAATTTGCTCAAGCAGGCACCAGTAACATCTCAATACATTCTGTCACATGCGAGGTAGCCCAAGGGCATCTGCCCACTAGAGGAACAAAAAGAGCCTCAAACCATTCTATTAAATGAGAATGAGGTCTATAATGGTTAGCTTATCATATAGAAGGAATACAGAATTCATCCATTTGCATAAAGTAGCAAACACAATGAAGTGAACACCTTTGTCCTCAGCTTCTACCCTTTGCTGCTCACTGTGTTCACAGAGGTGGTGGGGTGGAGGGGTTCACGCTGCTTATGGATCTTATCAGCCTGACACTATGTTGAGGATAGAAGAGCCCAGAGCCCAGGAAGGAAGATGAAAGGCTTGGACAAGCAAAGGAGGAAGGCAGATGCCTACAGTATCAGCAGCTCCAGGTGAGAGACCGGGAGGGTTGGGGAAGTGGGCGCCAGAAGGAAACTTAATCATCACTGGAGCAAACGTTCTCAAAAAGATCTGACAAGGTACAGACTGTGACATCTGAACAGGTCATAATAACGTCTATCAAAAAACTTAACATTGGGCCCAGGAGAGAGTATAGGAGTGAAAGTTCTAGCCTTGACCTGGGTTCCATCTCCACCTCTGTGTTTGGTCCCCAACTAGCACAAGGAGTAATCAAAGAGCCAGGAGAGGGGCCAGAGCAATAGCTACAGTGGGTAGGACATTTGCCTTGCATGCAGCTGGCCGGGTTCGATCTCCGGCATCCCATATGATCCCCTGAGCACTGCCAGGAGTAATTCCTGAGCCAAGAGCCAGGAGTAACTCCTGAGTATTGCCGGGTGTAACCCAGAACAAAAATAAAAGCCGGGAGAAAGTCCTGAGCACAGCTGGAGTGAGGCCCAAGTCACAAACCAAAACCAAAATAACAAAAAATTTAAATTGCTAACCAGTCACTTAGAGGGTTGTTTGTAAAAGTGAATGTTCATGTGGAGAAACAAGTCCGAAATTTGGAAGAAGTCCTGAGCCACACAGAAAAAATCAACACAGAGAGGGCTGGAGCCATAGTGCAGAGAGAGAAGGGACATGTACCTTGCACAGGCCAACCAGGGTTCAATTCCCGGTACCCCACATAGCCACCAGGTCTCTTACCCCACTCTCTGCATCTCATATGGTCCCAGGGTCCTCACCAAGAGTGACCCCTGAAAGCAGAGCCAGGATCTTGTTGGGTGTGCCCTGCCCCACCCAAACCCCTCAAAATCTCTCAGAAAGTCAGAGTCACTCCCAAAACAACACAAAAAAGCAAACTCCGATCTCTGAAGTGAGGAACAGAGGTCTGGAAGGGGAGGGACCAGCGAAACAGGGAATGAATGAGTAAAGAAATAGTGAGAAATAGCTTCTGGTCGCAGGAAGGCTTGAGTCAGCAGGGAAAGCCCCCACCCCCGTCCAGACAGGAGTCACGGAAGGGGACACAGTCACTGAGACTCACGCAAGCCCAGGAGCACCAAAGGCAGTTTCACGGCCTGCTCTCAAGCGCAGTCTGGCCCCAGGACATGCGCCTCGGAACCAAGAAATGGGCAGAATTTCTACATCTATATCATGCTTTGGTCTCTTTGGAAAAGAGCAGTTTGGGGGTCTGGGGGGGGGTGTAGAAAGAGCCAGCAGGTGCTCTCTTGGACTATTTGTGGGTTCCTGAGAGGGCCAGGGCCACAGTGCGTCCAGCAGCACCAAGTGCCCTGTCCAGAAAGGCACCGCATGTTCCCCAGCGCCTGGACATGCACTAGCTAGCCCAGAAACGCAGTGAACAAGCCTGGCCCTGCTCAGCTCACAGGGACCAGCTGGAAGGATCCACTTCATCATTTTTTTTGTTTGTTTAGAAAATGTTCCAGCCTTGACTTTGAACTTTGTCAAGTCAAAGAAAACATAAAGCTGAATTGGATCGAAAACACTTTCCTTCCGGTGGTTTACTTACCGTTGGGAGTTGGGAGTGTCAGAACCGTGTTTCTCCCGCTGGGGATGGACAGAGGAAACTCTGGATCCTGGATCTTCCCAGGAAACATCTTCGTTCCTTTCAAAGGTGGTAGGAGGTAGGAAATTGTGGCTGGGTTTCCAATAACAACCTCTGCAAGCTCAAGTGTTTCTTTTGCACCTGTTTCTTTTTTGCTTTTATTGGTGTAGGGGGCATGGGATCACAACCAACGATGCTCAGAGGTTTCTCCTGGCTCTGCTCTCAGGAAGTATTCCTGGCAGTGCTCAGGGGTCTTATAGGATTCAGGATTGAACTCCAGGTCAGCCAGGTGCAAGGGAAACACCTTACCAGGTACTTATCACTTTGGCCCTAAACTGCGGCTATTTTAAACATGCAACCTGAAACGTGTGTTCAGCAGGGAAGCCACAGTGCGTCGGCGAGAAACCCATCAATCCTGTGAAGTTTCTCAGACTTCTTCGCAGTCCATTCCTCACTCAAGGTTACTTTGCATTTTCTTCATATAAATAGAGTCTAAAACGTTTCATCCTGTAGAGCTACTGTGATGAATTATGATCCACCAGAGAGCTTACAAAAAAAAATAGAGATGTATTTTCCCCAGTTCTGGAGACTGTGGTCAGAAAACAAGCTGTGGGCAGGACTGTGATTTTTGGAAGGTTCTAGAGGATTCCTTCCTTATCTTCTACCATTTCTTCCTAGCTTGCTATGCTCCAGATGTCCTTGGCCTGTGGCTGCATCAGTCCAGTCTTTGCCTTCATCTTCACATGACTCACATTGCCCTGGTGACCTGTGTCCCTAGGCATGTTCTAACACGAGGGCATCAGTTCATTGATTAAGGGCCCTCCTTAAATCTAAGCCTTCATTTTTTAAAATGGAAAATCTTTTTTAAAAATATGGATGGGAGGAAGACTGATGGTATAATGGGTAGGGTGTCTTGCCTTGCTGCTGCTGACCTAGGTTCAGCCCTCAGCATCCTGTATGGTCCCCAAGCATCTCCAGGAGAAATTTCTGATTGCAGATCCAGGAGTAACCCCTAAACATTGCCAGGTGTGACCCAAAAAAGCAAAAAAAAAAAAATGGGCAGTGTCCCTGTAGGGGTGCTCTGTGTTCAGAGGTCACTCCTGACGGTGCTCAGGGGACCATGTGGTACTGCAATCAAACCCAAACCTTCTTAGTAAAAAAAGGCATATTAGATCTGTTTCGCTGGCCCATGATAATACCATCTAGCTCTCAGCAAACTTTATTTCCATATACGATCACTGCTACGGAGGAGAAATCCAGTGCTTTCTCCTGTTTCTTCATTTCTCTTATACATAACTATCAAACTCCCAATGCCTGGGGCCAGAGCAATAGTCCAGCGGGTAGAGCATTTGCCTTGCATGCAGCCCACCCCAGTTTGATCTCCAGCATCCCATCTGGTCCCCAAGCGCTGCCAGGAGTAATTCCTGAGTGCAGAGCCAGAAGTAATCCCTGAGCATCGCTGGGTGTGACCCAAAAAAGAAAAAAAAAAAACTCCCAATGCATCTGACACCTTGTGGGATGTGTGTGTGTGTGTGTGTGTGTGTGTGTGTGTGTGTGTAGATTTTCCCATAAGCAACTCCCTGTGATACCAGCTGAGAATCCTGTTCAAGTCAATGTTTGAAAGGGAATCCATTGGTTTTCCTGACAGCATCAGGGGAACAAGTTCCCTTTTACTTCAAGGGCCAGCAACAGGCAACAGACCATGACTCCAGCACATTTCCAAATGACTTTTACTTATCACCAATAAAAAAAAACTCTGCTACAACAATCCACAGCAGTGAGATTTCCCAGATCTATGGCTGAGGATCAGATTTCTGACCATGAAATCAGGCTAAGATCTTCCACCAAGATGGACGACTTTGACCATGTGCCCAGGTCACATGCCTTTCACCAAAATGGCAATTTATAGCCCAAAATGGCCGCTTTTCTCTCTCCACACCTGCCAAAGGGCCCCAAGCCAGCCCTTCCTGGCTAGGCTTTCCAGAGACAAAAACAAGGTTTCCCATGCAGATACCAGGTGAACACACCTAGCCCAGGTCTGACAAATGCTAATTTGCCAGAGCCAAGTTCCTTCTCATCTAAAGCTGCTCCTGTGCAAAGCATGTGGAGAGGGAGCTGGGTAGAAAAAATACTGCAGAATAAAAGCATCTCAGAATGCAACATGTGGGGAAATAACATTATAATTTCTAAAGCATGAACATCATTCAGCTAGTTGGTATCTCACCCACAAGGAACATTTTCCTGCTCCAAAGTAATTTTGAATGCTCTGCCTTAGTTTTACTTAGAGTCATGTCCGCTTGCCTGCAGGCAAACTTAGCATGCCTCTGTCCTTGATCTTAGCAGAGCTATTTCTTTTTTTTTTTTTTCAATTTTTTTTTATAGACCAGGGCCAACTATTGTGGTGTCCACCAACTCTATTTGTCTATGCCAGCTACTATGGGCAAAGGGCACAGCCCCACAAGCCTGGTCCCATCCCACTTGAGATGCCAATTGCCTGTCCAGGTTGTCTGGACTTCAGAGCAATGGAATATAAACCAGAGGTTCCCGTGACCCCTCCTTTGGCTCAAGTATTGGAGAAGCTGCTCTTGGAACTCAGGAATAGAGCTGACCTGAGCTGACCTGCGTAGGTTATGAAAGAACATGATAAAGACCCAGAAGGAGGTAATGTCCAAGACAAGGAATATAGAAAGAGGCATGGAACTACCATCTTTGCCCCCCAACATGCCACTCTCCCAGCCTCCGCCTATGATTACCCTCCTGGAAATATCCCCAAGCCCATTGGGCATATCTGTATGGTGTCTTCGTCATGCCAACACAGTGGATCCTTACCTTCCTCCATCTCTAGCCCTTCTCCCCTTTCTGGAGAATGGAGGAGTGGTGGAGTGGAGTGTGAAGTAGGGCTGAAAAATTCTAATCTTCCAAACTCGTTCTTTCCAGAAAGGGCATACATACTCGGGCACCTCATTAGTCACCACGATCGACCAGGAAATGCAAGGGATTAGAAACTGTCTTGGGCCCTGGGACATAAGCCTAATATCAGAACACAGATGCCCCTGGTGTTCTCACATCTTGGGAAACGAGGAGGGTTCCAGGAGCTCTGAGCCTGGACCTGGGTCAGAGACCAGTATATATTATCTATCATTCTGTCATCGTCATGTCACCCAGGCCAAGAATCTGACATGATTTTGCACAGAGATACCACAGTCCAATTATTTACTCATATGAGAAAGGGCATTTGGATTCTTTCCATTTGTTATACCACACATAAAACTTGAATATGCCTTCATTTCTTTTAGGTAAACGTGTTCTATTCTAGTGTGTATCTAAGTTTATGTAATTTAAGACACTTTTTAATTGAGGGGTAGTTTTGGGTCATGCCTAGGGGTGCTTAGGGCTTACTCCAGGCTCTGCATTAGGGATTATTCCTGGCGTGCTCAGGAAACTATCTAGTGCTGGGGATCAAACTGGGCTTGGCCACATGCAGAGTAAATGCATTCACCCCTCTGAATGTTCTCTCTGGCCCCCACATCTAACTTGATATAAAATTTCCAAAGAGTTTCCCAAGGTCATTCTACTAATTCACTTTCCCATGAGTAGAGCATAAGCATTACACAGCTTCCAGGTATCCACCCAGACGGTGTTGGGATTGTCAGACTATTTAAATCTTTGAGCAGTGTATCTCATTGTGGTTTTTATTTGCATTTCTCTGATGACTAATGATGATGAATATCCTTCTAGAAGCTTATTGACTATTCATATATTTTCTTTGTAAAATGCCTGTCTAAATCTTTTGCTCATTTTTAATCGAGTTGTTTTTCTTATTCTTGTAACCATTCATTTTGAAAGTGTTTTTTTTTCTTTCCCCCTTACAAGTAAAAAACAAAACCAATTTTAATTTGGTGCTGGAATGCTCTGCCAAATGTCAAAAACTCAGAAGAAACCGTGTCCTGGATCTCGGAGCTGCCTTGGTGATGAACTGAAGAGAAACTCCCCCCTCAACCCCCCCCACCGGTCCCCCATTGATGGATAATGCCTGTAATGTGCTTTTTACCCACACAACCCTACACAAGCCACCTACATCCTTACACCCCATTTCTTGGTTAATAAAACAAGAAGGCTGCACTAAAGCTTATCAATCTTCCTTCAAGTCCCACTAGATAAGTAATTCTTCTGAGAAATGGTTAAAAAAGTAGTCACAAAGAGCCTTCAAAATATGCCCTATTTGAACACTCAAACAATTTTTAAAAATTCATCGAGGCTCCTGAAGTTTGAGGGAAATCAAATTCGAGAAAGATGAAAGAGCCATCTTTGGGGACTGGCAGATAGCTGCCTGCATCCTATTCCCCGAGGCTTGCCTGGGATTGGCTCCGTGCAAACATCAGCCCCACAGCTCCATGCTTGCCTGTAGCCCAGTTATTCCCACACACACAATGAGGCCTAATTCCAGGTCAACCCCCCCCAAAAAAAAAAAAAAAAAGAGCAACTTCTTTCCAGGATGAAAATAAATGAACATCCACAGTGAGCAAACATGGCTCTTGGCTCTTTCTGCTTGTACGTGCAATGGTTCTGACAGCCCTTTCAACTGCTTCGTTTATGTTCTCCTGTATTTTATTGGACATCTGCTCAATGTTTTTCGTTGAACTCCTTAAACATCCTACCAATTTCTTCTCTGATTTCATTGTCAGAGAGATCATGCACATCTGTATTCTTTTTTGAGTCTTCAGGGTCGATTCCTTCATCTGTTCTTCGAGCTGGGGATCTGCGTTGTTTCCCCATGGTGTTGTGGTGTTCAGGGATAGATTCCTCTGGTGTACTGTTTCTTTTTTCTTGAGGGTATTACCTTCCCTTGGTGTTGAATTTCCTAGTTTTTCTGAGGTGGAGTCAGGCCGGTGTGAGAGTTCAAAATGACCGTTTACTTCCGGTTCCGCTCGGACTTCTGGGGGTTGTAGTTCCACCTTCTGCCGAGACCTGGGGCTCTACCACGACCCCAGGCGCCCACCCGGCCAGCCGCACACCCCAGGGAGGTAGGTTACCTCCGTGCAATGGTTCTGAATTCTTTCCATTGCACTGTCCACTTCTTTAAAAAATGTGCTAAAAGATTGTCCTTAAAAAAATGAAAATTATTTGCTGTACAGGTGAGCTCATCTCTGCCTAGAAGTTGAATTTGATCAAAGAATTAAAAGAGCTCCTAGGGCAGTAAGTGAACTGTTTTTCTCAAAGGAGCAGTAAGCTTGCTTGACTGCCCCTCAGTTCTTTACAGAAAGAGAAACTGAGAGCTTGGCTGCAAGTGGTAATTCCAGGACTAGGCTTGGGTCTGGGGCCGGTGCATAATGGTTCATGCGCAGAAACTGATCTGTGTGAGGACTGGCCAAGAATTCTGATATCAAGTCAGAATTATATGACTTTAGGATAATGGCCATTTGGCCAGCATAGTTTCGATTGTATTAGTACCTCGCTCTAGTCATAAGGACTTGCCAACTAAAACTACAGTGTTAGACATTATATAATGATAAAGTGAACCATTTAAAACACATTTTCCTTGATCAACATATCAGGTACTAGACCTTATACCGTGGCAGGAAGAATCAACATTACTTCTTGCTTGTTCAATGTGCAGGCCATAAAATAGGGCAACCTTCAATTTCAAGCTGAGTTTAGCCCTAGACTTAACTTTAGGATTGAGGAACAAATGGCGCCAAGGGACAATACTATGTACCTTTACCTGTAATAACAGAAGAACATGAACTTCGGTATCTAGAGGCAGAAAATTCACACAGATGTTTAGCCAAAAATCTGAGAGACCCAATCTTCTCTGGGCTTGTTTTTCTGGTTGGTTTATATGTAAAATGTATAGCTTTTTTTCTCTGTCTATATCACATAGTCTTCATTATTTTCAAAGAAATAGTAAAGGTAAAAGAATTTTAGGGAATATGTATATATTCATGACCTTGATGATGTTATTAATATTCTACTCTATTTGCTCATCACATACCTATTCATCTACTTCTTATTCTTAGAGTTTTTTTGAAGGGGGGCAAACTCGGCAATGCTTGGGGCTACTCCTAGGATTTTTTTTGGGGGGTCATTTCTGTGATGCTCAGGGTTATTGAATTATATTCCCATGCCCTATTATTTTTGTTTGTTTTGGGTACACATCCGGTGGTGCTCAGGGCTTACTCCTGTCTTTGCACTTAGGAATCACTTTTGGTGGTGCTCAGGGGACTACATTGGATGCTGGGGATCAAACCTGGGTCAACCATAAGCAAGACCAGTGCCCTACCCAACTGTACTGTTGCTGTGACTCCTATTATTATTTTTAAATATAATTAAAAGTAAACAGCAGATATACAATCATAATTTTACCTTTTTATTTCCTGTCAAGGTTTTGTCAGTTTTCATTGATGAATTTCTTTCCTCTATGAATAATTTAGAGGAAAAAAACCAGAATTCCAGAGGTAGCTATTTCTGTCTTATCAATCCTATACTCTCAATTCTCAGTAGGTAATTCTCACTATACATTTTTTCTCCTTTTTTTTTCTCATCCAAATGAACTAGATTGTCCCTCAAACTGACATTTAATTACTTTTATGTTCCCCAAAGTAGAAAGAGAAATATAACCTTCAAAGGAAAGAGAAAAGTCCCTCATCTGTCCTTGGTCTTCCAGGACTATTTTTGGATGGAAGAATGTGCCTTGTCAAGCAGCAGCAGCCACTTTCTCTCCTGTTCTCTTTGCCCCACTCTTGGATACTCTCCATCCTTCTTCATTACCAGCATCAATTCTGACACGGAATTAGTGGATTAGAAAGAATATTGAAGGCTAGCTAAGAATTCTATAGAAATGCGGAAGGTGGAAAATATGTGCTTCGTCTTCCTGAAATATCACTAATTCATGAGTAAAGGAATTTTATTTTTAAAGATAAAAAGTCAAAAGGACAAAAGGACCAGGAGCAGGATTGAAAGTCAACAGTAGAAGTCCACCAAGTTGGGGAGGATTAAAAACGGACTGATGGGGGTGAACCTCATGTAGCCTAACACTGAATGAGAAACCCGCCTGCCCTCTCAAGAATGAGAAACAATTCTATTTGCTCTGTGGAGCTCCAAAGCTCAGAAGACAGGAACTGTCAGGATTTGGGGCAGGGCTATAGGCGGGCGGGATAAGGCTTTATAGAAGATAAAGGAGTGGCTTAGGGCCAACAATACAGGAGTTAGAGAAAGGACTACTGTGGTGTGTCCTGGCTCAACTACTCACTGTCGAGACTGATTCTCTGAAGGAAATGAATTGTATGTCAACTCTAAAATAAAATCCCAAGCACAACAGAGAGGAGCTGTGAGGCAAGACTTTGAAATAGGGCTTCTATGAAAGTCTACAGACCATATGGGGATAGATCTCTTCTCTCTTCTGCCAGTTCTCACAACGTTTGTTGTTAGGGATATCTTGGGACTCAGAGCAATGTCCTCTAGATAGGTCCTCTAGAAAAGCCAAGGTTCCAGAGAAAAAAGACTTATGTGGGATATTATTTAGAGTTTCCCCAAAGAAATGATCTACTCTTTTGGTGGAGGGATGTTGAGACAGTACAGGGGTAAGGTACTTGCTTTGTATGCAACTGACCGAGGTTCAATCCCCAGCACCCCACATGATCCTCTGGACCCTGCTAGAAGTGATGCCTGAACACGGATACAGGAGTAATCCCTGAGTACTGGGAGCACTGTGGGTAGCCCAAGAACTAAAGAAAGAAAAAACAAGGAAGAAGCGACCCCCTTTCTGTAAACTGTTATAATAGCCCACCCATTTACAATAGCAACAAACACACAAGGATCCTCCAAAGAATAAGCAGACATTTGAAAAAGTCTGGAACAAAAAAGGCAAAAGCCAAGAAGAATGAAGAAAAATGAAGTCAGAGGAAATGCAAATTCAAGGAACAGATAATGCTTTTAAAATCTCTCTTAGAAAGAACAGAGCAAATAATACATAGTGAAAGAATAAGAAGCTACAGAAAAGGAATAATCGGAGACTAAGAGGGACTTTCTTTTAAAGCATGATAGCTGAAATGATACATTTTCTAAAACATTGAAAAATAAAATCAGAAAATTTTCAGGAAATAGAGCTAAAACAAGCCAATAGACATGAAAAAATAAAATGTAGGGCCCTTATTTATATATAGGGATCCCAAGGTGGCAATCATAATGCACTAAGCAGAATAGGGAGCCCTGTGAGGTAGCACAAACCAAGCACCCAGCAGCCGTGTACATAAAGACATTTACTGTCCCTGGCCCTTTTCTTGGAAGATGGACTCCAGCAGGATCAGAGGATAAAGAAAAGGAAACAGGAGAGAAAGGCAAAACGCAGAGGCAGGAAACTAAATACACCTGAGAAGGTAATGAGACTAGTTACAACAGGAGATAGAAAGGTTTAAACCTTTTGATTTGATTTCAGGGAGACAGATGTGGGCAGACATAGATTTATACGGTATTTGGAATTCGTCCTGATCTTTCTCGTTTGATTTCTTTCAGTAAATGTGTGTTATATTTCAGAGCATTTGGGAATACATGGCAACATCCATATAAAAAATGTTGCAACTTGTTGGATAACTTGCTGACTTGTCAGCCCTGGATATTTACTTTGCTGATGAGGGATTGTTTTTCTCCTTCCTATAAGCCTTTTGCATATGTTTAGGAGAAGAGATTTTGCTCTTGTATAAACACAAAAAGAGAGTGAGGGCAGTGTATTTGTGAGTTAGTTTGATTCTGAATTGATTGCTCCTGGACTTCCGTCCTATTTTCCAACTATAAGCCCCAGCACCATTTAGACTGGATCTAATTTCTCATTCCCCTTATAGAGGTATACTCTACGAGGGACTGGATGGTACCAGAAAGAGAGCCACCTGGCTATGAAATGGGACTACTCTTAGCATAAAACCTTCTCTGACCCAAAGATTGGAGGGAAGGTCAGAACAACTTGTCTCACCTAAGACAATGTGAATGGCCTTGCAGCTTAAGAAGTGCCCTGGAGCAGAGGCAAGACTGTAATTAGAGACAGAACCCTGACTGGGATGGAAAAGATGATCAGTCTGGCAGGGAGAACATAGTTTGGATCATGTAACATGATCTCCCCATGAAAGCTCACTGTATATATTTAATCTCAGGTGTAGTTATTATGCCTGTCTCTCTTGCTGCGTTTATATAAGAAAACTATATGTGATGTTGAAGCAATTGTTTATTAGCTTGGGAGAAGAGCAGTGCTCTACATTAGCATCCCTTAAGTCTTGGGAAGTAGGGGCGTGGTGCCTCTGGGGATTCGCACCGGTAAGACTAGCCAGCAGGTTTTGACCTTTGATTATGCTCTGCCCCCAGACTCCACATAGGATTTCGCCTCTTGTAGTTTGGGGTCTCACACACACATGACTGGGTGGCCCTTGGTCAGCATACATGATCTGTGCAAGTGGGTGTGTGTGAGGCTGCTGACCAGTTTGGTGTGGAAAGGTGTGCATAGCAGTGAGTGTAATATTGGAAGAAGTAAAGATTTTAATTCTCTAAACTGGACCTGTGGCTCTTTGTTTATCAGCCTGAACGGATGGTTGTCAGTCCCAAGTGGGACCAGGGAATCTGATGAACTGTTTGGGGACCCCAAACAGCCTCAACACAACTAAAAACAAAAAAGAAACACGAACTCCAGGAAAAATAAAAAACTTTTATGAAGAAGAAAATGTGCTCATAAGGATATATCTTCTAGCAGTTAAACAACTATATAGTTTAACCATTCAAATTATTCCTATTTATTTTAATTAATGTGTTGATACAAAGTCGCATCAGGAAGAAGGAAGAAGTGAAGTGGACAGAAATTGGGTGGTGAACAAAATATTTAGTGAAATGTAGATGGTATGCAAAATTGATTACAAGAACTAGATTATTTATTCAACATGTATCATTTATTTATAAGCATATATGTATTCATATTAGTCAGAATTGTTTGCCTCAGGAGAAAATATGCATGAAGGTGGCAAGAATAAAGTAATATGCTTCTGAGACTTTCAGACCCAGGCTTTGTTACCATTTTATTTATTTATTTTTAATTAACTATTTTAAATTTTTGTAGTTTAGGTAGCTACAGTAGTGCTAAAAGTATTAAGATACAAAATTACTATAACTGACCACCACTCAAATGCTCTCTGACCCCCTACCACTGTCCCAGTGTTACCTCTACTCTGGTCTTTTGCCTCCACTGGTCCCCATCCCAACTTTTTCATAATTGATTTTGTATTCCAAAGCATTTCTCAGTATGGTCTAGTCTCTTGTTTTAGCTCTCTATACTCCACAGATGAGTCAGACCATCTGCTACTTGTCCTTCTCCCTCTGATTTGATTCACGTACCATGACAACTTCCAATTCCATCCACATTGTGGCAAATGGCATGAATCCATCTTTTCTTATACAGCTGCATGACATTCTATTGTCATGCAGCTATATAAGAAAATATATACCACAGTTTCTTGATATATACCATAGTTATATATACCAAGATATATACCACAGTTATATATATCAAGATATATACCACAGTTTCTTGATCCATTCCTCTGATGCTGGATGTTGGGTTGTTTCCATATCCTAGCTATTGTAATAAAGTGCTACAATGAACATAGGACTACATAAATACTTTCCCATGAATGTCTAGTGTTTTGGCGGTAGAGGCCAAGAAGTGGATTCTCTGGGTCATATGGGAGGTCTATTGTTAATTTTGAGATATCTCCTTACTTCCTTCCATAGAGGCTGAGCTAGACATTTCCACCAACAGTGACCGGTGGTTCCTCTCACTGGTACCCAGCAAACACTGGTTATCCCCAGTATTTTTGGCATATGCCAGTTCTCACTGGTGCGATGATAGCTCATTGTTTTCATTCACATTCTTCTAATAGTAACTGTGAGCACTTTTTCATGTGCTTACTTGCTATATGTATGGCTTCTCAAGAAATGTCATTTCCTCTCCCCATATTTTTATGACATTATTGGATATTTTTTGTTGTTGAGCTTTTTTGGATGCCTTTTTAAATCTTGGATATGAAATTTCTCTCTGATGTATTGTGTGCAAACATTTTCTCCCACTCAGTAAGGGCCCTTTTATTTTAGCTCAAGTTTCTTTCATCATACAAAAACTTTAATTTGATATAGTTCCATTTTTCATTTTTGTTTCTGCTGTTTCCTGGGGAGCTCTGCTTGTTTTCCTCAATGTACTTTATGAATTCTGGTCTAATCTCGAGGACTAGAATTCATGTTGATTTTGTGAGACCCACGCTTTGCTGCATGACTATCATGCTACACGAACATGAAGATCATAGCTTAAATATTTTAGAACCATCATGTAAAATAAAGCATCGTCTAACCTCCCTTCCCTTTTCTATCCTATCAATCTCCTTTACTCTGGGATCCTTTTATTAGTAACAGCACATTGATTAAACCATTATGGCCTTCACAACTGATTAGTGTCAGCACCTAACTTTTGTTTTCTTAAATTAAATTAAAAGCACAGTATGACAAATGGAGGAAGTGTGGTCTTCAAGAAGGAAAAGTGTTGATAGAGTCCCTGGTCACCTTGTCCCTCCCCTGCTTGACACACACCAGAACCCTTGAAAAGCTGCCTTTTTAATTAAGAAATCTAGGTCTCTCCCCCTAGGATAAAAACTCTCCTCTGTTTTAAGCAAGTAGTATGTTTCCTTAGAACAGAAAAGGGAACCATAACAAGTATTAACGAAGGTGTTTTATTTTTCTTCAGAGAAAAATAAAAATACTTTGACCCAGTGACACATCTGTGCAGTAGGGCACAAGCCTGGCTGGAAGGTCCAATATCTGGCATTACACACAGGAAAAAAAAATCTTTTAAAATACTCTCTCGTGAGGGATGGAGGAGACAAGAGAAGGATTGTGGCACTTGCCTTGCTTGTAGACATCTCCAATTCTGCCTCCAATACATCCAAGCCCAGTCAGAGCTCCTTTCTGAGCCAGGAATAACCTCCCCAGAATAGCTAGATGGGGGTCCAAATGCCCTCCCCCATACTACAAACTCAATTTTTTGATTATTAAAAATAAATAATCAATGCTCTATTTCCAAAGATACTATTACAAAAGATACTGCTGCTAAGGAGTCATCTTGAAGCACACGCATACAGACTTTTTATAAAGGAGAAGATATCCTATCTTTGTGATTTCTGGCCTATCTATCCTGTGGATAGCATATCCTTTTAACAGAATAGAAATCACTGAAGGCATATTCCTGGCTGTTCACCAAAAGTTCACTAAGGACTATGTCTCCTTCCTAGATGGAGGAAGAACCATCTCCTTCAACTGTAGGAGAAAGACAAAAGAGCTTTGGAGCATCTTTCATCACCATTCAAAAGACCCTGGAAGTGATTCATCACATTTGTTAACAGTTCAATGATGAGATGGTTTCATGGACCACACAAAGACCTGGAAGTGCAATCCTGGCATAGACTTCCTCAGGGGAGAGATAAAATGTTTGTTTCTTTTTCAGTGTGTGACCCATCACAACCAGAGGCCTCATTTTACAAAGGGAATCAGACTACAGAGGACTAAGTTGAAACACAATAAATCTGGGAGAATTCATGACTAACAGACCCTCACTGAAAAAAAATGTTTAAAAAATTTCTTTTAAGAAGATGCTAAAGTGGAATTATGCATCTACACAAACAAATGGAGAACCCTGGAAGTGGAATCAGATGAGTGAATATATATTTTATTATTTGAATATCTTTAAAATATAGATAATTAAAGAAAAGAATCAGGGAACCCAGAGGACTCTGGGGACCCCACTGGGGCGTGGCCTGACTGTCCACTCCCCTCTGCCTTCTCCACAGGAGCCTTCCTCAGACCCTGCTCCTGGCCTCTATCAGCCCCATGGCTAATGCCACAGGAATAGCCGTCACTCTGCTCTGTTCTGGGAGCTTCCTAGTTCCATCGTCTGCACTACATGGCCCCAGCATACCGTGCAAGTGGGCCCTGTCGAAAATTAAATAAAAATTAAAATTAAAATGTCCCAGAGAAAGCCCTGCCTGATACCAGGACTGAGACTCTAGGTCAAGCACAGAGACCCGTCCATGGGCGAGAGGACTCCTTTAAGGGTCGCGCAAGCTCAACTAGCATACTAAAGGGCCTGGAGGCAGGAGCGACCCTCCCTCTTTCCACAACATGGGAGGAAGGTCTGAGTTGCAGGTATAACTAGCTGGTTTCACCTCACGGGCTTCTTTGGGGGCTCTTGCCGCGCGGGCGCCCTGCTTGGAAGTCTTCTTCTCCTTTCCACAAAGCCCTTTACACGGGTGGTACGCCATCTGCCCACGGGCTGGGTCTAGCCTGGAATCCTAAGCACGGGCTTTTCCTTCGATTTGTAGCCTGACCTGTGATAAGTAAAGCCTTTAAAACGCACCGTTCCTGAGTTTTCCATCCATTCCCGCCGGCTTTGGAGGAGAAGGAACCGCCCCGCACCGGGACCCGGGGGCGCCCGCAGGCAGGGACCCTGCCAACCCAGCCCTCCAGGCTGGGTGCTGTGGCCTCTGTCTGTGGGTGTTAGGCTGCAGGGGGTGGAAGAAAAGCCTGGCACCCTCCCACCACAGGACATCAGGTCAGGGCATTTGGGGAGCTGAAGGCAGCAGGGCCCCTCTGCAGCATCAGACACACCAGCTCAGACACACCAGTGAGCTGCCACAGCAGCTGATTGTAGCCTGGTCATGGGTCCTGCATCCAGTGCAGAATTTGGCTGACCTTGATCCACCCAGACGACCCCCTGACTCCATGGGGGCCTACATTTTCCACATCCGGACTTCCCTCTCATCAGAACTCCACCCTGCAGACCAGCCTATCACAGCCTGGCTCGCACAGCCTGCAAGTGGCCGCGGTTCATCAATAAATGCTGGATTTTTAGATGACTACAAGATTATGCTACCCGCACGGCAGAGCCTGGCAAGCTATCCGTGTCGTATTTGATATGCCAAATACCAGTAGCAATTATAGACCTCATTCCCATGACCTGATGGAATGGTTTGAGGCTCTTTATGTTCCTGGAGCAAGCAGGTGCCCTTGGGCTCTACTTGCATGAGACAGGTCATATGGAGATATTACTGGTGCCCGCTCGAGCAAATCGATGATGAACGGGAAGACAGTGATACAGTGAATTAAAGAAAATTAGTGACAATGTAATGTGCATTGCCAGCAGACACAAAAGTATGGTACTGAAGTTTCTTATACAAAATACTTTACAACTTATAGACTATGGTAACTTAATGATGACTATTGTCCATCCTAAAGAAATATTTTAAATACAAAAATGGAGTTCCAACTAATAAGCTTAAGAGAAAAATAAAAGAAGTGCAATGATTCCAAAAGAAAACATAGCAAAGAAACAAGAAAAATAGAAAACAAACTAGAGTTATTACTAACTATATCTCTAGGTTCATTAAACTTAAAAGTCTAAATATTCCAATTAAAACACAGAAATTGTCAAACTGGGTTTTTATTGTTTGGGGCAGGGGGCCCACCCAGCAGTGCTCAGGGCTCACTCCTGGTAATCTTGGGGTACCATAAGTGCTGACATGTAAGGCACGTGCCTTAACCCCTATACTTTCTTTTCAGTTCCCAACCTGGATATTTTAAAAGTTGGGATCCTATATTTACTGCTTATAAGAACATATCACTTTATAATGTTAAAGGATAGAAAATGTTATGTTAACATTAATCAAATTAACTTGGATTTGGATATATTTTAATCAGAGTAGATTTCAAAATATGGTAAAAATGGTATTTTTATAACAATCACCATCTAAAGTTACCAAGAGGATAAACTCTTTTCATGGAACCAGGGAAACAGAGATTCTTCCTTACTATGTATGTTAAAGACTCTTCATGGCACTGGCTTAAGATTTTGTACGCACACCATGCCACTTGGAAATTAGTGGTTTTGTGTGTAACTAGTACAAAATAAAATATGCATTGGGTAAAAAGGGATGTACTCAACATTGTAGAGTAAAAAGAATCAATACTACTCAAATGCTACTCAAAAATACTGTTCTCAACAAAAGCTTAACAGGTATTGACATAATTTTCAAAAACCCACTCTAAAGTAATGAAGTGACTAGAGTACCAGGAGATACTTATATAAATTTGAATTTTAAAAGATTTATTGTTTCCATTCTTGTAAATAATTCCGTGGGGACATGTTCTATTTTCATCTGTGCTCCAAACTCCGCATTTAATGAAGGTAGTTAGGTCGGACAATGGCATAAACATGTCAGCACCAAATTAATTCTACCTTTTTATTTAGTCATGAATCTGGATTGATTTGGATGGGGGAGGGGGTGCAGGAGAAGAGTTCTGTACCAGACAGTGCTCAGAGCCATCCACGGAGGTGCCTTTAAAACTCTGTAGTGTTAGGGGTTGAAGCCTGGGTCCCCGCAATCTCCCTGGCCCATGAGTGAAGTTTTTAGAATCCAACATAATGCCGATCTAGCAAATGTTCATCTCAAGTTGCCTATTGTTTTCTTTACTCTCCTTTTCCTGCATTCAGTTATAGCTTCCCTGGTGAAACTTACACTAAAACGTGTGACAACTGCAGTGATGTTCTATTGCAAGAAACAAAGCAAAGAAATAAAAGTTCTGTTTAGGGGATAGAGAAATAAATGGCTTTTCTTTCCTGCTTCAAATTGGAAAAAATATGTTGAGACTTGAAATACTGTGTCCATTTCAAGCCCTGGTGGTTTATTTAACTTGAGTGGATTAATTTACTGGGGTGGTGGCTTGCCTTCCCAGCCATGGAGAGATCATTTTAAAAATCTTTGACCTTGTCAGCTTAGGGGACACTTCATTTTGGAAGTGCTGTATCTTCTATGTAACCTCCTATTTTCAGGAATTTTTCTTACCTTAACATCTTGACCTTGAGGATTCTTAGTATTTATTACTGTTCATTTTCTTCCCACTACAATTCTTCCATCCCTTTCAACTTTTTGTTGAGTTTTCCCTTGTAAAATGCATATTTTTCAATAATGTGTTTTGATTTGAGATAACAGAAAAAAGAGATGAGAAAGGAAAGTAACATTTAAAATACTTAGTACATGGGGCCAGAGCGATAGCCCAGCGGGTAGGCGTTTGCCTTGCACCGCGGCCGGCAAATGCCGGCCCGGGTTCGATCCCCGGCATCCCATATGGTCCCTCAAGCACCGCCAGGAGTGATTCCTGAGTGCAGAGCCAGGAGAAACTCCTGAGCGTCGCTGGGTGTGACCCAAAAAGCAAAAAATAAATAAATAAATAAATAAAAATAAAATACTTAGTACAGAAATGCCCTAGATAATATATAATCTCATTAAACAATCACATGCACACTCTTAGTTTCTCTTATAAATCAGCTGTTTTAAAATGTACTTAAAATATACAGAATACTAAAATATATACTTAAAATATACAAGTATGAAAGCCCAGATCCAATTTCAGAGACTTCATTAGAAAGAGAAACTCATGTATGTTGTTGGTAAAACTGTGCAGTCTTTCTAGAAAACATCACAGATTTCTTTTATAAAACATAGTATTTCACTACATAATAATCACACCCTGATTTTAAGATATACTAGGCACAAATTTTTTTGAAAGAAAAGAATTTCATGTGATGGTCACACCAACTTTTTTTCAAAAAACACTTGGCACAAAATCTACAACAATTAATGGGTTGAACAATGGTAAAAATGGAAAATCATATGATCATAAAGTGTCACTCTAGGTGTTTATCAGAGGATGTGAGCCCATTAATTCTAAAGAATGTTTTTTTCTCATAGCAGCATTATTCACAGGCACCAAAACATGGAATCAATTTAAATATCTATCAATAGATGACTGGATAAAAATCACAGAATAAACTCAATGAATATATATAAATAGATGTATATACATATATTTATATATAGATGTATATATACATCTATTTATATATATTTATACTTATATATATTAATATATATTAATATATATATATATATATAAATAGATGTATATATACATCTATTTACACATGTATAGACCCATATATGTGTATATATACATATATTCACATGTAATGAATATATATTCACATGTATATTGTGATGTATATATACTCAATGACTTAGACATAAAAGAGGTGAAAGCATGATTTCTGCATCAGCATAAATGGAACTTGAGGAACTTAAGGCTATTATGCTAAGTGAAATAAGTAGGAAAAAGAAAGGCAATTATCATAAGGTTCCATTCTTGTGTGTAATATAAAGAACCAAGGCAAACAAACTGGCAAATATAACAAGTAACTACTAACTCCCTGAACCATGAAATCATGCAAGGGTAACTGGATGTAGGGGAAAGCAAGGGTGAAAGAATGGAGAGAAGAATAGAGAGAAGCATCATTTTCTCAATTGTGATGGCGTCAACTCGGTGGTGGGTGAAATGTGAACACATTGCCCCTTATCATTTTATAAGCCAATGGCATTTGATTTAAAATGCAGCATTCATTTTGAGTTCATTGCATGATATAAGTCTACTTGATCCATTTTCTGCTTTGCTACTTTAATGACTATAGTTTTCTGAACTTCCGTTCTGTCTTGGGTAGTGATGATGTCAGTGGGCCCTAATGGCGCACGTTCCTGTCTGCCAACTCTGTGATACATGTTGGCATCAACCATTTTTCAACTTATTCACTAGACTTTTATAATTTCTCCATAGGACATATAATACATATAAACCACCCATAGTCGTATGTATTTGCTAGGGTCAAGACACACACTTATGCACACACATGCATACGCACGCACACACACACACACACACACACACACATACACACACACATTTCAAAATGTCCATGCCTTCAGTACTTCTTCATCACTATTTCTCCCAACTAGACAAAAAATTCTTTCTAGGCTCAGAAGAGAAAACAGAGCAGCATAGAGATGGAGTCTTCAGTTTGGAGTTCTTCCCCATGGGCTGAGGTTTTGTCAAAGACACACTCCGGGCAGATAGAAACCTCTGGTAAACAAATAGAAGTCATTTTTCTTAGATTGCTTTTTTGAGTTCCAAAGTTATGTGTGAAGGTAATTTGCTGAGCATTTATTTCGAGATAATGGAGGTTATTCTGCAGGGCGCTACCGAACAAGGCTCCTGATTTTTCTGAGGCGGGAGAAAGGGGAGTTCCCTTGGGTTAAGTGAGTTCACTCTGCTTCTCTCTTCTGTTCATTTCTGTGCCTGACAGAGTTAGCGCCATCCCCACTTAACCTCCCAGCACCATCTACTCAGGGCCAGAGAAAGTTTACTTTCAATACCGCACTTTTCCTAATCCATTAACCATGCTAATCCATGTGTCCCCTGGGTACTCAATCATCAAAGCACTTGAGGATCAAATGGTTCTTTAATCCACTTACTTAGAGCACCCCAAGTTACAGAAAATGAATCAGAAGTGTAAGTGGGCCACTCCTCCCTGCTTCTCGGGCAACCTGCAAACAAGGTAACAACTCAGTAATGGCTTTGGCGCCCAGGTGGGTCAAAAAGTGGAACAAATCACCTTGGTTGGTTGCTCTTCCCTGCGTTCCTCATTCTAACTCAGCTCTCGCTGCCCGGTTGGCCGGCCTAGGCAGCCTTCCCAGAATCCCATGCAATGAATTAACAAAACTCAGCCAGCCTGAGACCTAATTGGACTTTAAACTTTCCAGTGAAGGTGCCATTAATTCTCATCTTCCCTCTGCAGGTTAGCTGCAACCATTTAGTCTCTGAAGTAAGAAAACAGTAATTTCCACTCAGCCATATTCTAGGTTTTCCCCTTTGTCCTTATCTCTGCCCTCTTCCCTCATTACTGAGAGATGGTATCAGATTACCACCCCCAAATCACCACTGACCCAGTGGCCCTACAGAAGTCTCTTAGTCTCTTAGCATCAGGAATACCCCAAGGTCATTACTGTTTAGCTTTCTCTACATTTTTCAGTTACCAGTTAAGAGAAAGGGTAATCATTGTTGAACCACTTAATAAAGAAAATGAGGATTCACATTAACTAAAAATAATCTATTGTTGCGATCCCTTATAAAGAAAATGTTGGGTTTTTCTTTTTTTTGGTCAGAGGAGCTAGATTAACTTGAATTTAGAAAAACTCGTGACTCTGATCACGAGAAGAGGCTTTTAAATTATTCATTATGTAGCAAGTAAGTGCTCAACGTTAAGGGGAAGAAACACCTTTTTCTAAATAAGAAGCCAATCACAGGAAGAATAAAAAAAAAAAAAGCCCTGCAATTTCTAGATCCTTCTGTGTCCAAGTAGGGCCTCATGGAGAGAGGGTAGTAATGAACAGGAATAAAAAGCAGCCCGGGGGGGGGGGGGGGGGCTCCAACCTGAGCCACAGAGGTGCACTCCGGGAATGGCTGCTATGGGCTGGCCCCAGCTCAGTTAACCTTCACTGCCTGCAGCCTGCTGGGGGGCTCAGCTGAGCTCGACTGTGAGCAGAGCGAAGCTGCCTCCTTACCCTGTGGGCCAGTTGTGCAACTCTCCCCACCTTGGGCAACCAGAAGAAATTGGTTGCCCAGAGAAAACTCTAGATGGGAAGAGGGGGTTGTTATGAATGGTAACAAATCTTCCATGTCCCTCCAAAAGTCAAATGCTGAAATCCATCCCCCCCAATGCCCTCAGTGGGAGGGCATTAGATGGCCAGGGTGAATTTCCTGTGAACGGGATTAGCACCCATATGAAAGAGATCTCAGGGAGTCCCCTCACTCTTTCCTCTCCAGCAGGCCACAGCGCAGATTACTGACAAATCAAGAAAGAGTCTTTATCAGATGGCGAACAGCCGGCCCTGGCCTCAGACTTTCCTGCCTCTGGATCTCTGGGAAATAAATGCTGGCTCCTTCAGCTACTCTCTGATATTTTGTGAGAGCGACCAGAACAGCCCTAAAGCAGCGGGGCTTGAAGGAGCTGGGTGAAGGACGCATATCCGGTGCATGTCTCTGCATGCGCCCCAGCCTTGTAGACCCGCTGGCTACCTGCAGATCGTGTCCTCCTCACTGCAGCCCTCTGCACTGGACAGTGACTTGCTGAGCCCTAAGCATGTTGGGTCATTGGATCAGCAAAGGCATTGCTGATGGCTGTAATGGATAGAAAGCCCTTTTCTATTTTCTCTTCTCCCATTCACAGTTTGAAGGCCTGAGCATCATTGTCATGATCTTTAGAGATGGAGCCTTGGAAGGCGCTTAGGGATAAAGTCACGATGGACCGCCTGTGGAATGACCCTCCCTCCCAGAAAAGACATACATGGGAGCTTCTCTATGAGCATACAAGAGTGGGGGGGGGCAGACTGCCACCAGAAATAAAAGCTCTGCCAGAACCTGAACCCTGCTACAATTTTCTTCTTGGGCTTTCTAGCCTTCAATACGGAAGGCAGGTTCTGTTGCTCAGGCACTCACCCTGTGGGATTTTATTATGGAAACCTGAGTCTACACATACAATTGAACGGTTCCTTAGTGAGAAGGGGATGTGATCCAGAGGGTGTCGCCAAGACTATTCTGAGCTAGTAGGACCTATATATCATTACAGAATTTTAAATTTAATTAAAGAACTGTGATTTATAAAGTTCTTGATAGTTGGGTTTTAGGCATATAATATTTCAGCACCAGCCCACCACCAGCCCTTCACCAGGGTTCCCATAGGCTCAATATATCTTTAGAATTTCTCTTGTACGTACATTCTGGTTAACGAGCCAATCATTGTATGACTTACTCTTCGGACATTTAAATTCCAACCCAGGAAGCAAGATGTGGGGGAAAGTTTCCATAATGATAAAATCAAAGTGCAAATGGTAAGTTTTCAGGAAGAGGTTTGCAAGTCTCCTTTTATTATTCTATTTAATTGAGTCACAGTGAGATACAGATGCAAAGGTGTTTGTTCATATTGGGTTTCGGTCATATGTTCCAACACCCGTCCTTTCACCAGTGTACAATTCCCATTACCAATATCCCCAGTCGTCCCCCACCACCCCTGTGCCTTTATGGCGGGCACTCTCTCTCTTTCTCTCTCTTTTTTCTCTCTCTCTCTCTCTCAAGCCATCTTAAGCATTGGCTTTCTCTCTCAAGCCATCATTTAGAACATGATATTGATGACTTGCTTCTGTGACTCAGAGGGCCCAGCCAACTAGTGGCCACACTAGCTTCACTCCCAGCCTAACCCAGCAGAGGGAGCTCAACCAGCCAGACTCTCACTTCAGCACCTGAAAGGATAACACTGCCCAAGTTACACTTGTCTACTGTAAGTCTCTGTGACTTACAAGGATGCTATTTTGCTCCCTGGTTTCCCACCAATTTACTAGCAATATAACCTTGGGTGAGAAGCTTAATGATAGCAATTTGCAAAAAGCGTTGTGGTACCTTCGTTTTAGGCTTCTAGTAAGAATTTTATAGCCATCTGGCACCATGCTCAGCCAAATGCTCATTTGCTACCCACAAAGGAAGAGGAGGAATGTTAGTGTATAACTGGGAGCCGCACCTCCCTGGGGATGGAATGGGAGCATGGGAAGGCTGCAAGATGACATGGTTCCTCCCTCCTTTCTGGTGAGATTTTGGCTTAGTCATCACGGCCATTCCTTGTGGACCACTCGGTATACCCAGCTGCATATAGCCTGTCTGCCTCTACCCTTGATTAAACAGTCAAGAGAGGATATTCGCATCAAGCAAGTCTTTTCAGCTTGTTGTCTAAAAGCAACACATTTTTATTATTGCCACTTCTCTTCCAAATGCTAGTGGTTTTAATGGAATTGCAATAGTTAAGTCCCAGCGTGACGGGCCACTATGACTGAATTATATTCCTGGATTCTGTTTATTTTATTAAAAACAAGTGGCACACAGGCTCATCTCATGAATGTTAATGTGATCCAGCTCGTCGCCCACTGGAAAAGCGTGTACTAATTGAGTGCGTGAGTCAGGGAGCCAGGCCACATCAAACAAAAGAAAATCAATAGTCTTCAAAGGATTAGCACTCCCAGGGGCTGGGTGGGACAAGAAAAGTAATACTATTTTGTCAAACTAGTATTTTGGGGGGAAAAAAGTCAAACATTTCTCCTTCCATAGACGTAAGATGACTTCAGTTAAGTCTTTTTTTGTTTTCTGGGCCAGGGAGATGACTCCGAGAGCCAGACAGCAACACAGATACTGAGATAACAGTTACCGTGTTTGTTCCCTTACCTATTCTGCACTCAGTTTTTATACAGTGGTCATTTATCACAATGACTGTCACAGTGGTCCCTTCCCTATCCCAGCTGCTTTTGCCCCAAGAGATTGAAGCACTGGTGGAGGGGATGGGTATTGGAATATTGGCTGGTCATGAACAGCTTTCTAACTGTATGGCATGGTGACTGAAATAAAATAAAATAAAATAAAAAGGAAAGGAAAGGAAAAGAAAAGAAAAGAAAAGGAAAAGAAAAGAAAAGAAAAGAAAAGAAAAAGAAAAGAAAAGAAAAGAAAAGAAAAGAAAAGAAAAGAAAAGAAAAGAAAAGAAAAGAAAAGAAAAGGAAAAATAGAGTTGGAGAACATACTTTGCTAAGTCCTGGGTTCAGTCCTTGGCAGTACATTGTGCCCCTGAGCAGTGCTGGGTCTGACCCCACCAAACAACAGACAAACCAAGAGCATTTAATTTGTCCTTATCACTAAAGAGTCTGTGGATCTGACCCAGTGTGGACAGAACAGTTGTCTTCGGTCTCGTGGCACATATTTTGCAAAATGAATAATCAGCTAGATCTTTCCTTCAAACCTTTAGTTCTTACAAAATGGAAATCAAGCCAGGGTAATTATTGAATTTTATACATCTATAATATGTATCTATATTTTATAGATCTCCAATCGAACCCCTCTGCCCTCACAATGACCACCACCAAGGGGCTAAGTTACTCTTGAGGGTGTTCCATTCCCTTTATCACAACTTCTCCAAAAGAAAACTCAGATTCTTGCATTCTGTCTTCCTCTCTTAGCACCAAACAGAGGTCCTATAGCTCAGCTTAATGGTGCAAAAAGGGAACAGCACGGTTACAGTGTGGGAGAAAATGTTCCTAGTGTCAGATACATACTACAACGCTACCAGCAACTAGTGGGCACCTTAGCAGGACCCAAAAGGGAAGCGTCTGCCCAGGAATATCGACCAGCATCAACACCTGTCTTCCAGTGGAAACCAAGCAGTAGCAGTTCATTTTGCAGAATCAAAGTTGCATTTCGGCAAGTTGCTTTGTTAACCATGGCTTGACAAGCCTGGGAGAGAAGCAATTCAAGGCGAAGAAGACTGTGGACGTGTTGGTGGAACATGGTCGTGTGTTACATACACAGTGCTGGGTTTTTTAGAAACAATTTCCTAAAGTGTGGGTTGCCAGTCCATGTAGGGGCCACATATTCGCATGGGGAGGGACGTGCAAAAAAAAAAATCTGGCAAGAGTGAAAGGTTTCTGAACCAATTGCATAATGAATCTGAGGTATTTCTGGAAGCACTCACTCATGTTGCCATTTTAAGGCACAAAGCATTTGTGAGAGGCTAGTGTAAGAAGCCTTGTTCAAGGGGCCAGAGCGATGGCACATGGGTAGGGTGATGGCCTGGCACATAGCCCACCCGGGTTCGATCCCCGGCATCCCATAAGGTCCCCTGAGCATTGCTGGATGTGGCCCAAAAAGAAAAAAAATGAAACAAAAAAGAAGCCCTGTTCAAGAAGAAAAATGAGTCAAGACTTCCTCTCTACAAGGACAGGATCCTCTAGGGCCATATCTGTGCTTCTTCCCTGACTCATTGGCAGGAGGGCAGAAATGAGCAAATCGTATTGCTCAGAGACTTCACCCATACTACAGCCTAGGACTCTCTGTTGGTCATTGATGTAGCAGCTATGATGAGCTGTGAAAATGATACTGACATGATACATTAATTATTGGTATCAAATGTCCCAATTCTTTGTTAATGCACAAAAACATATTCAATGGGCTTCCCTTTTGGAGAAAAGAAATAGAAAACACCAAGGCAAGAATTTGAATCTCCAGCCACAGCTATGCAAACCAGAGTGACCAGTTGTTGTGTGCATCGCCACATATGACTGTGGTGGATTCTGGGAATGGGAAACACTGAGCCATTCACAGCCCTTTTCTCCTGGCAGCCTCTGCTTTAGACAATATTTTATTTCCTGGGCTCCTGGTGGCTAAGAGACCATGCAACACCATGCCAGCCAATCAGACAGGAGAAAAGATTACCAAGTAGAATATTTAGGGAAGAATTTTAATAGTCAGATTTTTCTAGCACAACTCCTTATCTCAGTTTCCTTCTGTCCTTCTCCCACCTCCCTTCTCTTTCTAAAATAGGCAAATACTGGGAAATAGCTGCTATTTAGACACCAAGAAAAAGAAAGTCTATTTCTCAGAAAATAGAGGGAGAAAGATAAAACACATGGCGCTCTCAATGGCAGTTGGAATTATTGACTTGTCCAGCCTGACCTGCCCCAGGCTTTTGGGTGCAGGTGGCAAATTATCTTATTGAATCCCAGCTTTGTTCTTTGGAGCTAAATGTATTCCTTACTTGAGCCTTCACCTAGCTACAGAGCTAGTTCAGCTCTGGGTTCTGCTGTTTTCCTAGCGATGTTGTTTGTGACGGTCTTGCTGGCTATCTCCCAGCCCAGGCACTACTTCTTTTTTGGGGAAAAATTTCTTCCTTTTGCCAAACTTCCTGAATGCAATAGATTGCTGTAATTATTTCAACTTACTTTTGCTCTTTGAAGTCTGAAAATATCATCAGCATTTCCCTTTGTTAAATTAGTGAGATGTACTTTGGGCTTTCCGCCCCCTGGATTTATTCTAAACATAACGATGTTTCTTCCTAATACTCTACATCACTCTTGTAAATCAAGATCTTTCCATCTCCACCAGGAAAATGCTAGAGAGGTTAGTTTCATCTATTCTTGAATCACAAAGCAAAGATATCTCTAAAGATCATCTTCTACATAGCATGCTTTCAAAAACCGTAGTTCTAACCCAGGATACTTCTAGAGGACTCATGAGCTAGATTAAAGGACAACAGCTTATGAAGGGTCCATAAATATTTGATGGTCCAATCTTAAGTGTTCTTGAAGATGAAACCGCTGTGTACAGTATCAAATTGTCCCCAAAGACTCTTCAATCTAAAGAGTTGGCTTTAGCCACTTAACGCATCATTTGTGGCATTCCACTCTCCCTGTGAGGAACTCAACATAATCAATAGGAAGCAATTTGTCAAATGTGTAGCATGCTGGTGATTTGCAATTTTCCATGTGCATGTGCTGTGTGTATGGAGTGATTGAGAAGCACACTGCTTAAGATTACAGATCTCAGAGGAAAGAAACATCCCCCAGAGCCCCCTGCAGAAATAGAAAGCAAACAGAAAAAGTGATAGCATTACTACACACTAGGTTATTCTGAGCACTTGAAACATAATAGCTCATTTCATCTTGATAGAAACTCTTCAGCTGGGTTTCACAATTATCCTTGTTGTCGAAGTGAAGAAACCACGGCATGGAAAGCACCGGTGTGCATATGTGGGCACCAGGGCCTAGTCATGTTGACATGTACCATCAGAGACTTCCACTCACTCTAGTAGAAAGTGCTCCTTTGTGGGGCCCCCTCCCAGTCTTGGTCTTTCATGGCTGCCTCCATTTGTTCCTGGAGCTGTTATTTTCAGCAATACCCAGTCCCCCACCCTCCCCGCTATCACTCACCACAAGCCCTTCTTGAATTCTTTCATGCCCCTCACTGAGTGCATGCATTAAGTCCCAGTTCCTGGGGGCGGGGTGGGGGGTGAGACCTGCCCTGGTGACTTTCCCGAGCAGACCCTGAAGTCCAACACCCCCACTCTGTTGATGAGTCTGTTGATGAGTCCTTGGGTTCTTTGCCGCCCAATGGCCCTTCTCAGCATCCTGAATTTCTGTTGTGTTCAGATTCACACAAGTTTTCCTCTAGTTTTCGAGTGGGGGTGGGTAAATATTGCTTTATGTGAAAGCACTATTTTTATGTCACAGTTGGAAGGAGAGGCAGAAAAGTGTGTGCTCTATTGTTCTGATAAAATTGGCAGGAATCAAACTAGCCTAAGAGAGAGGGGAAGGCACAGTGGGTTAGTAAAGCTGAGCATAAATGGGAGCAAACACCTCACATGTAGAGGGGAGAGGAGAATTCTTCTCTAAGTCTATTCTATAAGCAACTTTCATGGGTTTAGAGCTAGACATAGTAGAATATAAGACCTATTACTCAAGTTCTCACAAGCCTTGAAGTTGCATTGGGGAAGCCTATTGAGAGGAGTGGAAAATTGGATTTGGAAAAGCAGGGTCTGAAATTAAAGCAGACTGGATATATGATTAAGCATTAGACCTATCATTCTAAAACTCAGAGTTGCATGGTCTGGGGTATTGGGATTACATGCTGTGAGGTCTATTTAAGAAAGCAAAGTTGGTCATGGAAACATGGATACTGTCTAGGAAGTGATACAACTCTTGGCTTGCTTTGAACAGTGCAGATTGATGCCTCTGATCCTGAAGTCACTCTTTATAGCCCTTTTAAATGTTCTATTTGGATAATGCTTTTCAAGTTCATCTGGAAACAAACACAAGACCATGTGCTTCTTGAGGGCAATGCCTAGATCTCATTGTCTTTTTTGTGCCCTGAACACACAGGAAGTGCCCAAGACAGAAATAGCTTCACTACATGTTAAAAAAAATCAATGACTCTAGTCCAGCGATGAAAAAGAGTAGAGATGAGAGCAGCAACCAACTGAAAATAATGTAGCATTTACAAACACGAGAGTCTCAAGAAGACTGGATAACAGAATCTAGCATTCCAGGGAAGCAAAAAAGACTAGGAAAATAAGATGAATACAAGCACTTAAAAAGATGGCCAATCCCATATCTACAGCAGGGAAAGCGCAGGACTAGCAGGGATTAACTTGAGCCAGAGCGCCAGAAAGGCTGAAAGACTAAGTGAGGCTATGTCAAAAGGACATATGAACTGATTTAAAGGAGCTCCCGCTGGCCGCATTTGTACAGATTTGAGCATCAAAAGAATAGTGAGCCTACGGATTACAATACAGAAGAAATGAAAGTCTTGTGTCCATACTAACATCAAGCATCAAGGAAGCCTTGGCACTTTGTACCAAAGAACATCAGCCAATAAATGGCAGGGGAACTGGAAAAATAACACTCTGCAAACATTGGCACAATAACTGGTTCATCAAAAATAATCAATGCCCAGCAAACACCACTGAGTGAAAAGCTTTTAGGAATAGAACATCCACATGATCTCTTGTGTTGTTTGTTCATCACAAAATGGAAAAAGAGACTGGTACAATGGAGATTGTTGACAATCAGCAACCCAGACACCAAATGAAAGAGACCAAAATTGACATGTACCTCCTGAGGTGTCACAACTGGAAGCTCATATTATTTCTGTAGTATTATTGCTAAAACAAAAAAGAAACTCACTGTCTGTATCACTGTCTTCCCGTTCATCATCGATTTGCTTGAGCGGGAACCAGTAACATCTCCATATGACCTGTCTCATGCAAGTAGAGCCCAAGGGCACCTGCTTGCTCCAGGAACATAAAAGAGCCTCAAACCATTCCATCAGGTCATGGGAATGAGGTCTATACTTGTTACTGGTATCTGGCATATCAAATACGACACGGGTAGCTTGCCAGGCTCTGCTGTGTGGGTAGCATACTCTTGTAGTCATCTCAAAATCCAGCATTTATTGATGAACCCAAGGCGGCCACTTGCAGCTGTGCGAGCCGGGCTGTGATAGGCTGGTCTGCTGGGTGGAGTTCTGACGAGGGGAAGTCCGGATGTGGAAAATGGAGGTCCTCATGGAGTGGGGAGTCATCTGGCTTGTTGTGAGGCTCTGCTGGGGTGGCAGGCCAGGGCTAGAACCTGCCTTAATTAATTGAAACTTGAGGAAACAATCAGACAAGTCCTGAATGAGGACCATTCTACAAGACAATTAACCTGAATGCCTAAAAATGTTCACTATCAAGAAATTTCACAAAATATGATGGGGCACTTTAGGATCTAGATGAAAGGAGCTTGGAGAAACAAAAAATCAAAGTCAGTGCAATCGGGTTGCATGACATTTTATTTAAGACCAGATTGAAATACAACAAGGTATTTTTGGAGGATATTTAGGGTCTTGAATATGAACTATTTATTGAATGAGCTACTAAATCAACATTGAATTATTTGGGAACAATAATGTATTGTAGCAAATGACATTTTTTAAAGGAGATACATGCTAGGAATTTAAAGTGAAGTGTTTAGGTGAAATGTCATGGTTAAATGTCATGATATAAATATATTCCCTTCTTTCAAATTGCTTTGCCAACACACAAAGACACACACACACACAGAGTTTTCTGTTAAGAAGAAACAAGGAAGCAAATGTGCAAAATATTAGTAACTTAGTGAAATGAATATGGGTGGTATTTGTAATATCACTGAGTCAACTTTACTGAGGGTTAGGGTGTTTCCAAATGGAAAAGAAGAGCAGGACTGAGGGAGGGCCTGAAGGTCAAAGTATGCACTTTGCGTGTGGGAAAATCAGGTGCAATCCCTAGTGTGCAGATCCTTTGAGTACAATAGGAGGTAACTCCCCAAGAAACACACAGGGGTAACTTGTGTGAGAATGCACATGTCAGAGTCTGCAAGGGCCTGAGTTCTAGCCCTGAATTGTGATTGACCAGTGACCCTGACCGGTCACTGAGAGCTACCAGGAGTGGCCTAACTCCTTTCCCAGAAAGACCAGGTATGTCTCCTACCATCCCAAAGAAAAAAAGGGAAGGAGGTCTGAAAGAGAAGCTGTGTTGTGACGGGAGAGAACGTGTTCTCATTCAAGCAGGTAGTTACTTGGGGATGGAAGAGAAATCAAGTGACCACAGGTCACAAAGGTCACAGAGAGAAGAGGGCAAAGGGAAGGAGAGTTAGTACAGAGGGGAAGTCTTGCCTCCCACCTCCCCTGGGTTGAGTCCCCAGCACCATATGTGGTCCCCAAAGCACCACCAAGGGTCTTTTGTGAGCAGGGGAGTCGGAAAAGCACACACTGCCAGGTGTGGCCCAGAAGACAAAACAAAGTAAAAATCATTTTTAAAGACTTGGTAAGAGTGAGGTTGGATAAGTAAGACAGTAACCAAGAAGAAACCTAGATCAAATAAAGGGGTTGAAAGCACTTTTTTTTCGTAAGGGGAGTTAAATAGTATGAGATGGAGGCACCTAGAGGAAATGAAAGGGCTGCCCAGGGGCGAGAAGAACACCTTGGGTGTCCTTGAGGAAGTCAGTTGCTAACGTAATTATTTTACTGTTTGTTTGGTTTCATTTGGGGGGGGTCACACCCAGCTATGCTCAGGAGTTACTCCTGTCTCTGCACCCAGGAATTACTCCTGGTGGTGCTTGGGGGGTTCATAAGGGATGCCAGGGATGGAACCCTGGGAATTGAACTCTGGGAGTGAACTCTGGGAATTGAACCTGGCTTAGCCGCAGCAAGGCAAGGCCCCCTTCCCTTCTACGGTCATTCCTGTCAGCCTGAGACCCCTTTCCTCTGGCTGAAGCCCTCTCCCTCATCCCCCAACTCCCCGCTCTCACAATCTTCATGGAAATTTCCTCTGAAGATGATTTCTCATTCCTTTACAAGTGCCCCAAACCTCTACCTGCTGCCTCGGAAATGAGTTGGAGACTAACTGCAGGCTGATGCGCCTCAGGCTTATTACAACAAATTCCCGAGGAGGTTGTTCCATGCCTCCCTTCGCCCTGCAACACACTGGAGCTTCACAGGCGAAGCTGCCACCGTCTCCTAGCTTGGGCACCACCTTCAAAAGGTCCCCACGCCCAGACCTGGTCCCCACACCCAGACCTGGTCCCCACGCCCAGACCTGGTCCCCATGCCCGGACCTGGTCCCCATGCCCCCTCACCACGCACCTCTCTCCTGCATTACTTACAAAAGCTCTTATATGCTTAGTATTTGCCAAGAGCTATGGACAGATCTCCCTTGAGTCACTATGAAGTCATATAATGAAAAGGCCATCACACCTGAAATGTGTTGTAAACCAGGTCCAAAAGACAGCTCAAAGGGCTGAGCTCATGCTTCACATGCAGGAAACCCAGGTCTAATTCCCAGCATCCTGTGGTCCCATGAAACTCCCTAGCACCAATGGGTGTGCAACCCAAATTAGATGCAGATATAAATCTCTCATGATTGGAAATGCATGTAATTCATTTTCACTAGTTACTAAACTTCAAAGCTTAACCTAACCTGCCTTAGAAGTACTCAGAACACTTACCTTTGTGAGCCTTTTGGCAAAGTCATTTAAGCCCTCATCAGTCTACTCTATTTTATAATAAAATACAATCTAATTTATAAGATATCAGCCACTGTAGGGTATTAATTGTTTAACCCCTTAGTTTTCTATCTGACTGGGAGCTCTGATTTGCTTTTATTGCTCAATCTCACAGGATTAGGATGAATGCCACGTGGTGCTGGTTCAGGAAAAGATAAAAATTTACATTCCACATGTGGTTTCTACTGAATTCACATGTTTTTACATCAGCATAAAATCAAAAATCTGCATGTGGAATGCACATAAATCAGAGAATATCAGTATGTTCTGGGTTTAGCTCAGCCCGGGCACCCATCTCTGGTTACCTGCAGAGGATATCAATGCTTTTTATCATTACAGTTATCACTGCGATTGTCATTATTACACGATTTTAAAAAGGCTTGACTTGAACACTCAAAGGCTAACAGGTCCACACTCAAATTTCTGCTACCTTTGTATTTTCATAAATATAAGAAAGTTTATTCTGCAAAAATCTGATTAGTGATCCATTTCCTTTTCATAGGAAAAGGAAAATTAGCAAGTGGACAGGATTTAGTCTTTTTTTTTGAGGCACAGCAGTTTAGTGACTTTTATGGTAGCTGCAGAGTGGTGCTCACCAGCTGGCTCAGGGGGTCAATCTCAGTGAGACCTGGTCAGTCAGTCTGGTAGGATTTATAGTCTTATACCAATACAATCACTTAAGTTACTGTGACCAGGGCCAGGGCTGTAACTTAGTGTTAGAACACTTGTCTCACATATGTGAGATTTGGGTTCAGTTTCTGGCATACCATCACACACACACACACACACACACACACACACACACACTACATTAACCAGTCATAAAGAGTTAATGTTTTAGTGATTACTTTCATAAATTTAGAACTCTGTGGTAGAGCTACATGGTAGGAAAAGGGAACATATCTAAGCAAGTGGCAAGCAGATTTTTGCAGGCATTGATTTATTAACCCTCTGTAAACTGCACCTATTTTTAATCTCAGAACCATACTTAGGTTATTTACTATTTTACTGTAATAAATCTGTATGTTCCATGTTCTCTAGATCATCTTTTTTTCTCCACTGTCCCCTTCCCAAAGACCTTTCATGCATCTACTTTCTGTATGATTTTATTCTGTCACCCAACAGCTATTTTTTTCAAGATGGGAAGGCCAGAGATACAGATGAGTGGGGAAAGGACCCACACCATAGGTGTGCAACTTGGACTAGATCCTTGACACCACACTCACAAAAGGGCTGTAAGAGCTTCCGGTGGCGATTTAACAAAAGCTTAGCAACTTGCGCGGTTGCCACTGCCAGCCAGCACCATGTGGGCCCCTAACTCGTCTTTCCCTTTTTCTAACCAGGAAGACCCTCCTCTAGAAAATTTATTATTGGATCTTTAAGCAATTTATCAGCTTTAGTTCGGAGATATACCAAGAATTAGGTATAGGAATTTGCCCTATAGTAGCAGAACTTCCTTAGGTTGGACCACTGGCCTTTCCCATAGTCTTGATCACAATGGGAGCACCAAGTATCAGGTAAACCACAGTCCTTGGAAAATCAAGTAAATGTGATTTCTTGTTTCTTGTAAATCTAGAACGTACCTTGTATATGACTCAACAGAATTCCAAGTAAATGATAGGAACAAACGAGTAAGCTGACAAACTGAGCATCCCTGTTCAAGCAGTGAAGGTCACATCGTAATTCATTGCGCAGGACCCCTTAAATGTCACCAGAGAGCAGGTGAAAACGCAATTTCACACAGCCGGCATCAACAACCTATATTAGTGTCCAGACTCTTGGCGAGAACTGACAATTTCAAATGCTTCAGATTGCTATGGAAACAGAATTCAAATACCTGTAATTATCAATAATTTCTCTCTGAAAAGCTCAAACACGGCTTCAGCTTTTATAATTACCTGGAAGCGATTTGAAAGGAGTGCTCTGAAAACCAAGAATGCTCTTCCCACGGAGGCCAAGGGAACCTGAATAAAGCCCATCCACACCTGCCTGCCCTGGGTGCCTCGGCTTGTTCTGGAACACCCCCCCCCACCCCCCCACCCCACCCCCCAGCCCAAGCGGAAAACGTGCTCGTTGTGCTGCAGAGGACGCTGAGCTGAAGGAGGATTGCATCGGGTGTGGGAGCAGCAGGGGGGAGCCTTCTCTCCCAGACAAGCCCCCGCATTGTTCAAACGCAGCCTCTTTGGGGCATGAGCGAGAGGCCAGGCCGGCTTTTTTTTTCTTTTGGGTCACACCCGGCAAACTCAGGGACCTCCTGGCTCTGCACTCAGGAATACCCTGGCGGTGCTCAGGGACCATATGGGATGCGGGAACGACCCTGGCGGCATGGGCCGGCCACGGCAAGGCAACGCCCTACCGCTGGGCCGCCGGACTGTGCTTTTTTAAGCCAAAGATCCTCCATCACCGAGCCCTGTGCTCCAGCAGCCAGCACGGCCTGGGGACAGGAGCACATTAGCACTTCAGACCCTTGTGGTCCACATCCTTTGAGTTTTACCATCTCCCTTAATTCCTCTTATAGGAAAGTTCCCTATTGTTCAAATCAGAGATTCTGATCCAAACCCAGGCCTGAAGCATTTCCTGGCCAGAGCATCCATCATTCCCTTAGTCCTCTCCAGTGGACTTTGCCCCACCACCCACGTGCATCCTGGAGTCTATTCTCAATAGACACTACTGTGGCGCCACGTCCTCACCTTGTTCTCATTCTCCACCTTCCCTGTTTCCATAGCCAGGAACTTGAAAATGATGGGCAACGCTTGTTTCTCTGAGTCACTCTAGACCCTCACATGCAGCACTTAATTTCACTTAATTAGCCAGCGGTCACATGACCACAACCGAGGAAGAAGAATCTTGGAGGATTTTCAAGTCTTACTGGGTTTTCACCTTAATGTATTGTTCTGATTATCAAGGTATTCCTTGCTTCAAAACCCTTTTTCCAGTTAGTTTTTAACACTCTTTCTATAGGCGGCTTTGTAGTCACCAGACACATCTTTGTTGGGGATCTTTCCCAGGACCTGCACTCATTTTATCAGCTGACGCAGGACGTTTCCACACAGATATTACAGATGCTCAACAAAGCAAGAGCCAAAACAAAGCTCCAAGGTTTCCTTTCCCCAGAGCCCATCTTCCGACACTCCCTTTCTCTACACAGGGGGATCTAGGCAAGCCACCGCCTTGTCAGCCCTTGCTAACTGCTCTTACTTGGCTCACTTCTCATTCATCCCAGTTGATCCCTGGGGTCTCCCTCCTTAAAGCTGAGTTCTTCCTTTTCGGAAATCTCTCAACTTTCGTGGTTCACCACAGTTGCATCTCTACTATAGCAGGCTTTCTTACTGTCCAGTTTGCGTCTTCTAGTCCATATTGCCATTGAGTTTGATTCTTTTAAAGGCATCTTAGTTTTTGTCACTGCCAGCTTCAACTGACTCCAGGACCAGCATAGAGATCACCTAAGATTTGATATGTACCGCTGTATCTTACTTCTTCTTCTTCTTTTTTTTTTTTTTTTTTTTGGGTCACACCCAGCAATGCTCAGGGGTGTCTCCTGGCTCTGCACTCAGGAATTACTCCTGGTGGTGCTCGGGGGACCATAAGGGATGCCGGGATTGAACCTGGGCCTGCACAGGCGCGGCCGTACAAGCCAATGCCCTACCCGCTGGACTATCACGGTCTCCCTGGAATGCCCTTGCCCAGGTGCTGGCCAATGAATGGCTTCTTTCAATCTTGGTGCAAGGGGCAGGGAGGTAGCTCAAAGAGCTCAAGAGCATACCTGGCCTGAGGAGGCCCCAGAGTCAATCCTCAGTATTGAAACGTTCCCCAAGAACTGCTGGGAGTAGCCCCCCAAGCACTTCCTCGTGTGCTCCCCTACAGAAAACAAACTCATTAAATAACTCAGCCCAAACATCCCCTCCTCCAAGAAATCCCCTGTCTCAGCAACTTCATAATATATAACGTCCGATTATTAACTATAATCACCATCTGCACATTGGATCCCTAGAATTGATTCTCCCATCGCTGAAAGTGTGCAGCTTTAGCCTGTCTCCACATTTCCTCTCCTCATGCCCCAGTTCCTGGTAAGTGCCATTCTAGTCTCTCCATATAAACCCACAGCTTTTTATTACACATACAAGTGATAGACAATATTTGTCTTTCTTTGACTTCTTTTATTAATAGCAGCCTTTTCAATGAGCTGCCAAATACCCTACTTATTACATGTCAGCCTATTTACCCTAGAAGGTTGTCAGTGTTTATCTTGAGTTTCTTCTCCCCTCCTCCACCCACCACACACACACACACACACACACACACACACACACAAGATTAGGAGCAACCTGAGGACGGAATCCTTGTATTCATCTACCTGCTACTGGCTAGACCAATGTTTGGCACAGAGCATCTGATTAAAATCCTGGTTGAAGGTATGAGCTGAATAAACAAGGCAATTATTCTCCATCATTAAGAATACAAAGGACCACAGTTATAGCCTATGCAAAACCAAACAGAAGGCTCTACAGAACACCGTGCTTAGAGGCGGAATGTAAAGTTCAGGCGCTGGGGCAGGAGGAGACAGCACAGCAGGTAAAGCACTTGCCTTGCATGTGATCCACTCGGGTTTGATCACCGCCACCACATGGCTCCCACGAGCACCATCAGGAGTAATCTCTGAGCACAAAGCCAGGAGAAAGCCCTGGGCATAAATGGGTAGGACCCAAAAACAAAAATAAAGTTTAAGAGCTAGATATGGTGATGGGATCATAACATTAGCATAGCGTTAGCATAACATGCTATGCTGTGTTGTGGGACTGCAGTAATGCTATTGGCCTTTGTAGACTGGCTTTTATTCAATGCATATCTAACATTGATATAAAAATTAAGCAAGCACTCTGGTAGATACAGTGAACAAAACTGCAATAATACTGGCTCTAGCCCCATCCAGTCCATGCAACTTCCAGCTGATTCTTCCAGAACTTTCTTACTCTTTCCAAGTGCTTTATCCTTAGTGCTTTATATACATTTGCATTTAATTCCATCTCCCTCAGCAGGAGGTAGGGGTAGGTGGGAGTGGAACATTTGATGTTTGTGTTATTCTCATTAAACAGAAAAAAAAACCAAGACTTATAAAGGTTAAACCCAAGGTCAGACAGTATCTGGCAAAGGAAAGATTTTTTCAAAAATATGCCTGATTACTTTTCCTTTCACCACCTCGTTACTCTGAGGGACACAATTTGAACACCGAGTCATTCCAAATCATTTGTATTTTATCCAGATATTTTGTTGCTGGGGCTCTCACACAACTCTAGAAGTTTTAAGAAGTTTATTTTAACTCTCGTTTTATGGTTACTTCTAATAGTACAGGGAGAAGAATTTGTATTAAAATTGATCCAAGAAAACAGAGAAGTTTTGCAAGTAAGCATTTATATTCCAAAGCCATGAAAGTATGGCTATTAGTGTGATTTATCACCCTTCAGAGACTGAGGAAGTCGTGGTGGATGGGGCCCAGGGTTTGTGTGGAATAGTTTTGAGTGGGAAGGACTTTCCCCAAGCAAGTGGAGCAAGTGGAGCTTTGGGGAGACACCTCCTCCTTCTCCCATGGGTGATGCCTTTCCCAAAGCAGCCCTTGGTAGTTGGGGAACAATGTTATTCAAGGTGTAAAGGAAAATAAGTCCATGTCCCATTAAAGCGTTCTTTAACAAACGAACAATACAGGGAAAAAGAATTTTACTGTAGAACCCAGTAAGCAAAATCGACCTTAAAAGGCTTCCTCAAAGCAGCTCAGGCCTGTCCAAAATCCTTTGGAAGGGAAACAGAGTTCCCATGAAAAACTGGCATTGTTTAGTGCATCCCCTTCCCTGCCATCTGCTTCTGTGGGAAACATTTCACAACCGTGTCAGAGGTAAAGCTCTGAGAGCAATGTGAGATGACCCTCGTTCACAGCCCTGCAAATAATATTGTTTCTGCAAGACCTTCCTCCTGGGGCAAAACCAATTTTGCTTCCATTTACACATTCATTTCGACATTCCTTCACCCTTTTTTCAAATTTTGCTTGGTACCTTACTCTTTATTGGCTATAACATCTGCCTGATTTTCTCATCACAAATCAAATCAAGCACTTAATGTGAGTTCACTTTAAATTCTTTGGAAACTATTTCCTGCTTATACATTGTTGGAGAGGTGAGGACATTTCCCTCTCTTCCTCTGGGTTCTTTTCAATGTGGTCAACAGTCAAATTAACATCAAACACATTAGGAGGTGGGAGAAGCAAATTCAATTAGATGCAATTTGGGGAGGGCCCATAGACATGGTTTTTAAGCTCAGAAAGGGAGAATGTGGGGTATGAACCTTAAGGCAAGAAACTGGAAAAAATAGCCAGGGAGACGGGTGCAAGGGTTAGAGTTCATGCAGGTGCCCCGGGTCTGGATCCAGAGCACAATCAGGTTACCCCAATTGCTGTTGGGCTAAAAATGAGGTTACCCCAACCTTACCTAATCTTACCTTCACCAAAGAAAGAAAAATGAATGGGGAAGAGGTCTGGGGTTTAGGAAGAGAGTCGGTGGGTTGACATGGCAAGGAAAAGAGCCTCATCTGATGAACCTCCCAGTGCCTGACCAACACCAAAGCGATTCACAGGTCATATGATACATTCTTATCTTTTCTTTCCTTTATTCTTATTTACTTATTTATTTATTTATTTTTGCTTTTTGGGTCACACCTGGCAATGCTCAGGGTTACTCCTGGCTCTGCACTCAGGAATTACTCCTGGCAGTGCTCAGGGGACCATATGGGATGCCAGGGATCGAACCTGGGCCAGCATGGGCCGGCAGCGTGCAAAGGCAAACGCCCTACCCTCTGGGCTATGGCTCCAGCCCTTCTTTATTCTTTCTATTCATGCTAGGCTCACAGGAATAAAAAAAAAAAAGGAAAGAAAAGCCTAGCAGGAAGCCAGAGCAACCTCCACACCATGAGGTCAGTCATTCTCAACATCCATACTCTTTAGCTCCTCTTTCTCCACGAAGTTTCATCAGTAAATGCTTGAGATGAGAGCCTTCTACTGAGAGTATACCACCTACACTGCAGAGCCTGGCAAGCTACCCGTGTTTTATTTGATATGCCAAAAAACAGTAATAAGTATGGACCTCATTCCCATGTCCTGAAGGAATGGATTGAGGCTTTTCCTGTTCCTGGAGCAAGCACATGCCCCTGGGTATACTCGCTTGCAACAAAACATATGGAGATGTTACTGGTGCCCGCTTGAGCAAATCGATGAACAATGGGAAGACAAGTGATACAAGTGATTTCTTTTTATTGAATCATCATAAGATACACAGTTACAAAGGCTGTACAGGATCAGGTTTCAATCATACAATGTTCCAGCAACCATCCCTCCACCAGTGTATATGTGTATGTGTATTTCTACGACCAATATCCCCAGTTTCCCTCCTGACACTGCTCTCTCTCTCTCTCTCTCTCTCTCTCTCTCTCTCTCTCTCTCTCTCTCTCTCTCTCTCCCCCTCTCTCCCTCTCTCCCTTTGGGCATTATGGTTTTCCATACAGATACTGAGAGTTTATCCTGTTTGTTCCTGTTCCTACCTTCCTCGAGTTCTTGTCCAGAGTGATAATGATGCTTCTTGGGGAGCTGAACTTTAATGTTTTTCTGCCTGTAACTCCGTGACTGAGAATCCACCACCCAGGCCTGGTCTCCAGTTCTGCCCCTTCCTCCTTGAGCCTGTTCTGAACTAAGCTCAGAGTGTAGGAGGTTCCCAAGTATCAACTCTTGTACGGGGATGGCAGATAAATGTCTCTGGGTTCTTATATCCTAACCCGTTGAACTGATAAGGGGTTAATTGCCCCCACCGTTTAATTTTTTCTATCCAAAAGCTGAGGTTGCAAAGAATGTTCAAATAAAACGACACAACATTTCAATCAGCTTTACAATTTCTGGACAATAAAATCAGTCATTTCAGTGATAAAGTTTGATGAGTTTTGATGGACATATAGAGAGCTGCATACCACTGACCATTATGGCCCCTCTGCCCCCTACATCTCCTCCTGACCTTTGACAATCAATCTCATGTCCCAATCTGTAGCCTCAGGCAGCTATTGATGAACTTGCTTTCATCCGAGCTTGCCTTTTTCTAACTTAAATATAGAGCTTAGAAATATACGCACACAGGTAGGATCATAAGGCGCTTAGCCTTCAATCCCTGACATAATGCTCTTGAAATTATCCATGTTGTAACATGTGTTAGTCTTTCCTTCCTTCCATTGTTGAGAAATATTCCATTGCGTTGATTGACCACAATGCATTTATTCATGCACCACTTGATGGACATCTGGATTGTTTCCAGTTCGGGGTGGTTATAAATAAGTCAGGATTGTGGGTTGTGGAGTTATATTACATTTAACTTGATTATTTGGCTTTTTGTGTATTTTGTTGGGTTTTGGGACTGTATTCAAGGATGCTCAGGGGCTACTCTCTGCACAGTATTTGGGTCATCCCTGCCAGTGTGTAGGGGACCACTTTGTGCCAGTGATTGAATCTTCACACCAGCATGCACTAGCCTTTTGACCTAGTTCCCCACTCCCAGCATATATTTTTCTTAATTTTTAATTTTTTAAAGTTGCTCATGATAATTTGTTACATACATTAAATATTCCAACACCAATCACACCACCAATTGCACCGTCCCACCACCATATTTTCCAATTTTCTCACTCATTAAGCTTGCTCCTATAGCAGACCCTCAAAATTTTATTATAAATAATTTGCTAAAAATGATCAATAAATGTTTCCTTAGAAGAAAGTTACTGAAGATTGTTAAATCTCACCATGGAGCCATTATGCCCTTGCATAAGAAATTGCTGATATTTAAAAAAAAGAAATTACTGATATGTTGTTACAGGATAGGCATTATATATTTATATTTTGTTATTAGTTGCCTTCTAATTTACAACCTAGCATGTATTTAAGTTGTTGCTGTCATTATTATTATTATTATTATTATTATTATTATTATTATTATTATTATTATTTTAGCATGGGAGTTGTACCTAGTGTTACCCAGGGCTTACTTCCAGCTCAGGACCATTCCTCGGTAATGCCCAGTGGACCACACGCAGTGACAGGACTCAAACTGACACCAGTTGTATGCAAGGGAAGGTACCTTAGCCATGTCTTAGACCCTTATCTTTAAACAAAACTTCTGGAGTTTTTCTTCCTGGCCAATTTACTTAACCACCAAAAGTACATAAGATTTCTAGTGGCTCCATACTATAGTCAAAACTTGGCATTGTTCATCTTTAAATGTTAGCCTATCTAGTGGGTGTAAAATGGTATTTTCACTGTATCACTATCTTCCTGTTCATCATCGATTTGCTTGAGCGGGCACCAGTAACATCTCCATATGACCTGTCTCATGCAAGTAGAGGCCAAGGGCACCTGCTTGCTCCAGGAACATAAAGAGCCTCAAACCATTCCATCAGGTCTATAATTGTTACTGGTATTTGGCATAACAAATACGACATGGGTAGCATGCCAGGCTTTGCCGTATGGGTAGCATATTCTTGAAGTCATCTCTAAATCCAGCATTTATTGATGAACCACGCGGCCGATTTCGGCCACGCAATGCAGGCTGTGATAGGCTGGTCTGCTGGGTGGAGTTCTGACGAAGGGGGAAGTCTGGATGTGGAAAATGGAGGCCCTGGGGAGGGGGTCGTTTGGCTTGTTGGGAGGCTCTGATAGGGTAGCAGACCAGGGCTAGAATGCGCCATCCCTCAAGGGTGGCTCTTGAGTGGCTGCGCATAGGCAGAGCCAGTAGCAGCTCTGCTGCATGTCTGTGAGATTTTATTACATTTTAATTTCCATTTCCTTATTGATGAATGAGGGATCAAATCCTGAGCATGATACATGTAAACCAAGTGCTCTACCACTGAGCCACTTTTCTGCCCTTGTGATTATGTTTTTAAAGTGCTTTATATTTTCTAAATTTAAGTCTTTATAAGGTAAAGATTTTGTAAATATTACTTTTCAGTCTGTAGCATGAGAAAAGCATTATATTTTGACAAATAAAAATCATCTAATTCTGACTCCTTGGAAACACAGACCCGTGCACCATGTCTGTTAACATCTGCAGAGCAGAGTCAGTTAAAGGGAGCAGGGAAATAACGCCAAGCTCCAGAGTCTGGTCCAAAGGGAAGCTCCACTCTGTTTTCACCACTTGATTTCTCTCGCCAGTATCTTTACTCTGGTTATTTCCTTTCCCAAAATTGTTGCTTTCTTCTGCTGCTTCATTTTAAGGCAGAAATATGTATTTCCTTCTTTCCTGATACAAGTGAGCATCTTTGCTTCTGCCTCTCAGAATGAGCCTCCAACCACGGCTTCAAACACAACAGAGCCCCTCACAGGGAAACTTCCTATTGGCTCACAGCTCAACCTCTGGATGTTCTACCACAGTCCTAAGTATTTGGAAACCAGATTCACTCGGAGCTCCTGCCTAAAAGAAAATTCATAGCAGCCATTTTTTGGCTAAACTGAAGATGCCATAGGAAGGATTTCCTGTGGGAATACAAGGTAAGGGTTGCAGTCAGCTGGGACTCACCAGTGGTACTTGAGCCAAACATCACAGACACTACCTGCTCACACATTTATTACAGCTTTCATCTCATCCACCACTTCTCAAACATCCAGCAGGGGGGTAAGCAACCTTGCCAAAATTCCTGGGACCCTGCTAGGTTCTCAGGTTGGGACCCTGTATGTTGGACAGGATGACAATAACATCCTGGCCTGACAAAGGACCAAATGATAAAGGAAAAACAGGCAAATCTATTGGATGTTGCATTGAGTCATACAGAAATGTCATAGGAAAATGGAAAGGGGTTCAATGTGAGTGCATTTGCCTTAGTGGAAAGTTGGGGAAGGACCATCAGGACAAAGGGGATGAGCTAATGGCAGTAAGCGGAGGAGGGGCGTGGAGGTGACTCAGAGGGCCAGGTCTGTCTTCAGAGACAAAGACGCTCCTTTTGTCTAGGTACAGGAAGATGTATCTCACTGGAGTCTTTGTTTGTTTTGCTTTTGGAGTCACACCCAGCTATGTTCAGGGGATACTCCTGGCTCTGCACTCAAGAATTACTCCTGGCAGTGCTTGGAGACCATATGGGATGCTGGGGATTGAACCCAAGTCGGCCACATGCAAGGCAAAAGTCCTGCCAGCTGTACTATTGCTTCAGCCCTCTCTTGAGTCTAAAGGCCTGCTGTTGGGAAAAATCTGAGAATCTTTGGGCTGGTCTCAAATTCCTTTCACCTAGAGTTTTTGTTATGCCCAGGTGCCTTCTTTCAAGGTAGCACGTCCTTAATCCTGCACACACTCAATATCTATCTCTTCCCTCCTGCCTTGCTTAGATAGCCCTGATTTAACTTTAGCACCTAGCTAAAGAAATAGTAGTCCCAGCCTCCCTCCCAGAGAAGGGTGGCCACTGACACAGTTTGAATGAAACTGCTTATGTTATTTGATGAAAATACCATAAGCAGATGAAAATAACATATGCATAACATAAGCTTATGTCATTTGATGAAAATAACGTAAGTAGAAGTCCCTGGTGGAGCAAAAAAAAAAAAAATGGGGCCGGAGTGATAGCCCAGCGGGTAGGCATTTGCCTTGCATGCGGCCGGCCTGTGCCGCCCGGGTTCGATCCCTGGCATCCCATATGGTCCCCCCGAGCACTGTCAGGAGTAATTCCTGAGTGCAGAGCCAGGAGTAACCCCTGAGCATTGCCGGGTGTGACCCAAAAAAAGCAAAAAAAAAAAAAAAAAGTCCCTGCTGGGCTTGTCACCTTGTCACCCCAGCATGGGCCAAGGCCGCCATCTCAGCTCAGATTTGTCCAGCCATCCTCTGTCCAGCCATCCTCTGTCCAGCCATCCTCTGCCATGGGTCCCTCATTACACAGCTTGTCAAGATGTCTTCTTACTCACTGATGGAGGACATGATTCTGAATCTGTGCCTGGCTCTTTCATGGTGCGCGCGTAAGTCTGTGTAGAGCACTGCCCCTCTCTGTTCTTGGGTTTCCTGAGAAAGTGAGCTGAGGCCCATCCTACCTGCAACTACGTGACAATTTGTGTGGACCTTGAGGAATCGTGGTTGAGTAAAGCAAGCTAAGCCAACGGGAGCCAAGTCCTGCATGAACTCACTTCTAGGAGATACTTAAAATAGCCAAAGTTGTAAAATTGGGGCAGGACACTATAGTACAGAATGGGAAGAGGGAGAAACGGGAGTGTTGTTTCCCCTAGTGTGAGTAATCAGGGTAACAAGTCTGAGAGATCTGTGCTAACAGCGCCGTAGCTACAGTCACCCAGGACATATTGAACATATAACATTAAGATGATAGATTTTATGTAACTCTTTGTACCCAATTATAGATTGTTATGCAAGTCTTCATACCCATATAAACATTTTAAGTTAAACAAAGAAAAAAAGAAGGAAATACCTACTTCAGGGCAAAAGGATTTTTGCAGGAAGATTCCACAATCCTAAGAAGTTGTTTCATATGCAGAGATTCAGACAAAGCCTTTATTTATTTAGCCAAATACCTCTGGGAACAGACAACATGGGCCTATCTGGATTCCTGCATTTTTTGAAGGGAGAGAGAGAGAGAGAGAGAGAGAGAGAGAGAGAGAGAGAATAAGGAAAAAGAGCAGATTCTCTCCTGCTTTGGCGTTCCTCAGAGACTCACTGATGCTTACTCAGCTGCTCAAGTTAATGGAAGGAATTTCACTTTTGTTCAAAAGATGGTTCTCAATTTTTCATGTTTCCATTTTCCATCTGTTTGCCTAGAGCTTCGATGCCAGTAACCAAATGAACCTTCTGCCTCTTTGAGTGTTTATTTCTACTTGTGCCATCATGGGTTGAGCTTGAGGTTTGGGTGAGGCATCTTGCCATGGGAGGGGAGAAGAGGTTGCCTTAAGATTCCTAAAAATATTGAAAATGGAAATACTGTCAAACCCAGTGCTACCAGTCCTAAGCATCTATTCAAAACTATCAAAACACAAATTCTAAAGGCTGTTACCACAATTCTTCTCATAGCAACAATACGGACAAAAGCCCCAATATGGATTCGATCTAAATTTCCATCCACAAAATGGTAATGTCAGACTAGAACTCACCATTGAATATACACAAAGAGACTTAAATGATAAACTCTAAATATCTGCAGGGCTAGCCACAATGTGTAAAAGAAGAGGGAGAGAGATGTAGAGACAGAGAGACAGACAGAGAGAAAAGAGAGGAAAAGGGGGTACCTGCTATTGAGGCAGTCTGGGGGGTGGGCGGGGGGGGGTATGGGTATATTGGTGGTGGGAATGGGGCACCTGTGGAGGGATGGGTGCTGGAATATTGTATTACCAAAAACAAATTATGAATACCTTTGTAATTAATTGTATGTCTCATGGTGGTATAATAAAAAAAATTTTTTTTAATAAATAAAATAAAGGGCGGCGAGCCCAGGAGGCGTTTCCCGGCGCCGCCGGCCTGGCCGATCCCGCATCCCATAAGTCCCCGGCACCGCCAGGGTAATTCCTGAGTGCGAGCCAGAGTAACCCCGAGCGCGCGTGACCCAAAGGCAAAATAAATAAATAAATAAATAAATAAAATAAAATAAAATGTCGGGAAGGTAAAAAAATCAATCAATCAATAAATAAATTCCCATCCACAGAAGATGGGAATTTATTCCCACTAGCAGAGGTAGTGTCTAGAAGCTTAAAACATGGCTATGATGCCATTGGAAGAAGAGAAATTGGGCCTTCCAGGAAGGCAGGGCTCGAACTTGAGGTGATTATGCTCAGGGAAGTTAAAGCAGGGAAGTCATAGGCTGTAGACGGCTTCCCTCCTATGTGGAATATAAAAACAAAATCAAATGAACTGGGAAAACACAGCAAAATAATTCCTAGACTCTGAAAAAGTGGCGACTACCAGAAGGAAAGAGGAATGAGGAGGAAGGAGTGGGGGGGGGGCGACCGAGAACGGGACTTTTGGGGAGGGAGAGTGCACAGAGGGTGTGTGGCTTCCCCCTGACACTTTACAGGCCTGCAAATCAAAGGTGAACCAATAAAAGGTGATGCTTTAAAATGTGCTGCCTGTATCACTTTCACTGGAGGGATTTTATGATATACAAGTTAGAGTTGAGTAATGTCATTACAACATTTTGAGTCAGAAAAAAATGCACAGATGAACAGTGTCGGGAACGCCGCAGGGGTCCCCGACAGTGTCAGGACAGAGGTTGTCTTCTACCGCCGAGGACTCCAGGAGAACAGATGAAAACTCACGAAGTCAGGTGCAGTTCAAAAAGGCTTTTAATAGTACCAAAGCTCTTCCACAGCAATCCAATATAATGAACAAACTCTAGCTCTGGTCTGAATTTAGATCATACAAAAGAGCCTAAGTCTCCCACCAAAGAGAGAGGATCTCACCCGAGCTGAGTCCTACCCAGAAGATGGAGCAAAAAGGCCAAAGAACAAAAAGCCAAAAGCCAAAAGCCGCAAGGCTGAGGAGCCAAAAGCCGAAAAGCTAAAAGGCCCAAAAGGCAAAAGTGAAGGGGCCTCAAGTCAGCCCCTTTATATACACCAAAGTAATCCAACCGGGAGGGTCATGTCAACAAAGAACTCTAAACAGAGTGTAGTGCCACACCCTATTGCAGGTATAAACAAAGGTTATGCCAAGGTCTAATCCTTTCTACCAAGATTATCTCTTATGTAAAACACTGAGAGAGAGAGAGAGGCTGGTATAAAGTAATACATCTTAACTTCATGAGCTTCATGTAATCTAGATGGTACCCACAAGGTCCTTCTTATTATTATCTGCACCAGGGTGATTCTGAGTATCTTGTTCTCGTGTACTGAAAGGGTCACTCTGCCTGCTTAGAGCAAACTAGTATGATCCTTCCTATAGTCTTCCTATAGTCTCAGCGTAGCCAGGGAGTGGTAGTCTCCTGGTAAATTCTAACTGTCCCACGCTGGGTGCAGTGGGCATAAAGAGGAGCTGTGCCCAATCTAGAAAACATAGAAGTCTTAGTAGATGTATAAGTCAGAAGTCATTCACAGTCAAGGTGACTTCTGTAACTGCCACACCCTCTAGCAGTGTTTACATAGAAGAGAGGTCTCATTAGAATGAACCTTGACTTAAATAGATTAAGCTGGGAGTGGGCAAAACAACAAAACTCCCAGAATAGCTAAACCTGTCCTCCAACAGAACAGGATGCCTCCATCCCTGCCTTCCCCTTAGCGACCGATGTCCAGCCCTGAAGTATCGATGAGGGGGCACTATCCACTTACATCTGCAGTGGGCTGGGGCCGCAGTGACTGTGGCAGCGGGACTCAGAAATAACATGTTTCCCTCAGCCCCATGGGCAGCCCAGACTAAGAGCATGTCAGAGGCTTCTCTGAAGGTGCCTGCAGGGCGGAGCACCAGGTGCGGCAGCGGCCTCTGTGCTCCAGCTTTCATGCCTGTCCCCTGGCTCCAGGTGTCAAGCCTGCTCGCTGGACCTCGCCCACTCCGACATGACCACTCACGGCTAATCCTTCTCAGGTTCTGCTTTCAGGGCATTCAAGCTAACCTAGAGGACGCAAACAAGAGAAGCAAGCAAACAACTCTGTGTGTGTGTGTGTGTGTGTGTGTGTGTGTGTGTGCACACTTGTGTTTCCCCTCCACTTTTAGTGTTTAGTGTTTGATATGTTACTATCCCGGTCAATTGCCTGGTGACTAGACGTGGTCACCAGTTTATGAACTAACGCTCTTCCTGGCAGTCTTGTGCAGCACAGATTTGGCCTAAGTCAAAATGACCCAGTGATCACTCTGAATTTTAAAGTACAGAACCTGTAAAGCTGGCATTTATGTCAACAATGTCATTTAAAATGCACTTTCTGCTAAAGTCACCTTCAGTTCCCTAGTGGTTGCGCCAGGAAAATTTCACTGTTGCTCTGAATCAATGGTTTTAGGATTTACAAATGGCCCTGTCCCCTTGTTCTCTCCTGGGGCTCTGGGGAGAAGATCAAAGGGATAGCAGAGAGTAAAGGACACCTGAAATAGTTGGTGCAGTGAGGAAGCCACAGGGTCCCCCGTCAGCCAGAGCAAACAGCCCCCCCCTCAGGAGAGTCGCCTCCTCAGGGCCCAGCTCCCCAGCCTCAGCCTGTGGTGCTGCCGAAAGTGTGTTTTAATGCATAGAGCACCCTCGTCCACCTCTCAGACATGGTAGGAGCACCTTCTGGTTTGGTTTGGTTTGGTTTTGGGGGGCACATGCAGTGATGCTCAGGGCTCACTCCTGAAGCTTTTTGGGGGTGTGCCTCAGGTTGGTATCCGTTAGGGTTCACGAGTCCTATGAGCAGCTGTTCGTGATCAGGAGGGGTCCCTGGAGGCCCTGAGTGGTCCCTGAGCTTCTCTCCAACCTATTACAAGGACCAGAAGTGGGTTGTTCCAGGGAGCTTTCTGATATTTATGAACAGCTTTAGCAGTGGAATCCCGTTCATCTGTCTCTTTTCAAGAGCCATCTTAAACAGCTGGGCAGAAAAGTCTAAGATCAAAGGCCTCCAAGTTTGAGTGCCTGCCTCTAAGCAGGCACTGCAGAGGGTCTTAGAAGCTCAGAGCCGCCAAATCCCACGGCATTAGGCCTGGAGAGACGGAGATGCTGTCCCTCCCCCCCACCCCCCCACCCCACCCCCTCCCCCCCAGACCTTCCCTGGGCTTGCCTGCATTTCGCACTCTATCAAGCAAGAGGAAACTCAAGCTGGACAAATGCAGGCCGACTGCTTGAATGGCGCTGAAGAGACCCTGTGGAGTTCCTGAAAGCTTTTCTGGTTGATCTTGCAGCCTATGTCCAAGCAACCGCCCTCAAAACCAATGTGTTCAAAGGCAGCGAATGGCTGACAGGAGGGAACCAAAGTGGTCCAGGCATGGTGGGGCTGGGAGAAGTGCCACAGAACTGGAGCTCATGTGTCTAACCTGACCCCCTATTCCTTACCCTCTCTGCTAAGTCAGAGGCTCAGGATGCGGATGAGGAAGAGAAGGGACCCATTTTTGGCTTCCTGCCCGTCCACATGCTCTAGCTACTAGTACTCAACAGGCAAACGGACACAGGCTAAAGAGACTAATCTGCATACTTCAGCTGGTCATTTCCAGGGGCACTGCCGTGCCCTGCACTGTTAGTTCATTTCTATGACTTCAGGCCCCTGATACAATATAGGTGTTGTCTGGCCTCAGAGAACCCTTAAAATTTGTGAATTCTGGGCCCACAGGTTTGCTCGATCTGATAAAGAAAAACTAGGAAGAGACCCTCAGATGCCAGCAGAAAGCAGCCCTCTCCTTGGCTCGCCAGGTTAAGCTGCGAGCGGCTCTGCAAGCAGGTGCCGCCTCCCTCTGCCCCCAGGGACTTCAGCAGAAACCAAAATTAAGGGACTTTGGACAATTGTTGCCAGAAGTCTGGGAAGTGACCAAGTCAGGTATTTGCTGAGCTTCTTAATGAGGCTACCTAAGCAATAAGAGGAGGTTGATAGGGTTTTAGTGTCACTGAGGTTTCCAGGGGGAATTAAAGCAAGCAGTGAAGTAAGAGAAAGTGGATTTAAAAATTAACCTGTGTGTGAATGTACTATGTTCCGAACAGGAATTAAAAAGCAAACAAGGACTCGGCCAGCCTCCCCTCCCCCCAGAGGCTGGACGTTGGCATTTCAGAAGCAAAATTGATTGGTTGAGAATACACTCTGCTGGTAATTAAACACGGAGGCGGATCGATACTCAGGAGCTGGAATTTAGAGCACCATCAATAAGCAGACAGAAGAATCCAGAAGGAAGCAGGAGAATTGCTATCTAGCTCAGGCGAGGGGGAATCCTAAGAGTTCTAAGCTCTCCTTGTTTTCCCTCTCCCCTCTTCCTGAGTCCACACGAACCCCAAGCCACAATATTTCCATTCAGAGCATTTCTCTTGGTGGCAGGTGACAGATGTAAGGGGCCCCAATTTGTGATTACATGGTTCACTTGTGCAACTGCAATTAAACTGCCTGTTAAATTCACGTAGCTAAATCAAAATTACAACCAAGTTACTTATTAGCTCCCTTGACCCGGCTCCCTAAGTGCCAGCGAGTGGCAGAGGGAAGCCAGTTTACAGGTGAGCTGCGGGATCCTGTCTCTCCTACGGGCTGTGGTTCTCTCTCTCAGATGCCTGCCGGCTCCCCATGTGGGCAGCACACTCCAGAGTGCCCACACGTGCCCTGGGGATCCTGAGATGTGGCAGTCCTGCCAACATGTGTGACTCCTTCAGGAAATCTAGTCCTAAAGGAGTCACACCCTTCTGGGCCCTTTCTTCATCACCCACCGATGGAGGCGGAAATGATAGGCAAAGATGGTCAGAAACAGAAAAGGCTTTCTCCAGAGCTCGAGAACAGAAAGCTTCACTGGCCATAGGGGTTCAGGGCTCAGACCTCACCAAGCTGTTTTGTCTGTGACTCTTGTTGGCTGGCCTTGAGGGTAAAGGGGTAGGAGGAGAAAAGTCAATGGACAATTGAATGCATAAAATGCATCCTAAGGACACATAAGTAGAACTGTCCAGGATAATGACTTCAAAGGTATTCGACTCTATAGCAAAGTGATTCGACTCTAATAGCAAAGGAAAACAAAAGCAAAAATAAAGAGCAGAACTACATCACACTAAAGAGTTGCTGCACTCAGGAAGAAATGAAGCCTAAAATAAAAGGACACCCCCTGAGTGGGAGAAGAGTGTCATACATCACACATCGGACAAAGGGCTAATGGTAGCAATATATAAAATACTAAGAATTCAACAGCAATAAAACAGCCCCATTAAAATATGGTAAGAGGAGATAAATAGACCCTTCCCCCAAAGAAGGCATATAGATGGCCAACAGGCATATGGAAAAACACTTCTCATTACTGTTCATCAGGAAAATGCAAACCAAAACGATAATGAGGTAGCACCTCATGCCAGTGAAAATGGCATTTATCAAAAAGAAAAGACTGGAAACAGCCAGTGCTGAGGGGCAGGAGGAGGGGGAAAGGGAAACTTCATTCACTGTTGGTGAAATGGCATCTGGTTCAATGTGTAGCTTCAATGTGTACGGAGTCTTCTCAAAGAATAAAAAATCAAACCACCAAAGGACATAGCAGTTCCACTCCTGATATCTATCCCAGAGCACAAAAACATGAACTCAAAAAGATACATATGCAAATCTATGTGAGTGACAGCACTAAGTAGAATAAAACCAAGACACGGAAGCAGCCCAAAAATTCAAAGACACACGAGTTACAGAAGATGTGGCATATATTCATCATGGAATAGCACTCAGCTATGATAAGTGAAATCCTACCTGCTGCTACAATGAGGTGGAACAAGAAGGTGTCATATAAAGACAAGTAAGGCATAGGGAGAAATGCAAATGCCAGATGGTCTAACTCTCGTGGTATAGACACAAGGAAATGGAATGATCAGAGGCAAAGTGGAAACAAACTATCAAATTCTAACAACAGAACTGAGGTTACCAAGAAGGGAGACAAACATAAGGACGTGGTAGAGGTAGTTGACGTGGAGGTATAATAACTTTGTCCACCAAAAACACATAGCAGCACTGTTGTAAATCTTGCCTCAATTAAAAACAAAATTCTAGGAGAACAGGTCAGGCTGCCCCCAGACTAACAGTCACCTCTCAGGAACTCATCAGAGTCCTGGATTTCCAGCGTCTTCCTGAGAACTTTCTTCTACCCTTTGCTTACAAAACTGAATTTCTCTAATGCATAAGCAGGTTCACCTTCTGCTGGGAAAGTGAGGGGTTGAAGACACTATAGGAATGTGCCTTCAAAGACAGAAAAGGCTAAAACTGTGGAAAACACCCCAGAAAAAGGCAAGTCATTGATCCCAGGATCCCAAGAGCACTTACAGGACACAATAGATGAGCTGCAACTTGCAGGGTCCACGTAGGAAGTCCCCGAGTCAGGGGAGGAGGAGAGCCTGCCAGGGGCTGGGAGAAGGGGCAAAGTTTCAGTACAGATGATGACCAAATTCTGGACTTGGCTGGTGGTGATGGCTGCAGAACTGGATGAATTCTTTTCCTTTTCTTTTGGTTTTCAGATGCAGTGCCTGGATATTGCTTCTGGTAGTGCTGGGGAAATGCACAGTGCCAGGGCAGAACCCGGAAGCTCCAGCCCCTTGAACCACCTCCCTGGCTCCCATATGAATGGTTTTTGTTTTATTTTGTTTTTTCTTTTGGGGTCACACCTGGCAATGCTCAGGGGTTACTCCTGGCTCTTCACTCAGGAATTACTCCTGGCAGTGCTCGGGGACCATATGGGATGCCAGGAACTGAACCCAGGTCAGCCACGTGCAAGGCAAACGCCCTACCGGCTGTGCTATCACTCCAGCCCCTCCCATGTGAATGTTCTTAACTGAGCTGTATCCTTAAAAATTGTTAATATGGTCAATGTTATTCTATTTTATCACAATAGAAAATTATAGAGTCAGAGATGACAAAGTAATTTCATGGAACACTTGTATAAACTTGCAACCTATTATTAAAGTGTCTATGTTTAAAAAAGTCACTGGATGAGAGTCAAAGAGTAGTGAGGGACCCTGTTCTGCATGGTCTCCGAGTCTCTGTTGGACTATGTTTTGATGCTTCAGATTCCACCCATGTCTCTCAGAGCGCCAGCAGCCCTTGCACAGGTCATTTGCTCCGTGAGGCAGTTCTTGCAAAGGCCTGGAACATACTTCCGTCCATCAACCCTGCTGTGCCAGAGCCCCATACCAAGTTAAGTTGTTCACTGGGCACAGAAATGCCTCTAAGGCACCTTCTAAATCTGTCCAGGCCCATTTAGGAATGGAAAGCTGAGGCCAAATGGGAAAGTCTGGGGGAGCGCTCTTGGAGAACAGAGCTAGTTGTTCCGACGGCAACTTATTACTAATCCAATGAGCGTCTCCAACCAAATGAGACCACATGGACATTGGCAAAGAGCACAAGGGAAGTTCTATCTTCACTCAGTCCCAGAACAAAGGAGCAAAGGTTCCTTAAACATAAACACAGCTGACTCTCTAGAGGGAAAAGACAGTCTCCCTTTCACATCCAGTAAATCAGAAGTCACAGGGGCCAGACCCAGGAATCTGCATATTTTAAGCTTCCCCCAAGACTCTCAAAGTGATGACAAAGAGTCAAAGCAGGAGCTTTGGGTGTGCTTTTGTCCTGTGCTTTTGTGGACATGCCAGCCAAGAACATGATATTCCTCTTGTTTATTTACTGATTTTTACACCCCGGGAAGACCCTGAGATAGGAGACAGTGCTTGACAAGGCAGCTATAAATGTCCACAAAGGCCCCGCTGTTAGAGAGTCAAAGACCCACCAACTGTAAACAGTGGCAGGTCCAAGGAAAATAGAGTCTACAGCATGGTTTCCTCTTTTCCTTTGCTTGATGCATGGACAACTCTTTTACTGAGGCTAAGTTGGGGGCAGAGGGCCCCTTGTTGTTCCCTAGGAGCGGATCCTGCAGGGGGTGACACAAAGGCCTCAAACAGAAGGGAGGGGTGGAATAAATACGCAACCTAGAGCGTGGGGCTGGGAGCCACACCCAGAACTGGCCTCCGCTTTAGAGGAGTTTTTTAGTAGGGACTGGACTGGGCGGACAGGAAGCCAAGCCTTTCTCGCGGCACAGAGGGTCCCAGCACCTGCCTGGCTCCACGGAAGCCCACACAAGCAGCAGAAACTTAGGGGCCGGGGTGATAGAACGGCAGGAAAGACACTTGCTTTGCATGCAGCTGACCCGGGTTTGATTTCTGACATCCCATATGGTTCTCAGAGCAGCGCAGGAGCAATTCCTGAATGCAGAGCCAGGGAGTAACTCCTGAGCATTGTGGGGGAGGGGGGGGTATGGCCTCAAAACAAAACAAGCACCAGAAACATATAACTCACGTTCTGGAGAGCCAGTCCTAAGACCACCCTACTGGGTGATAGCACAATGGGATGTGGGTGACCCTTTTAGGTTATTTCCTTCTCATATAACTGACACTAGAAGTGGCCAGGGGCCTTTGTGAGGTCTCCTTTATGAGACTCTTAAGTCCCAAGGGCTCCATCTTCAGGAACTAATCACCTCCAATTGTTAACACAAAAGTAGTCCACAGCTGAACGTCCCACCAGAATCACCAAATATGTTAACGCCAAAGTGGATTTCCTGTACTAGTGGATTCTTAAGAATTGCATGAAAGATTAACATACAAAACTCCGATGAAGTGAATTAATTGCGCAGAAAAGGCAGACGGTTCCAGGTCCCTCCCAAATGTCCAGGCCTCTCCACCACCCGTGGACGATGCCCAAGTCCTGTCTCCAATACTGCCCGGCTCAGTGTACGATTCCCCGATCAGCTTCACCCTACCTGGCCCAATGAGTGGGAGGGAGCTGGCAAGAGAGTGAGCGAGCGAGAGAGAGGGAGGGGGGAGAGCCGGCAAGGCGGCCCCTCTCGGTCTTCTCTCCTCTGAGGAGAGAGCCTGGGGGTCCCTTTTTCACAGCCCACCCCCAGGCATCTTTTTCTGATTGGCTTGATCTCTTGATCACTTGATATCCTGTTATTTGTTGATTTGCTCGAGCGGGCACCAGTAACATCTCCATTTGATCTATCACGTGCCAGTGTAGCCCAATGGCATCTGCTTGCTTTAGGAATGCAAAGAGCCTCAAACTGTTCATTCAGGATCTTGACGAAGAAGTCTGACCATCTTGTAGGTGCGCGACCACGAGATTTTATTGGCTGATTGGCTGTATCTGATATATCTGATTGTCTGCTGCTGGTAATTGGCTAAAGTGACCTTGAGTTTCCCCCTAGCTCCAGCTGCATCAAAGTAACCCAGTGCTCTCCACCCTGGCTCCAGCTGTATCCCCTGCCCCCAATCTCATCATCCCACACAAGAACTGGAAGACACCCACCTACCCACTGTGCAGCACCCATGCAGGGGTGGGGCGGGGTGAAGGGTGGGTACAGGCAGAGAAATGTCCATCTAGGGGTCCATTGTTCTTCACCTTTTACTGACCACTGCCTTCCAGAGTTCATTTTTCTCCTGCTTCAGCTGTTTCCCTTCTCCCCAAACTCTCATTCCATGCAGCCATCCGGCATCAAAACCCTGAGCTGAGGAGGTATGAAGAGAGAAAATCCTGACCCCCGGGCCATGATTTCGTGTCCCTGTAGCACTGGACAAGCCACTGACACTGGCTTCCAGAACCTCGACTTCTAATAACTACCTCCCCAGTTCTCCTGATACAGCTGGAGCGAGGGTGGAGAACACCAGGTTACTTCATACAGCTGGAGCTTGGGGGAAACTCAAGGCCACCTTAACCAATTATCAACAGGCAGCCAATCATAAAGGGGGTGCCTGGCGGTGGGGTTTGAAAGGAGCCCCAGTCTCTCCCTCAGAGAAGGAGAAGACTGAGAGGGGCCGCTCTTGCCGGCTCTCCCCCTTCCTCTCTCTGCTCGCTCACTCCCTTGCCAGCTCCCTCTCATTCACTGGGCCAGGTAGGGTGAAGCTGAATGGGGAGTCGTAGAGTGGATCAGGCACCATTGGAGACAGGACTCGGACATCGTGCATGGGTGGCGGAGAGGCCTGGACATCTGGGAGGGACCTGAGAGGCCTGGACATCTGGGAGGGACCTGGAACCGTCGACCTTTTCTGCATAATTCACTTCACTTCATTGGAGTTTTGTATGTTAATCTTTTATGCAATGCTCAAGAACCCACTAGTACAGGAAATAATGCCACTTTCATGTTAACGTATTTGCCAACTCTGGTGAGACATTCAGCAGTGAACTATTCTTTCATTAACACTCCACTCTGATGCACTGAGGCTGAAAGGAACTCTAGAAGATGGGGTGATATATCTCAAGGTACATGTTTTTCTTCCTGACCAACCCTAACGCTTGCCTCCATATTTGATCTTTCAGTGTGAGTCTTGCTAATTCTGGCCTCCTTTGGGAGCTTCTGATACGTTTGGCTTTTCTGTGGTTGTTGCTATGCTACCTTCCTAAAACATGCTTGTTCAAGCCAACCTGAGCCAGCAGCGCTCTGTTAGAGTATGGTGTTCTTCACCTTCTGGGCCCATTCACAGTTAGACTGACTGAGAACCATACGTGTCCTCTCTCATCACCTCTTGGCCAGGTGGCCTGCCTCTGTGACAGCGAGTCACTGAATTTTGACACACAAAGATGCTGATCGACCAGCAGGAAGGAACATCAGACCTGGTTCAGAAGCTCGGCAGAGTCCCAACTCTCCATCTCTTCACTCAAAACAGATGTGACAGCAGCTAGCAGCAAGATTCAGTTAATTGGTCAGATGACAGAATTCTTAAGCAGATGGACAGCAGATCTGGGGGAATTCTGAAACCTGGGGGGCAATTTCAAAGCATCCCAGCTGTTTATGCTCTGCTCACCATGTAAAGGCAAAGATACCTGTATGACTTGTCGGATCAATCCAGCAAACATCCCTCATCCCATCAATTACAAAGTCCTAAATACCCTTATGCTAATAATAGACCTTTAAGTGCTTCCTGGGAACAGATATCACTGAAGTGCTGATGTTAGCCCTTGGGATATAACAGAACCACCCTTAAATAGACGCAGAGTATCATATCATAAAACTCCAACTGTTAAATAACTGCCTGGCAACTAAGCGAACTTTAATATGTGTTACACCATATTGTTTCCACAGAGCTTGCTTTTCTCTCTCATTCTCATTCGCTATGTGTGTGTGATGCTGGGAATAAAACTCAAGACCTTAACATGCAAGTTTCTATCACTAAGCCATATCCTTGACCATATAAAAAGCACTTTATAAAAATCAGAGATACTACAAAGTGCCACATCTGAACATTCCTGCTTTAATTTCATAAGCTCTAGAGTACTAGTCCTCTCCTGACTCAAGGCTGTCTTGACTACCCAGAACACTTCTTCAGACCTTAAAGGATACATACAGTGTTGCCTCCCCATGTAACCATTCAGCAGGCACCGCCCCCCCCACCCAATCCAAATTCAAAAGCCCCGAGAGAATGGGTTAAGAAAAGCAGTATCCTGATCTCAATAGCTCCTGGTCTAGGCAGAGTCAGGCTCTGAAACTGGCCATGGAAATAGAGGAAAAGAAGGGCCAGAGTGCTAGTACTGAGAGTTCGATCCCTGGTACCTCGTATGGTCCCCCAAGCCTGCCCGGAGTGATCCTAGGATTCCCCCGAAAGAACTAAGAGGAAGGGACTCCAAAGATGAGGGGCAGGCATGACCTCAGCAGGAGGGTTTCTCGAGAAGAAGGAACCCGAGGACACCCCCTTGCAAAGGAGAACCCTCCTAGCTGTTTGGAGCCTGCGAGTGTGGGAAATTTGGCTGTGCATTCCAGGGAGAGAACACGAGAACAAAATTCTAGCCATGATAGGTAAGCTTGGAAACGAGCCCTTTTTCCAAGCACCTTTAAGGATACCACACATGGGTTTGTTTGCTTTGACACTCAGACGCTATTAGCTCTATTTCTTTTTATTTGGGGGTGGGGGATGTCCACTCTGTGTGCTCAGGGATTGAAATCTGGTCCCCGTGTATGTCAGGCATGGGCTCCAGCCCTTTGAGCTTCCTCTCTCACCCCAATCTCTGTTTCTAAGATTTTAAAAACTGGAGGTTTAGAGCATTAGCATCTCTGCTCAAGTGATGCAGCAAGGAAGTGGATGAGTCAGGATTTAAACCTGGGACTTCCTTTTTTTTTTTTTTTTTTTTTTTGCTTTTTGGGTACACCCGGTGACACTCAGGGGGTTATTCCTGGCTCTTCGCTCAGGAATTACTCCTGGAGGTGCTCGGGGGACCATGTGGGATGCCAGGGATCGAACCTGGGTCGGCCATGTACAAGGCAAATGCCCTACCCGCTGTGCTATCACTCCAGTCCCAGGATTTAAACCTGGGACTTCCTGGCAAGGCAACACTATGCAATCTATTCAGGAACAGAGATAAATGCACCTGAGTGGGCCTGAAACTACAGTTCCCGCAGTGGAAGTTTCTCCCATGTGAAGAGGAAAGTGGGCCAACAGGTGAGATCCTGGTTCATTTTTGTACCTAGAGTCTAATCACTGAGTCAACCACACTTGCCTATTTCCATCCCCCAGAGGCAAACACCAAAGATGCTGAATACAACAGTGACTAGGGGCCAGAAAGATAGTACAGTGGGTAGAGCTCTTGCTTGCAAGAAGCCAAGCCAGGTTCAGTCTCTGACACTCCATCTGGTCCCCCAGCACCACCAGCAGTGATCTGGAGACCAGAGCCAGGAACAAGTCATAGCTCTGCCAATGTGGTTCCCCAAATGAGATAAAACAAAAATCTGCATGTGGGGGATTTGGAGGGACAGAATTCTCCCAAACAGAGAACTACACCAGATGCCTAGATAGTAATAGGGATATTACTTAAAAAACAAAACTGGTGTCCATTGCACAACAGGACATTTCTCATGACCAGGTACCTGAGTGGACTGTCAAGGTGGTCCCTGCTGTGGGTAGTGGAGATTCTACAGGGAGTCACAGACGTGACACCAGCTTTTAGGGGGAGACAACAACTCAGCCCAGCAGAGGCCTCGTCCGAAAGACTTTTAACAGAAAACAACCACTACCAGGCAAACAACCCCCCCAGAGTAGCCGTGACTCTGTACGTCCCACCTCTGCATGGCTCCGGCATCTGTCCCTGTCCCCACTTTCAGGATGAGCTGACCCTTGCCAGTCCCTCAGCTCTGTCCTCATTGCAAGGTCCCCACTGTCCACTGACAGCTTGTCCAGGGGACCTCGTGTGGCTTGGAGAGGCTCAGGCCACTGGGCAGCGCCCTTCCGAGTGCTGTGTTCTTTGGCCCCAGAGCATGGCTTGGGCAAGCAATGGGATTTTCCCCTAGGGAAAAAGAGCCTCTGTTCACAGTCTGCCATGCAGGAATTCCCAAATGCGTCCGTGCCAGAAAGGAACAGCCAAGGGAGGCGGATTGCAAACAGCACCCGCAGGTGAATTCATCAAGTCAAGACGGATCTCCTTGTCTTCCTTACTGGGCTCCCAAACCTCCTGGCCATGGAGATAGAGAATGTTCCCAGGTTGCAGTGGGCAAAGGTGGACCAAAGGGAGGAAGATAAAGCCTGGGGTGGGTCTCCTTCTTTCTTCCCCACAGTAAGGTGGGGGCAAAGCGCAGAGCAAATCCTGTATCCGATTTGGGCAGCTGACTGGAGTGTCCTTTTCTCCGTAAGGGGCTCCCCAACAGGCCTCCTAACCCCAGCTCAGCATCCTACCACCCACCCACCACCCTTAACGCTATGACCTAGTCCCCTACTTGCCTACCTCCTGCTCTTCCCACAAGCTGTCTGTGCCACAAGTTCCCTCCCAGGACTTGTATATCTGGGACTCCAAGCACCTCTGGGTCTCAGCTCCAAGACTGGCTCTTGGATCTGCCCAGATTCTGCTCTGGGAGGTCCCCCTAACCCAAGTCCTGTCCTGGGGCTAGCCATGTCCTTGGTCTAGACAAATAGACATTGTTGGAGCACAAGAGACAGCCCTGGACTAGAGCGGCTTGGGGTGCTTGTGATGCCCTTCCCCTGCATCCCTGCTCGCCACCCCCATGCACCCCATCTCGCTCTACTCTATGGTCTCACATAGACTTTCTGAAAATATGCCATCAATATGTTAGACCCATTGGCCATCCACCGCACTTGTCACAGAGATCTTGTCTGGGGTGAGGATACTATAGAAGGCAGAAATCATACTTAGGAGGGCCAAGGGCTACATCTGGCCCTGAGTAAACAAGCCCTTTGTGATATTTCATGAGACTGTCTCAAGCTCAGCACAGAAGGCATGAGGAGCTCCTCCAACACATGGAACACAATTTAGCTGCACCCAGGAGATGGGGACCCTGCGCATCTCTCACTGCATGAGGAATCGGATGACCACAGTTGATGGGACAGGCGAGGTGCCTCAGTGGGAGGAGCAGCTTCACAGCCAACCCTTTATGCCAACTGGAATTTCTTCCGCAAGGAGACAGATTTGGCCATTTGAGAATGAAAATATGTGTGTGATAACCCACTGCCCCTCTCACGGTCATCTCTATCTTTGGGGACATGCTATGAACCAAGTCCTATGTGGAGGGACTCAGTCACCTACTCAGTCACCAACTCTGTCTCGACCCCAGCTGCCCTGTTCCTCTGCAGAGACCGAGACAATTCAGGGTCAGCTAAGGTCACTAAGTCATTTGCGACTTCAACCAAGCTGGCCTGACACCTCTCTCTTCACTTTTTGTTTTGTTTTGTTTTGTTTTGCTTTGCTTTTTTTGGGTCACACCCGGCAATGCTCAGGGGTTTCTCCTGCCTCTGCACTCAGGAATTACTCCTGGTGGTGCTCGGGGGACCATATGGGATACCCTAGATCGAACCCAGGCCGGCATGGGTCGGCCGTGTGCAAGGCAAGCGCCCTACCCGCTGGGCTATCGCTCCGGCCCCTCTCTTCACTTTTACGACAAGACCAAGATTCCACAGAATTCCAGCAAGTTCCCAAGGCACCTCAGGCTTCTTGCTTTCACTGTCTCTATCCCCTTATATGCTGAGACCCCAGACCTGGCCTTTCATGGGTCCTTTCCCCCATTACATGCATCTTGGAGCTCTCTATGTTCAAGGCAACTGCATAGAAGGTTGAAGCCAATGGACAGCTTGACCTTGAAGCAGCACAATGTCAAAATCAGACTGTCCATGACATGGAACACAGGTCACCTTGCTTTTCAGATCTCTGGTGCCCAATCCAATACCAGGACTTTCTGTTGGCTCTATTTCTGCTAGAACCTACCTCCCTAGAGGACACTCTCCCTCCCTCCTCACCTCTGTATCTTCAGGGCTCGCCTGCTCTCAAACTCAGCCAAGTTCTCTGCCTGCTCTTCCCATCCCTCTGCCAGTACCGTGGGACAGAAGTCCCCCCTCCAGGGCCCAGCCTGCCCTCACCTGCAAATGTCAAGTATCTTCCCTTCTCCAGCAGTGCTCCCTAGAGAAGACAAATCTGGAGCATGTTCTGTCTGAGTTCAGGAGGATTCACTTGTATCACTTGACTTGTCTCCATTGCAAATTGTTGTTCATTGATCTGCTCAAGCAGGCACCGGTAGCATCTCCATACATCCTGTTGTGTGCTGAGTGTAGCCCAAGGGCATCTGCTTGCTCCAGGAGCATGAAGAGCCTCAAACCATTCCTTGAGGTCATGGGAATGAGGTCTATAATTGTTACTGGCTTTTTGGCATATCAAATACAACATGGGTAGCTTGCCAGGCTCTGCTATGTATATGGTATACTCTCAGTAGAAGGCTCTCATCTCATCTCAAGGTTTACTGCTGAACCTCAATGGGGAGAGATCTGCTTTTCTCTTAGGTGGAGCTCTGAGGAGCTGTGAAGTCTGGATGTTGAGAATGACTGACTACACAGTGTGGGGGTCCCCCTGGCTTCTTGCTAGGCTCACTGGGATGACAGGCCAGGAGGATTGCTGCCTAGAAATGCAGGCATGACAATAAGCAGCGTGCACTTTACCATGACACTGTTTCCTCTCAACTAAGTATCCTCCCATTACCAGTGGGGTCACTGGGGCTAGGGCCCAGCTGAGGTTCAGGCTGGGAGGGGAGTCGCCAAGACTCAGTGAGGATTCAGCACCTCATTCTGCTCATTCCCTTGTGATTCTCAAACTTAAGGGTCCTGAGAACCTCATGCAGATCCTGAGACTTGCTTGATCCCTTCCTCTAGGAATCTCTCATCCAGTAAGTGGAGTTTTCAACAAGTTTTCACGGATGCTGCTCCAGCTGCCACACTTTGAGAATCTCTGTAGGAAAGAGTGGTGGGTTTGATTATTTGTTTATTTATTTTTGGCTTTTCTATTATGCCCAGTGGTGCTGAGGGCTTACTCCTGTGCCATCCCTGACAGGGCTGAGGGAACCATACAGGGTTGTGATATGACTTCAGGCCAGCTGCATGCAAAGCAAGCGTCTTGCTCACTGGACTATCTCTCCAGCCCCCTGTAGTGAGTTTTTAAACAACCATGCGTGTTGGGGTCAGGTGTCATTTCACTTGCAGCCCTTCAACACTGCCTGTTGTTTTGGGTTTTGTTTTTCTTGATTTTTTTTTAAATTGAAGGACTGATTTACAAAGTTTATTTAAAGTTATTTATACTTTATTAAAACTATTGATAGCTATGTTTACTGATAGCTGTGTTTACATATTGATAGCTGGTGAAGGGAATTTAATATGGTACTGTGTTGCAGGACTCCTCTAAGAGCCTCTGCATCTGCTCTGAATTGCCTCCTGCAAATCACTTCGTAGATAAGAGGGTAGTCTAAATGTGGCAGTTTGTCTGACCATGTATTCTATACTAGCTGGTATAAATATTCTCTCATGCTACCACAATCATTGTGGGACTAGCTAGATCTTACCAGCATATTTGCCTGGCCATGTTGAATCTCTAAGTAATTAGACCAGAGAGAAATGCTGTTTGCCTCCAAGCAAGCGAGCATGGCTCCCTGATAACTCAAAGGCAACTAAAATGCAAAACTACCGTGAAGTAGACAAGACTTGTGAAGGCTTGGAGAAATATTTAGCTGGCATTAGTATTAGTCTTTGGTACAGAGACATGACATCTCAGAAACCCCCTTCTCTACCCTATAAAGGCATTTCCAGGCAGATCTTGGCTCAAGACATTAGCATATAAAAGACATTAGGTGAGGTGCTGGGAGAAATTACCTAAGGGCATTTAACCCTTCCTGCTTCCCATAATAGTGGGAGGTCTGAGTTGCAGGGGTATAAAACCAGCCTGCTTCCTCTCTCTCACTCTCTCTTTGTGAGCTTGCACCCTTCTTGGGAGTCTTGTCTTTTTCTCCTTTTTACAGGGCCTTAACACGTGGTGGTCGCCATCTTGGCCTACACGTGTCTGGGGTTCTAGCTGGGAATCCTAAGCACAGGGTTTCTCCTATTGCTGACTTGTATGCCTGAACCTGTGATAAGTAAAGCCTTTTAAAACTGCATCGGATTCCTGAGTCTTCATCCATTCCCGCCGGCTTAGGAGGTAGAAGGGAACTCACTTCCCAGCACTGTAGGGGACCCCAGCGGCGTTCCCGACAGTACTGGTGGAGGGAAGTTGGCACTGGTGGTGGGATTGGTATTAAAATATTACATGCCTTGTTGTTTTTCACTTTCAGAGTCTTCTGCCTAATCTTCATTACAGAACGTCTCCCTCTTGCAGTCTTGTGCTCTGGAGCCTGTATAGGGCTGGCAAACTGCCACCCAACCTTGCCATTCAATTGCACCCAGTGTTTGTTCCAGTACAACCCATGAGTTAAGAATGGCTCTTACATTTTTCAATAGCTGGGAAATAAATGAGAAGAGAATATGTGTGGGTCAGAGAAACAATACAAGAGGGAAACATTCTGTAACGAAGACTGGAAAAATTGCCCCCACTTACCTGTTTCTCTTCTGGCACGAGAATGAGTTAATCCACCAATGCAAATTACCAAGATTTTCCACCCAACGTTTCAGACTAGTGGCTCCTCTTGGTTCAAAACAGAATCACTGCGCTTTCTCAGACATGGCACACAGCTGCTGGAGAGAGGCGGCTGTGTCATCTCCTGGTTTGGACTCAGGAGAGCTTGCCCACTTCTGTCTCTGCTGTCGGGATCCTTCCCGTGCCCACCCAGGAGAAAGCAGCAGGCTGGAGCTTCCCGCCACAGTGCCTCACCATCTTTATCCAGGGTGCTGAACAATCGAGTCAAAGGTGCCAACTTATTTTGCCAAACTCCAACAATAGCCAGCCTTTCTTTTCTGAATAGGAGACAAATTCCTTCACCCAAGTAATAATTTTCTAGCTTCTGTGTGAAAGTCTTACATTGAGTGGCTCGCCAGAGCTGTTGGCACGGGAGGAAGAGAGAGCCATCTGGAGCCTCGTGGGCTCTTGGCTGGCGTTCCTAGGGCCATTGTGCTTGTGGAGCAAAGGAGAACAATAGGAGACAGGGGACCCAGCAAAGCTTGCAAAGCAGGAAGCTCAGGAGCCTTCAGGTTCTCCCTTGTGAGACCCAGCCACAGAGGCCCAGCACTGCAGCAGGACTGGGGACAGCCGGTTTAGAGGAAATCTGGTCATTGCCCCACGGAGGGAACTGCGGTGCTTCGAGAGCTCTTCTAATCTGCTCACAGAGCCTCCTCCAAGGCCTGAGTGACAGGATGTGAGCTGTGTTTGAAGGAGCAAAATCTCCCCCAGAAGAGAGGGGAATAATTCTCCGTGCAAAGGCAAGGAGGTGCTTTGGAACAAGGCTTTGGAGAAGCCAGCCCCTCCTCCATCTACAAATCATCAGTTCAGTATCTTGGTAATTCATCACACGGGACAAATGACCACATGGGCTGGCACTGCAGGGCGGCAGCCAGGTGACAGGCTTGCTTTCCCTGAGCTTGGCAATTGCACCTGGTCAGCAGGCTCTCTGCACGATAGAGGGCGCAGCAAGAGAGCGTGGGCTAATAGCCAACATACTCATGAAGCTCAGAGGCAACAAAAAACAAAAACACAAGCACAGCAGCCTCAGAAATCTGCCTGGACTCGCTGCTCTGTTTTCCTGATGCGGCCTGACTGTTCTCTTGCCTGTTGGAGCCAGACTTGGTCCTGCAGAGACCACTTGGCACGAATAACAACTGATAGAATCCATCTGCCATGCTTCGGGGGCCCATGGCCCTCAGTTTAAACACCAGCCAGGTTGTTACGCATACTTTTTAAAAATATTTTATTATAACACCGTGAGATAAACAATTACAAAGATGTTCATAAGATGTTCATCTTTGGGTTTCAGTCATACAGTGTTCCTGCCCCCCATCCCTCCACCAGTGCCCGTTTCCCACCATCAATGTCCCCGATTCCCTCCTCCCTCCCCTAGCCTGCCTCTATGGCAGGTTCTTTATCTCTTCCCCTTTCTCTCCCTCTTTCTTTTTTCCTTCCCTTTCACATTGTGAATCAGGGTGTTAGGTATCTTCTGAGGTGCCAGTCTTGCCACCTAGCAAGGCCACTTCATCCACGTAAACAAGAGAAACTGGCAGAGAAAATTGAAAATTGACCACCTGGAGGCAGGCTCCAGAACCAGGCCCACAAATGTAACGTTTCTGCACTTGGGTGATCTGGTGGCAGAACTTTGCGTGGAATCCTCTTGTGTGAATTTCCTTCCTCTCACACATAGCGTCATGGGAAAACCAGATCCCTTCTAGGCCCCAGGAAGTCTTGCCATGTCTGCGGCCATGGTGCAGGCTGCTAACCAGGTCTGAAGTGTGCGGGAAGGCCGGTGCCTCCATCCAGAATGTGCTACACTGGCACATGATTTTTTTTCATTGAAATTTAGGTAACATGGTAAGTTTATGGTCTTAAAGTACAAAGTTATTGTATTTTGACCACTACCAAAGTGTCCAAGACTCTTACCATGATTCCTATGTCACTTCTAATCTGCGTCTTCACCCCTGCCAACACCCCACTGTTGGTAGTCTCAGTTTTGCAGCCTAAGTCCTGGGGTTTGTCATTCCCTGGTTTGGGTTACTCTATATACCACAGATGAGTGAGACCATCTGGTATTTGTCTTTTTTGCCTTAACTTATTTCACATAACATGATGCCTTCCAGTTGTAGTGAATTGTGTGATTCATCTTTTTGTACAGCTGTATAGTACTCCATTGTGTATACCTACCATGATTCTTATCGTTACACTGATCTATTGTTGGATATTTGTGTTGTTTCCATATCCTACTTTTGTATTTAGTGCTGCCATGAACATAGCTCTCTGTGTGTGTGTGTGTGTGTGTGTATATGTATATATATATATAAATTAATGTTTTTATTCTTTGGATAGTTGCTAAGGAATGGAATTGCTATATCCTATACTTGTTCTATTTTAAAATAGTTAAGGACTCTATATTATTCAGCAAAGATGCTGAGTCAAATAATATTCATGTCAGCAGTGGTTGAAGTTTCCTTTTCCCCCACATCCCTGTCAGCACTGTTTATCCTAATCTTTTTGGGACATTCTCATGGTGAGACTGTTACTGTATCACTGTCTTCCCATTGTTCATCGATTTGCTCGAGCGGGCCCCAGTAACATCTCCATATGTCCTGTCTCATGCTAGTAGAGCGCAAGGGCATCTGCTTGCTCCAGGAACATAAAGAGCCACAATCCATTCCGGAATGAGGCCTATAATTGTTACTGGTATTTGGCATATCAAATACAACACGGGTAGCTTGCCAGGCTCTGCCGTGCAGGTAGCATACTCTTGCAGTCATCTCTAAGTCCAGCATTTAATGATGAACCAAGCCAAACTGTGATAGGCTGGTCTGCTGGGTGGAGTTCTGACGAGAGAGAAGTCCGGATGTGGAAAATGGAGGCCCTCATGGAGTGGGGGGGGTCGTCTGGCTTGTTGCAAGGCTCTGCTGGGCTGGCGGGCCAGGGCTAGAACCCGCCATCTCTCCTGGGCTCCTTGTGAGCGGCTGGGCACAGGGAGAGCAAGTAGCAGCTCTGCCCCATGTCTGTCTCTCATGGTGAGACATGATACCTTATTGTTTTGATTTGCATTTCCCTGATAATCAAAGTTATGTCCATTCTCCATTTTGTAATGGGGTTACTGGGTTGTTGTATTTTTGTTTATTTGTTAACACTAGCTCCATGAGTCTTGAATATTAGCCCTTTATCTGATATATGGAGAAGAATATTTTCTCCTATTTGCTATGGGGGGGGTATTTTTCAGGCTACCATTTCAGAAGCAGACTGACACTTAGTCTTCAGCACAATCCACTGCATAGCCAGGCACAAGTTCAAAAAATTCCCAGGAATGCTAAGGAAATCGATTTCATCCCCTTTTGAACAAATGAAAAAGATGCTACTTTACAAAATTTTCTGTGAAAGCAATAATCAGGCCCTCAATTCTCAGAGCAGTTAAATGGAGCTACTTAGAAGAAGAAGAAATATTTTGCAGACATTGGCAAAAAACCATTTCCTTAAGTCATGTTGGCAGCGGGTACCCTGTAGATCTAAACCATTTGTTCTGACAATGGCCATTTTCCTGCTAGTTGCCAATAGCAACTTTAATGGCAGGGAAGATGGCAAATATGTGTAAAGCCTGTACTAAAATAAACCTAACTCACCTGATGTGATTGTGGTGAGTTAAGCTTAAGTGCACAAAGCTCTCAGTGCTTTAGATTATTAATATTTGAGCCTTGGAGAAAGGGCTTCTCCTCACCCAATTAATAGATGAAGTGATCCCTGTGCTCCAAGCACTCATGCTTATGGCCAGATTGGAAGCCCTCGGGGGACTTGGGAAGGTCCCAAATGCAGAGCTTTGACTGGGTGATTGTGTGTAACCTCTAGATTGGTGGAACCATTTAACAAATCAGGAAGCTCATGGTGGATTGGTGGTGAGGAGCTTAAGACCCTAATAGTGCTTGCCTGGCCCAAAAAGGCAGATGTCAGAGGATGTGGTCAGTTGGATGCTTCTGAAATGGTCTGGAGTTTTGAGGATGGTCATAGGCTGGAACTCAGAGCACTCAGGTGCTATCTCACCCAAATATCATTGATGCAAGAAACAGATCCACAGAACAGCCAGACACATGCCAGAATTTTTTTTCCTCCTTTTTTTATTGAGGTACCCAAATTTGCTCAATCTTGTTTTGCGCATCCATCACTCCAACATCACCCACCCCCAGAGTGCCCACTTCCCTCTCTCAGTGTCCCAAGAGTCCCTCCCAACCCAGCTGGCCCCTTTCTCCCAGGTAGGCTCAGTTCTGTAGTTTAGATATCGATGTGAAGATTCATTCCACCCCATCAAAATGCCCACAAACCTTTGCCACTGACTCCACGTCACTTGTAGTCTGGTTTTCTTCCACCACTTCTCTGCTATTTGATAATTGGTTTTGTATCCCAATTTTGGGGCGCTATTATTATTCAATAACATCTACTTACTTAGTTTGATCTTCTATATTCTACAAACAAGTCAAATTACCTTTTATTTGTCCTTTTCAATGACTTATTTTGTTTAACATGATGCCCCTCCTTTTGTGTCTTTAGAGGGGTTCGACAGGGGTGATACCATTTCACCAAAACTCTTCGGTGCCACCCTCGAGAACATCATGAGACAATTAGAATGGGACACAATGGGAGTGAAGATAGATGGTCGGCAACTACACCACCTCCACTTCGCTGATGACATCGTTCTAATAACACCAAACATTAGCCAAGCGGCACAAATGCTGGCTGATTTTGACCGAGAATGTGGAAAGATAGGTCTACAGCTGAATCTGAAGAAAACTATGTTCATGAAAAATGAACTAGTTCCTGAGGCCCCATTCACTCTTAATGGAACAAACATCTCTGAATGCAGCAGTTATGTGTACCTAGGTCGAGAAGTCAACATGATGAACGACCTAAAACCTGAGCTGCGCAGGAGGAAGAGAGCAGCATGGAATGCCTTTAAAGACATCAAAGAAATAGCTAAAAGGACAAAGAACCTCTGGCTCCTGGCACATCTCTTCAACTCCACCGTTCTCCCGGCATTAACATACGCCTCAGAGACCTGGGCCCTACGAAAGCAGGATTGTTGCAGGACTCTTAAGGGCCGCTGCATCTGCTCTGGAGTGCCTCCCACAAATCACTCCGTAGATAAGGGGGTAGTCTAAATGTGGCAGTTTATCCGACCATGTATGCTGTACTAGCTGGTATAAATATTCTCCCATGCTACCACAATCATCGTGGGACTAGCTAGATCTTACCAGCATATTAGCCTGGCCACGCTGGACCGCGCCCTGATATACTCAGAGGCAACTAAAATATAAAACTACAATGAAGTAGAAGAGACTTGTGAAGGCTTGGAGAAATATTTAACTGGCATTAGTATTAGTCTTTGGTACAGAGACATGCCATCTCAGAAACCCCCCTTCTCTACACTACAAAGGCATTCCCAGGCAGATTTCGGCTCAAAACATTAGCATAGTAAAGGCCCTAGGTGAGGTGCAGGGAGGGATTACCTAAGGGCATTGGACCCTCCCTGCTTTCCATAACAGTGGGAGGAAGGTCTGAGTTACAGGGATATAAACTAGCCGGTTCCCGCTCTCCAGGCCTTCTTCTTTGTGGGATCTCTCCTTGTGAGCGCTCATTCCCCTTGGAAGCCTTTTTATCCTTCACACGTGGTGGTCGCCATCTTGGCCTACACGTGGCTGGGGTTCTAGCCTGGAATCCTAAGCACCGGGCTTTTCCTTTTGCTGATTTGTATGCCTGAACCTGTGATAAGTAAAGCCTTTTAAAATTGCATCGGATTCCTGAGTTTTCATCCGTTCCTCGCCGGCTTCAGAGGTAGAAGGGAACTCACTTCCCGGCACTGTCGGGGGACCCCAGGGAGCGCCCGACACAGGATGAGAATGCTATTTGGGTCTCCCAGAGAGGAATCGAAAGAGCTATGCTTGGAATATCACGCCTCACTCAAGTAGAGAGAAGGAATCGGAGTTCTGACCTCTGTCGCTATTCCAGAATCAGGGGATGCTGTCTCGTTTGCCAAGGCATCAAAAAATCAGATGGGCTGGACATGTAATGCGATTTGGAGACAACCGCTGGACTAGAGCCATTACTGACTGGATCCCATGGGATGTCAAAAGATCACGTGGCCGCCCACCTACAAGATGGTCAGACTTCCTTGTCAAGACCCTGAAGGAATGGTTTGAGGCTCTTCATATTCCTGAATCAACCAGATGCCATTGGGCTACATTGGTAAGTGATAGGGTCCAATGGAAATGTTACTGGCGCCCGCTCAAGCAAATTGATGAATAACGGGATTCAAGTGATCAAGTGATGCCCCTCAATTCCACCCATGTGGTAGCAAACTGCATGAGTCTATTTTTTTACAGATGCATAATTTTCTCTATATATCACAACATATCATATACATGCATATATACATACATATATCACATATATACATATGTCAAGAAATTGTGACATATGTATCCATTCAACCATAGACATTTGGGTTGTTTTCATATCCTGATTATTGTACTAAGCACTATAATTAACATAGGTAGTCAAATACCCCTTCAATTAATGTTTTTGTGTTTGCTGGGCTAGATATGACCTCAGAATCTTTAACCTGTCTTCATTAATTTCATAATCATTCTAAATATATCTGGATGAAGGTTCTGACTTGGCTGGAACTATTTAGCTATAAATGTCACAAACCACTAGGGTCAACGTACTTCTTAATGTCACATTAGTTTCTCTTTGGAATAGAATTAGGCACTCAATAAAGGAGGCCCAATACTTGCATTCACATTGGAAATGATTTCTCACCGTCCTTCTCAAAGGGACAGTGCCCACTTGAAGTTGGAGCTCCTTAGCAGGCCAAGCACCTGGCCACATCTATGGGCATCCATTCAAAACTTGTCCCAGAAATGGAGGCTCACCATCCAGCCACCACCATAACTTGTGTGTAACGAGGGGACGGGCAAGTAGGCACCCAAATGGACAAGTGCATCCTGTGGCTACTCTACCGCACCCCTCTGCCAACACCCTGAGTATTCCTCCTTCTTAAACAGAGAAATGAGGTGTGACAAATCTTGAGCACGGTGTAAGAATGCAGGCGGGAGGGGTTTCATGCTTTCCTGATTGCTGTGGGTGGAATGTTTGTGTTCCTCTGAGTTTTAGCTTGAAATCAAATCAGCAACGTGGTGTCACTCAGAAGTGGGACTTTAGGAGGTGATGAGGGTGGAGCCCACAGGAACAATATTAGGGCCCTCATCAGAGACACCCAGAGAGCTCTCCCCCCCATTCACTAGGAAAGAGGAGAGCAAGAATGATCTTCCATGGATCAGACACCTAGGTTGCAGGTGCTTTGATCGTAGGATTCTCAGTTGCCAAAACTAAGACAAATTTAAGCTATTTTGGTCATAGCCACTGGCAGGGACTGAGATGGCCTCTCAGAGGTCGGAAGGAGTGATGTGAGCTGCTGTAAAGGACTGGAGATGTGCTGGGTCATAGGAACCGTTACAGGCAAGATCTCTGAGCAGCTGCTGTCTTTATCCTCATTCAATGGGCAGGAAGGGAGGTCAACCATGGGGGCCAGAGCAGCAAAGAGGGTGGTGGGCCCAGACTGGGTCCTAGGCCTTTGACAGTCCCTGAAATGCACCAATCTCCTGGGCGCAGAACAGAGCAATGCCTTTAGCTTGATTTCGGCTGAGCAGAGAAGGGGTCTCACACAGTTGAAGGGGGGCACAGATTTGAACATGATCCAGCCCAACTTTCCCAGACCTACTTTGCTCACAGGGCACATCTGTCTTGAATGGGCTAATAAGCTGCAGCCAATGATGTGACCTTTATGGCTTTTACTTATTTATTCCTGTTGGTTTTTCTTTTCTTTGATTTGGAGGCCATACCGGGCTTCCTTCTGGCTCTACACAAGGGATCCCTCCTGGTGACTGGGGAACTCTTTGTGGTACTAGGGGTTGATTGGAATCAGATTCAACCAGCTGCAAGACAAGCGCCTTATCCCAACTTCTCTCTCCAGCCCTTTATTTATTTTTTAAATTTTAATTAAATGGGAACAGATCATAGCATTCATGGTTTTGATGTCACTACGCCTCACCACCACCACTTAAGTGTCCAAGATCCATCATCACTGTGTCCCTTTGTCCCCTCTAGCTGCCTCTTCACCTGCCCAACATCCGCACTTGGTAATGATGAGTTTTGTAATCCAAGGAGGGACACAGTCAGAGGAAGAGGAGGACACCGGAGTCAGGGAGGAAGGAGGAGCTGGAGGAAGGAAGGCAGGGTGCTGAGGAATGGCGCCCTGGGGCTGGTGCACTGAGGAATCTCTGGCTAGGCCCTGTCCTCCCCATCCTGCCAAGTTACTCTTTATCTAATGAGAGGAAACGATTGAGATTTCCCCATGGCTTCCTTGGAGAGTTGAAGCCATATTTGCCTTCAGAAGACCAGTTGAGATTGACTCAATGCCTTTCTCCCTCCTATCACCACTTTCACTGAGACCAAGTGTTCAATGAGAAAAGTGGGGAAGAGGGCTGGAGAGTAGTGGAGCGCATTTGTCATGGCTGACCTGGGTTTGATCTCCAGTACCCCATAAGGTCCCCCAAGCATCACCAGGAGTAATTCCAAAGTGCAGGAAGAACCCTTGAGCATTGACAGGTGTGGCTCAAAAACAAAAACACAAAAAAGGAGGTTGGAGTAAGGAGAAGGAAGCAGAGAAGAGATGAGAGAGGGCACCAGCAGATCCAGTGTCGATGGGGAGTGGGCAAATATTACAGTTTTGTTGGAACTTCTCTGGCCCCGAGTGGCCATCAGGACAGAGCTCACAAGCTCCAAGATGGAAGCTCTTTAGGGTGATGTCTGCCATACACTGCTAGGTCTGGCAGGTTTCTTCTGGTTCTCTGTCCCAAGTGGGAAAATTGAGTAAGGCAGGGAGCTGGGAGCTAAGAGACCTCAAGAAGGCTGAAGTGTATCTCCATGCAATAGACTAAAGGTGTCTTATTTTGTCCAGAGTAATAAAAAAAATCAGGATTTTAAAGTGTATTCCCTTACTTACCCTGGAGGGCTTCAGAACTCTTTCTTCTTGCTTTTATGACTCTAGTTTTGCCTATAGAAGTAAGTGGCACCATAAATCCCAAATAGCTTCCTACCTGCTGTTCTTCCCTACTGGGACTTGAAGTGATTACTAGATATGGTTTCGGGCTCTGCAAAATGACAGGAAACTTAGAGAGTTTGCTTTCGGCTCAGATTTACTAGGGGAGAGGGTAATTTAAATGGCATTTCATTATCTCAGAAGAGGGGGCTGTAAATATGTTCTGTTTCTGAGAGCACACACTTAACTAATTTCTATTACTGGAGATCTTTTGATTGGAATTAGAGCAAACCTCTAAAGTCCAAAGACTTTGCCATTCCTGATTACACTCCTCTCGTCCTAAACCATCACTTTTCCAGTTGCAGTTAGAGATCATCATTCCTTTGAACAATATCTGAAGAAAGCCGTTCACTAGCCCGTTTAGGCCAGCCCACTCTCTTAACAAGACCATGAAGGACACCGGGCAGTTTCCTCCTTGAAGACTTGGGAGATACCGGTTGACAGTCTGAAGATTGTCCCTGAAGGAGGACAACACCTTCTCTGGACTCAAGTTCTTGGGAAGTGCACATTCAACCAGAGCCTTATGACCACTGTCAGATTTACAGTGACTGAGAGCTGGGGAATCTCACTTTGCATTTTTTGGGGATTGCAGTGAAACCTTAGTGAGTATGTAGGCATCCACATGCCCAGAAACAGCATCTTTCTTTGCTTTAAAATAAGTTTGACAGGGCTCAGACCCAGCATTGTAACCCCGTGATGCTGAGGGTGAGACTAGTGCCATATAAAACCAAGATGGCTTTTGCTTCCTTTCTCCTTATTTTCATCTTGGCTGAATCAACTTCGATTTTCCTTCTTTTGGACAAAGAAAATGCTGAACAGATGTTATTCAGTTTGTTCCAGGATCTGTCACAGATTTGTTTTTGACCTCTGAAAATCAGTTTCAAACATACAGATGAGGAATGAACAGTAAACTAGATTGCTTTAGGATAAACAAATCAAAGTGGCATCTTTATTTGCAACCAAGAAGGTTTTTTTGTATGCAACCAGTTCAATACAATGCCCAAGTTACATGAAAATTAACATGCACTAGGGAAAGATATTTTCACAGAATTTTTTAAGCTTTATGTTTGAAGTTAGCGGTGACCCGAAGTGAAATAGGACACTGTTCTAAGGCTGTCCTAAGGCAGCACGTAGGGACAGTCGTGTGAGCAAGAGCATGAGACCCATCATTACAATCATATTTTGGAGCTAGTGTTGGTTTTTGAAGGCCTTGCTTCTCTGCTCCTGAGACCACTATTCTTTACTCTTTTATTGGGCTGAGTTGCACAAAATCCTATTTCTCCCCTTTTCCTACTCTTAAAAATAGCCTTTAACTCATATGGGAAGTTTTATTTAACAAATAAAGAAAATAGAAATTCATTGTTTGGAGGGTTTCATTCCCATTGAAAGTTCTTCCAAATAGAACATTTCTGAACTTGAAGACTATTAAAGGCTCTAAGGATCAGGATGCTCCTCTGGATTAGAGTTTTATCAGAGATAAGAGCATGGAACTCAATAGTTCTATAAGGAAAAAAACTCATCCTATATTCTCACAATAGATAAATGATTACAGATTATTGTTCATCTGTCAGGCCTTGTCAAACTGCCTGTTCTATGTGTTGTCCATCTGTGATGGCCCAAGAATTTGTGTACCACCCAAATTTCAATGCTGAAATCCTAAAACCCAGAGATAATAGTGCCAGTGCTTAGATCATGAGGTGAGGAAGCAACGCTTGTGAATAAAGTCTGAGTCCTTGGAAGACGAGATCCAAGAGCTCGCCCAGGCCTTCCATCATATGAGGTCAGAGTGAAAGGTGCATGAAGACTCGCCTGAAGACTCACACCAAGCTGGAATCATGGGAAGTAAAAGTCTGTGATTTGTAAGTTACCCAACCAGTGGTATTTTGTCACAGTAGCCTGAACAGATAAAGACCCCATCCCAGCTAACCATTCTGAGGAAGCAGCACCTTCTGGGAGTTGAGAAGCCTACAGAGTCCCTAGAGAGTATCTGATGATTCCTGGCACAATCAAGCAAGACATTCTCATCAAAGGTGGCCCAGGCTGAGCGCTCTGCCCCTTTCCTGCACAGATGCTCTAATGGGTCCAGTGACTGAGGAACTGTGAACCATGAAGAGACCAAACTCTATCTCTGAATCCCCCAAGTGAAATGTGTCACTCCCTTGTTACCGATCTTTACTGACATTCATCAAGGACAATTCCCAAGACTTTCTCTTGAAGTTTCAATATTCATTAACACTACTGATGAATTGGCAGGCCACAAGAAGCATTTTCCCTACAAAATACATAAGGAAATAGTCACAATGAGATGTGATGCTCAGCAAGTCATTTGGAATGTGAGTGAGGTACTGCATCCTTGAAACCCCGCCCCCAGCCTCCTAAGGCAAGAAATTCAAATGTCTTCTCAGCAATTTAAATTCAGAAGTCATAGCTCTACCAGGCCATCTGCTAATGGAACCTCATCAAAGTCTAGGAAATAGTCAAAGCCAAGGAAGTTAAATTCACAAATGCCAAATCTGCTTGTGACTTTGGCTGGGCTATTTTGACTAAAATATTGTGACTAAAGTTCATAGAAACTGAGAATAGAGGGTCCAGAGAGATAATACAGTCAGTAGGGTGCTTGCCTTACACACAACCAACCCTGGTTTGATCCCTAGTATCCCATATGGTCCCCTGAGCACAGCCTAGTGCAGAGCCAGCAGTAACCCCCAGCATCAAAAAATTCAAGGAACTTCAGAGAGAGAGAGAGAGAGAGAGAGAGGGGAGGGGGAGGGAGAATACAAAATGATACCTTAGAAGTAATATTAAATTTGGAGAGTTGACTCAACATGTAAATCCAAGGACCCTGTGTTTGATCTCCTAAAGTCCTAATTTCCTCATCAGTAGAGATAGTCATTATATCTGCTTCCCTATATTCTATAAGGATTAATGTAATACTTTTGACAAAACTTACTACCATAAGAACTCTGATCCCAGAAGCAATTTATAGCTAACAGTGTATAACAGGTAAGAGGTGCTCAATAAATGCATTGACTACCTACCTGAAGCAAGAATGAATGAATTCTATGATTTATTGAAATGCTCTGATAGCATCTTTGTCTGGTAGAAGAGTTTGGGTATATTGGGGAGGAGTGTTTATTTGTTTGGGACCATACCTGGCAATGCTTAAAGGGTTACTCAATAATCGATCCTGGCAGTGACCTGGGAAGCATATGTTATGCCAGGGGATAGAACTTGAGTCTGACACATGCAAGGCAAGTGCTTGGTACTGCTATACTATCTCTCTGGCCTGTAACAGAAGGGTGTGTACCACTCTTTAAGTACCCCACCTTATGAAAGGTTAAGACACTGATGAAATTGTCACTGCAGTTTAGATTGCATTGTAGCTCCTTTAAATATGATCATTCTCCTGAGAATCGTTAAGAACTTTTCAGATATTATATGCCTAAGGAAGAATCCTTCTGTTAAGAAATAATGCGAGAGAAAACCAAGTCAGCTCCAGAGGAAACTAAGGCACATCCTGCTTACACTGAACCCTAGAGCTTATGAAACCAGCTGCTTCCAGAAATCAGGAATAAGACTAGGCAAAAACCTGTCTCTGGCTATAATTAATCTAACCACATTTTAGCTGACAGGCCCTTTGCTTGTTTCTTCTTTCCTCTTTTGGAAAGGAGAAAAGAAATTGATAGTCCTGGCTGACTCCTCATATATACAGGCAGGCAGAGCAATCGCTCAGTAAACACAGTTGCATTTTCTGGCTTTTCTAGAAAACAGCTTTAATATTTGAAAAAAATAGGGCATGGGGCTCTTTTGATCCAGAGATAATTGATTGCCTTACTAATATCATGACCTCAGCTTCTGTCCTTCTAAGAAAATAAGACCTTAGAGATCAGCATGCCAACTGGGAGAGTAAGATAGGCTTGTAGAATGCCCTGACCTGACCCCCATCTCTGTCTCACTAACATTCCCAAGTTTCCATTGCAGGAGAGAAAATTTCCCAAGTGTCTTTGTCAAAAATGCCCAGGAATCCAAAGATGTTTAAAGTAATGCTAGGCAAAACATTTTAAATGTCAAGCAATGCTGCAAACAAAACTGAAGACTACTCATATGAGACATAGTCGTTCTGAATCTTCTTACCAAAATACCAAATCCAACTTAGCAAGCCCCTCCCAGCATTAGTCCTGTGACTACCGGAGGCAGCAACAAGAGCAAGATGTCAGAGAAATATATTTTCATGTTGGAAACAGCAAACAGTCTTGTGAAATGGGATTTGTAGAGATGAGCTTTTCCTGACCAGCCAGAATGCTAGTGGGAGGACTGGAAACAATTGTAGGGGCGTGTCCTTACATTTGTGAGAGAGCCCACCTATGTTTGAACCCTGAGGAATGAACAGATTACAAATAGAGAGAGAAGGAAGGAGAAAAATGTAAGGAACTGATGCAAGGTCCCCGTTAAGAGACTATTGGGACTCTCCATTGGAGTGACACAAAGGCACACCTGGTAAATAGAAGGCGAGAACCTAGGGAGGGACAGAGGGAACCATGGGCTGGGGGCACAGGGCTGGGGGCACAGGATCAAAAGTGACTATTCCCTATGGAAAAGGAGTTCACAGTTCTGGTCACGCTAGGACAACCAATAACAGAAAAATATATCTGTGTTAGCCTCAAATTCATCATTTAGCTACCTTTGTCTTAGTCTGTGCAGAACTCTGTAACAGAATATATTGCGGGGGTGACCCAAACTACATTTATTTCTCACAGTTCTGGAGGCTGGGAATCCGGCATACAGAGTCTGCTTCTTGGTTCATGGACGCCAACTTCTTCCTGAGTCCTCACATGGTGGGGGGCGGGGAAGCACTGCAGGGATCTCTGGGTTGTTTGCGGAGCCCCTAGAACCTCTAGCCTCACACATGTTCTACCACTGGGCTTTATCCCCAGCACCTTCAGGGTCTTCATGGAGCAATAATCTCATTTTAGAGGCTGGAGCTATAGTCCAGCAGGTAGGGTGTTTGTCCTGCATGCAGCCGACCCAGGTTCAATCCCGGCATCCCATATAGTTCCCCAAGAACTGCCAGGAGAAATTGCTGAGTGCAGAGCCAAGAGTAACTAACCCTGAGCATTGCTGGGTGTGACCCCCAAAAAGATAAAAAAAAATTTATTTTGAAGGCTCCACCTCTGAATTTCACCACACTGTGGGATAAGATTTCAATCTGGGAGCTTAAGGGGAACAAAAAATTTCAAGCCATAAAGAATCATCTTTTCAGGACTTGCCCAGTGATAACCAATTACCTCGAGCTTTCTAGACCTCAGGATTTTTTTCCCACCTTTTTTTGGGCAGAAAAGTGAATGAAATCCTCAGGAACTGCCAGGGAATCCTACATCTGCCATTTGCTACGTGTGGAAATGTGGAGGTCTCTTCATTTTCTTCAATTTTATTTTCTTCCCTGAAAATAAGGATAATAATGACTATGTGAATAGCAATACCGGAGAGACTGTGAAGCCTTAGAGGCTAAAGAAGTTGCTCTCATACTTGGTGGCACTCAGACACTTAATTTAAAAATATTGTTGGATGTATGCTAGACTCTAGCAACCTTTCACTGCTACGAGGCTGACAGCTGTCAGGTTCTGTAACACACTCAGGATGAGTGGGAAGAGGAGCGGCCCAGAAGTGTTAAAAAGTTGGGATCATTGCCGTGGTGCGTGTAGCACAGAAATGCGCGTCTTGGGGATCATTGCCGTGGTGTGTGTAGCACAGAAATGCAGCGTGCAGCACCACAATCATTCCTCAGCAAGTTCCAGTTTTGTCCCTCCCTCATTAAATGACACCAAAGTATCATTGTCAACTCTGACTTTTTAGGGTCTCAGAGTGGTGATTCAGGAGAGAAAGGGAGGCCCGAATGGTAGCACAGCGGGTAGGGTGTTTGCTTTGCACACAGCTGACTGGGGTTTGATCCTCAGCATTCCTTATGGTGCCCCGAGCACCACCAGGAGTAATTCTTGATTGCAGAGCCAGGAGTAACCCCTGAGCATTGCTGGGTGTGACCCAAAAGGATAGATAGATAGATAGATAGATAGATAGATAGATAGATAGATAGATAGATAGATAGATAGATAGATAGATAGATAGATAGATAGATAGATAGATAGATAGATAGATAGATAGATAGATAGATAGATAGATAGATAGATGATAGATAGATAGATAGATAGATAGATGGATAGATGATAGATAGATAGATAGATGATGATGATAGATGAATAGATAGATGATAGATAGATGATAGATAGATGATAGATAGATGATAGATAGATAGATGATAGATAGATAGATAGATAGATGATAGATAGATAGATAGATAGATGGATGGATAGATGAATGAATGAATGAATGAATGAATGAATGAAAGGAGAGAAAGGGTCTCATGAATGGACAAAAAGTTCATCTCTCCTGTGATAATTCTGTCTAAACTCTAGGTTGGTGGAGGGTAAGCAAATCAGAGAAACATGCATAAGGAGCCTTTCTCATCTCTCTGCTCACTACTTTGTTCAGTCATTTCTGTGGGCTATTTCGAATGCCCGGGAAGCCCAGCAAAAGTCTGATGAAGCGGAAGGAGAAAGTGGCAGGCAGTTATGTGGGACAGTGGGGACCACCTGGGCACGGAGACCAGAGAGGCGAGTGTCTCATCCAAGCCTGCTCTCACTGCTTATGGGACTGGGCCATAGACGATGGGCCATTCCTTTCCCTTGCCTCGGTTTCTTCATTTCTAGATCTGTGCAACAGGGCCAAACTTCAGGGTTGCAGGGAAAGTGAAATGAAATGAGTTCCACAGAGCTCCTGGATCTTAAACATTTATTTCTTCTCCTTTTCAATTTCTCTTAGCAGACAATATCAGACTCATCTCCTCAATAATCGCTGGGTATTCCCACGGACAAACAATCTAGGCCAGGGTAGAGTAAGAAACTGCTCAAGATCCACAATGATGTGGCAATTGGCTCTACTGCCCTTTGAGGAGACTGGAACCACGGCGATGTGGCAATGGGCTCTACTGCCCTTTGAGGAAACTGGAACCATGGCGATGTGGCAATGGGCTCTACTGCCCTTTGAGGAGACTGGAACCACAGCGATGTGGCAATGGGCTCTACTGCCCTTTGAGGAAACTGGAACCACGGCAATGTGGCAATGGGCTCTACTGCCCTTTGAGGAGATTGACACCTGGGGCCAAAAAGAGATCTGCATCTTTCCCTCCTGCAGTCAGACTCAGAGCTGGCTCTGTCACAGCACTCAGCAATAGTTTGGAGAAACCGGAAAGTTGATCACAAAACATTCAGTTCCTTTTTTTTTTTTTTTTTTACTTCTTCAGAGCAACCACAAACCAGGCAGGTGGAAATGCCCCACATTTACACTTTGTTCAGAGATTCCCACCTCCAGTTTTTCGATTCTTGGCTCTCCAAAAGAATCCACGGAAGTGAGAAATTTGGGAACTATGATGCCATTTCTTCATTCCTGATGTGCTCTTCCTTCCCACGGTCAGGGCTCATCACAGCGTGCCGTGGGATCTCCACCTGCCATTTCCTGTCTGCTGAACCTGGCAGTACCAACAGCACCTCCTCAAATGGAGATTTTTATTCTGATATTATCCAACCTTGCTGAATCAAAAAAGGGGGGCACTGAATCTGTTATTGCAGAGATAATTATAGTAGTTTCTGCCTTTCATTATACTGGGTCTGGCAGAACCATGTTTAAGTGTAGGTTAAAAATGCAGTGACTACAGGTTAATGATTCCCCCTGCTGAGACCAGAGGGAAAGTAGTGGGTTGGACATTTGCGTTGCGTGCGCCAACCTGGTTTTGATCCCCAGCATCCCATGTAGTCCCTCAAGCACTGCCAGGAATAATTCCTGAGTGCAGAGCCAGGAGTAAGCCTCCAGAATAACTGGGTATGACTCCAAAAAGCAAAAAACTTTAAAAATTAAAAAGTATTCCTCCTCCCTAACTCATAAAAGAATATTTCTGTATTCTCAAGAGCTGGCGCAGGTTTCTACCGTCCCTGCCTGAAGAGATTCACCCTGAGCATTGCTCTCTGCAGCCTCTCCTGAGCTTCACTGGGCTGAGTTCCCATGATTTGGTCACAGAATCTCTTTTACATTGATGATAGCAATGAACAGTTTTTAGTGTAGCCAACTTTGAACTTCATTCTCCCTACCTGAAAAACTATCTCCTACAACGCTGATCTCAAGAACAGATTAACAGAGCAGCTGAGTTTAAATCCAGGTAGGCAATTCTCAGAGGCAGAAGTCACTGGGCATTCGTGAGATGGAGCTGGGGCTCCCCTTCCCCTCTCTGACTCGTCCTGGAGGCCCAGTGGCCCCACCTGCAAACTGCCCCAGGGTGACCGACCATATCATGCAGAAACTCAGAGGCACCGGGGAGAGCTGCCATCTGGCTCTCCCTAGCTTAGCTGACCATGAGGCTCCCAGGAGGAAAGATGGGTTTTGGGAGTGGGCCCATCACCTCTGTGGGGCCTCGGAAGCAGTCAAATGAGACTTGCTCACCAGAATAGCCGCCATTTTTGTGGTCTGGACACCACAGCACATCAGAGCCTGCCCAGGAGAGATGCTGATCTCAAGACCAGATTAACAGAGCAGCCGAGTTCAAGCCCAGGTAGGCAGCTTTTGGAGGCAGAAGTCACCAGGCATTTGTGAGTTGGAGCTGGAGCCCTCTTTCCCCTCTCTGACTTGTCCCAGAGGCCCGGTGGCTCCACCCACAAGCTGCCTCAGGGCAATGGGCCATATCATGCAGAGACTCATGCACCATGGAGAGCTGCTATCCAGCTCTCCCGAGTTGCACTGCCAGAAGCAGCTGCATGGTACATCAAACTAGTGAAACCAATCATGTCCTAGAATATACTACAATCCACAATGTGTAGGAAAGAGAAGTGAGGAGACAGAGAGGAGGAGAGAGAGAGAAAGAGAGAAAGGAGATACAGAACTTGCCATGGAGGCAGGCTAGGGAGGGGGAGGGAAGTGGGGACATTGGTGATGGGAAATGAGCACGGGTGGAGCAATGGGTGTTGGAACACTGTAGAACCAAAACTCAAACATGAACATCTTGTAATTGTATATTTAAAGGTTGTATAATAAAATCACTGTATCACTGTCTTCCCATTGTTCATCGATTTGCTCAAGTGGGCATTAGTAACATCTCCATCAGTCCTGTCACAAGCAAGTATAACCCAAGGGCATCTACTTGCTCCAGTGACAGGAGGAGCCGAAACCATTCTTCAGGTCATGGAACTGAGGTCCATAATTGTTACTAGTTTTTGGCATAACTGGTAATTAAAACACAGGCAGCTTGCCAGGCTTTACCGTGTAGGTGGTATAGACTCAGTAGAAGGCTCTCAACTCGAGCATTTACTGATGAAACTTAAAGGGGGAAGATCAAGTTTACTCTTGGATGGAGCTCTAAGGAACTATGGAGTCTGGATGTTGAGAATGACTGACTGCATGATGTGTGGTTTGCTCTGGCTTCTTGCAGGGCTTACTGATATCAGTTAAAATCTGTCTAGAACTGTTTACTGTGTATAAATGTGAAAGAACTTGGGAAGAACCGTATGCTAAAATCAGCAGTTTCTAAAATAATTGTGCGGCCGCAAAGCAACCTTGTACCAAGGGACCTGTGGGTCTGGCTTGGGGTCTCTCTCATCCAGGGCAACTGGCATGGAGGCGGAGGAAAGGGCAGGGCCCAAAACTCCACTCCGAGTCCGGCCAGCATGGTCTCTCCCGCTCATGAGAGCAAACCCTTGGAGCAATGTTGGACTCGGCCAGGGGCTGGCCGAGACCCTTACCGGGAGGTCAGCGCCATGGGTTGCTTCCACATGGGGCCGGCCGAGCAGCGCAGCTGTGGGTCTGAAGTGGATGGGTCTGGATCTCTTCCGGGGTTGCAAATTAGCTGAGTCTGGCGTGGGTGGGTCTCTCTCTTCAGGAGCAACTGGTATGGAGGCAGAGGAAAGGGCAGGGCCCAAAACTCCACTCAGAGTCATTAAAACTCCACTCCAAGTTTATTAACAATAAAATATTATTATTAATAATATTTGGGATATTATTAGTCCCAAAACTCCACTCTGAGTTTATTAATAATAAAATAATTTAAAAAACTATCTCCTACGCATTCTAGCCCCTTGTTTCACTCCATGTCCACTTTGCTGAACGACCCCTGCTTTTCAGCATACCCTCTTGCTCCAGAAATCTCTCCCCATCTTCCTATGTGTTCTGCAAATTCTTCATCATAAATAATTGAGATTACATGAAATAAGTGCTATTTATGGCTCTGCGTCACCCATGCATACACTACAAGCCCCCGTGTGACCAGAAACACACCTTCTTCATCATTTTGACACCGCCCCTCTGACCATGCAGAGTATTCATCTATATTTTTCCTGTGTCATGAAAATTTCCCACTAAAATAAACATTTTGAATAAAACTTTGCTTTCTTTCATGCATTAACCAAGGACACAAATAAGTGTATGCCAACCTCCAATCAGCATGTATTGGGTTAATTTGGCAATAAGCAACATACTATGATGAAGGCAAGACATTGGAGACCCCAGTCTAAAAAAGCATGAGGCAAGTGTCTCACCCAACTCTGCTCTCAGTTCTGTGGCTGGGCCGTAGGTTGTTAGTCAATCCCTTTAATTTGCCTCTATTTCTTCATTTCTAGATCTAGAGGGAGTGGATCTGGGAGTTTATATCCACAATCTCATCAGGAAGCTGCCTTTGGAAACTACAGGTGCTAAATATTTCCCATGTCTCCTACATTGTGCTTAAAATTTAAGTTCTGAGATAGCTTGGACCACTGCCTTTCACTAGGACAAACATCATTTCCCACCAAGAAACTGAAGTACTAATGCAGACAGGTAGACGCACTAGAAAGACCAAACTCTCCTCGCTTTAGTAAAGCATGCTGTGTTACCACACCCAGTCACTGAAGCTATAATCAGATACAAATACATTTTTGTTAGCCTGAGTAAACTAATGATGGATCGTTTTCCCGGAACCAAATGTTATTTTAAATCACTTTAAATTTAGTCTTGAGAAAGAGACATTCAATAGGATTAGCTGAAAATGATTCTAGCCTCTCCCTGATTATCTTCTTGAGTTATTTTTGTCCCACAACCTCTTGGATAAACTCTTGGATAACTCTTGTAACTTTGTCAGTGACCCTCTACTAAGAAAATGTTCTTCTGTTGCTTTGGGAAATAAGGATGGGAACTAAGGCTCCATATCATAACTAAATATATTCTCTTGGGGCTGGAGCGATAGTGCAGCAGGTAGGGTGGTCGCCTTGCATGTGGCCTTCCAGGGTTCTGTCCCCACAATCCCATATGACCCCCTATGCACTGCCAGGAGTAATTCCTGAGTGGAGAGCTAGGAGCAACCCCTGAGCATCTCCAGGTATGGTCCCAACCCAAAATAAATTAATTAATTAAAATGTTCTCTCTAGAGGAAGAAATAAAAGCACAAACTTTGTTGAAGTTTTCTACCTCCTCAGGTTACCTTCGCTGGGGACCTGAGAAAGGGAATGCGGATTTCTTACAGGTTTACTCTTCTCTTCTCTGACTGAGAGATATCTCAAACTTGACACTTCAGGGCTGAAGCTTAAAGGTAGAACAAGGAGCAAATTATGAGGGAGAAGCTGATACACTGTAAAGAGCTTACTTGACTGCTATAATTTAAGTAATTAATATTATAAACACACTTAGAACCTTGGTTATGAAATTTTAATGTTAAAAATTATCAGTAAGTTGTTACTTGAGACCACCAGGGTCATGCAAGCGTATTCAGGAGGTCATGTACAGATCAAACGTGGGACCCTGTGTGTGGTAGGCAGATACTCAAGCACTTTGAGCTGCCTTTATAGCACCCAAATGAAACATCATTAGAGTTATCTTGATCCATCCATTAATGACTAGCTTTTCCCATGTGTTCTCTGGCTATGGGTGATTCTCTTATTTCCCCCATGGGACTTATTAGAAACACCCACCTGTGTTTCATTTTCTCACTCTCTCATTCTCTCTATTCTCTCTATCCCCAACCCTGGATGGGGTCAGGTTTACTCACTGGGCTCCAAGGGCAGCTCTCTGACTCTGTGTTGAAGGGACTTTGTGGGGCCAGGGATTGAACCCAGAGCTTCCAGCATGCCAAGCATGCATTCCATCGACTTTAGCTGTCTCCTCAGCCTTCATCTGCACACAGCTCTCTGAAGTCTCTCTCCAGCTGTTTTATAGAAAGTACCTGGTGACTGCTCTCAGAACTGTGCTTCTCCTGACAGGTGAGCAGTCTTGGATGAGCACCCTTTGGACTGTTTGTTGTTGTTGCTGTCGTTTAAATTGAATTACCATGAGATGCAGAGTTGTAAGACTGTTCTTCATTGGATTTCAACACCCATCCCTCCACCAGTGTACATTTCCCACCACCAATGTCCCTGTATTCCTCCCCTCCCAGCCTGTCTTTATGGCAGGCACTTTACCTCCCTCTCTCTCTCTCTCTCTATCTATCTATCTGTCTGTCTATCATCTATCTATCTATCATCTATCTATCTATCTATCTATCTATCTATCATCTATCTTTCTTTCTTTCTATCTATCTATCTATCTATCTATCTATCTATCTATCTATCTATCTATCTATCTATCTATCTATCTGTCTGTCTGTCTGTCTGTCTGTCTGTCTGTCTGTCTGTCTGTCTGTCTGTCTGTCTGTCTGTCTGTCTGTCTGTCTGTCTATCTATCTATCATCTATCTATCTGTCTATCTATCTATCTATCAGTGTGTCTCTCTGTCTCTATCTCCCTTCTCTTACACATTGTGGCTTGCAATACATACATTTAGGGGTTATCATGTATATCCTTTTGCCTATGTTCAATGCTCAGTTCTAGACTGGTATTACCATTTCTAACAATTATTAGGACACTGGTCCCTTTTCTGTCCATTTGACTATTTAGTCTACACAGTGTGGCTCTGTTTCACCATAAGCAAAAGCCAAATTCTTCTCCACAATGCCACCTCAGAGAAAGGAAAATGTGTCACATTTCCACAACGTATCCAAAGGAATTCTCCTGAGGTCCTTAATCCCTTATCACTAAAGATACGCTTTATAGAGACTTCATTTGTAGGTCCCTTACAGTGGTCTATAACCCTACTTTGGAACAGCAAAGAGATTTTGCCTTTCTTGTTGTGCCCCAAGTTTTGCAAAGAATCCTATTTGTCTACACCCCCAGGACTCTGCCCTGTGGGCCCTGGATGGTGATGGTCTGACATAGAAAAAGACTGGGCCCCCTGGAATGAACCCAGAGCCACAGCAGAGCCTGGTAAGCTACCCGTGGTGTATTCAATATGCCAAAAGCAGTAACAATAATGGGCTTTATTCCCAACGAATGGAGATGTTACTGGCACCCGCTCAAGCAAGTCCATGAACAACAGGAAGACAAGTGACAAGTTGTATAAATATGCATTATATTGTTTCAATGCTAATTGACTATGCATCAGGCCTATCACAGGGAAGTCAAAGCTGAAATTAAACTCCTATTCTCCAGAAGATCTTAAATATACTCTACGGTGGAAGAAGAGGGTCTATGCTAACATCTATATCAGTCAAACATTCTTAGTATAAATATCCTCTTGTAAAAAAGCAACTGATAGTTCCCATCCTTACAGTCTTACCTTTACAAGTAAGGAATAAAATCAAAAGGCTAACCAAAGAATAATCACATGACTCAACAATTCCACCCCCTAAGCGTGAAAGCAAAGAACCAGGCAGCCAGTTGAACAGTCACCAGTGTTCACTGAGGCATTAGTCACAAGAGTCAGTAAGCAGAGATAAGTCAAGTATGCATAGATAGAAAAATAGACCCACAAAAGATAAACAGATTAATAGACTATTATTCATCCAGAAAAAATTCTGATACATGCTATCTGTATAAAGCTTTAGAACATGGATAAACCCTGAAATTATTATGCCAAGTGAAACAAGCCAGACCAAGTATTCCAGGATTCCATTTGTATGAGAAGTCTGGAATGGTCAAGTCTATAGGGACACAGAAGAGGAAGATAGTTACCAGCCACTGAGGGAAGGAAGGTATGAGGAGTTGTTTCTTAATGGGACATCTTGGAATTTCTATTTGGGATAACTTCTTTGTAAGCTCTGTGAGGATTGCTCAACACTGCCAACACACTCAATGCCACAAATGTGTTGACTTGAAAGTGGCTGAATGATATATCTTGTGTTTAGTATATTTTATACTGTAGGGAAAATAAGAGGGGAAAAAAGAGAGAAAATCCCATAGGTCTGTTGGGTTCTAAGGCTCTAAATGTGAGGATGGTTAGTATGATGAAATATTTGTATTAACTATATTCATTTTCAAATCCAAATGGGAAAATGAAAGAACACTGTCCACCCCTGCCTCATCTTCTGAAAGGAGGTGAAGACAAATGAAGTCAGCTGACTGAGGCAAACCTGTCCTCAGCCTCTGAAGCCACAGCTGTCAGGAAACTCTTTAATTTATTCATTTATTGACTGTGAAAACCACAGCTAAATGTCTGAGGCGCAACTTCTCATCCAGAAAGTTCAATTATATGGTGTGAAGTCAAGTCAAGCCATGTTTTCTGTCGGAGGGAAGATGAGGTGACGCAAACGGGTTTGAAATGGAGCCTTAGCGGTGAGCAGAATCCTAGGAGCGGAGACATCCTGCTCGACATAGGCAGACTGTCACCAAGCCACCGCCTCCGTGAGGGAGAGAGGAAGGGACTGTTTCACTCTGAGGAAATTTCAGGAGACAGCAGAGATGCAATTCCAGGACCACGGCTCGCCACAGAAGCTGCAGTTTCACTGCTGGGGGTAGGTAGACAGCTGGAGGCTTGGAAGACTTCACAGACGCTGAATATTTCACAAGTCTCTATTCAAAACCTCAGCATGCTCAGGCCATGATTGTGTGAAATGTCACACTATTCCTTCGCACAGTGAGAATTTAGAAGAGGGAGCTCTTGGCTGAGAAATGGAGAGAGAGGGGGGGCGTGGGTTACACAGACTTCTGATGGCATTCCACACTGGACAGCTCTGTCCAAAGAGGGAAAACATGGCTAATGTTTATAGAAAACGCACCACCCCAGTCCCAATCAGGAATCTCTGCTCCAAGCTGCCCTTGTATACCCCAAATCACCTCTGCTAAATTGTTTTTAGCCTAGCACACACTCCTCCTGAAAGACCAAATTGTAAGAAAAGGATTTCTTCAAAATGAGTAACACTGGGGCCAGAGAATAGTACAACATGGTAAGGCATCGGCCTTGCATGCATCTGACCCCAGTTCAATTTCTGACCATATACCCCACCCCCAGCACATTCAGGAGTGACCCCTGGAAACTAGCACTGCAGGAAACTAGACTAAATGAGTAATGCCCATTGGCATTGTTTGAACATAAGACAGCCTGTGTGAACCAGCATCCTTAGCAGGGCCAGCAGACTCCAGGAGCCAGGCAAGGTCTGGGGGCTGTTTCAGCGCACCCTGGTCAGCCAGGTGGGGCACTGACGCCTCCCAAGGAGGACAGTTTGTATTTTCTCTCCTCACTCACAGCTCAGCTCTGCCCATGCAGTGAGGCAGGCCGCAGGCTCTCTTGAATTGAAGAAGGGCTTGTGTTTGCATCTCTCCCTAGAAGTTCAGCTCTTTGCAGAGGCTGCCATTAGGATGCCCGTGCCTTGGCTCTTGCAGATTTAAAAGATCCCCCACTCCTACCCTTTGCCCAGCCCGAGGACTTGGCTGCCTACAGCATGGACAAGTCTTTATTATCTCTTTGTGATTTCGTCTCTAGCAAGATTTTGGAAGCTGGGTTTGGAAACAGAGAGAGCTGTGACTTGAATTCCCACTCCATCCTTCCCTGCTTATCTCAATCAAGTTACTTAACCCTTCTAAGCTCCAGGTTCCCTTCCTAACTAATCCACTCCTAAGCCATGTCTCTGAGGATCACCACAAGAATCTAATAAAATGATCTGAGTCAAACGCCAACAGCAGCTTAATCCGGAAATGGGGAGTCAATCTCTGTCCATAGAGAGAGTGTCCGTGCCATGATTTGAAAGATGCTGTTTTTGTTGTTTGTTTTGTCAGTGTTGCTTTAATTATATGCCTTATGTATGCCAAAAGCTACTGCTCTGGATAAAGTATAAAGAATAAAGGCACAATGAAAAATAACAGGTCAGCAAATACATCAGTTTTTGTATGTTGATTTTGTATTGAGCAATATTGCTAAATTCTACTTAGCTACAACAACAAAACTTACAACAGGAGCTGGAACTGGAAAGAGAGCTCCATGATCTAGAACATGTACTTTGCATGCAAGACTCCTGGATCCAGTCCCCAGCACATGACCTTTCCCCAGCCCTCTCAGCAATAATGTCAAGTCCTGAGTCAGAAGTAGCCGCTGAACACCGCTGGGTGTGGTGCCAGACAATAGGCAAACAAAACCTATTATAGATTCTTTGAAGGCTTTCAATATACATAATCATATCATCTCCCTGAAAGGAAAACGGAGTACTTCCAAATCTTACTGGTCTAGGATCTCCACTGTCGGGGGCCCTGGCCAGCAGCACCCAGCACACAAAAGGGAGACCTAGATCTCGCCAGACTTCATCCCTGCGGAAAAAGGAGAGGGATGGACTTGGGAGAAATTCTGCCTTGCTGCTGCTGAGAAAGGAAAGGAAGGAAGGAAGAAAGAAAGAACGACACTGATGCAGCAGGCAGTTCTGGATAGCAGCCCTCGATTTACTGAACACAGTTTAAGCCTTTTATACAATATTTGGGTGGAGGGGTACAAGCACACATCACCAGGTATTTGCAAGCTCCTGGGCCATTGTAACAGATAACAGTCTTCACAGCAAATGACAATCATAGATTTAACATTTGCAAGGTAACATTTGCAAGTTAACTGTTAAATCAATGATCATTGATTTACATATTCCTGTGATCAGAGATCAGAAGACCAGGCACTTTCTGCCTCACCTTAGCTCAGATAAGCACAGATGGTTTGGGTGTAACCATATGGGCAGGGCCCTGCCCTTAGGGCCTTGTGGTGGGAAAGTGCTAGACCCTAAGGCTAGCAGCTCAGAACCCAACACTCCACCACAGCCTGCCTCTGCTCTTAAAGCAGAGCCCCCTGTATTTATGGACTCTATTTGCAAATTCACCGAGTGCCTAACATGCATCCAAAACATCAAAAACCAATTCTGTGCTTTTGCAGTTGGTTTCAGACATGTGTGACGCTTTGCTCTCCACCCCCCACGGGTTTCCTAAGGAGGGAGAGCAGGTCCCAGCCCTTCTGGCGCCAGTCCTCCTGCTGGGCTCTGGGCCCACTCCCAGCTCGCATGTTTGTGCTTCTGGTCAGTGATTCTGCCAGTCTGGAGGGTGCTAAGCACTGTGTGAAGGCTGGGGTGCGCTCTGGTGCCGGAGGCTGGAGAACTGCTTCTGGGTTTATTTTCTGTCTGTGCAAGTTCTGGCTCCCCAGTCACGTGCCCGTGTTATCTCTGTTTCCAACATAACGAGTCAAGTTTCTCCTTCCCATGAAGCCCCTCTTGCACGTTCCTTCCCTCTGCCCTGTTCGGGCTCATCCACTTGTGCTTTTCTCTCCTCTGAGTGCCCCGTCGGTGTGGCCATGTGGCCAGAGGCACTTGGATAGTGGCTGAGGTCCCTGTGCTGGCGACAAGCCATGGCTGCTGCAGAGGGAGAGTCCGTCCGGCTCCCTGGCTCCCAGTTACTGCTGCGTCCAGCTCTGAGTTCCTGGGACGGAGCCAGCAGAGCCCCGAGGCAAGATGCTGCCTGTGCCCAGGAAACAAGATGCTGTTTGCTGACTTCCCCAATCCCCAACCAGCTCTCAATTGCAGTTACAGGCAAACACAAACACACTGGGGATGGCAAGGGGGGCCCTGGGGACCCTCTGGAATCAGCAGGTAAACAACACTGCCCGAGCCCCCCAGCAGGGACACAGACCCAACGTCTTGATTTTAGTCCTTATGTGTTTCTGAGAGACTCACAGACATGGGGCAGAGCTGCTACTGGCTCTCCCTGTGCCCAGCCACTCACGAGGCGCCCAGGAGGAATGGCGGGTTCTAGCCCTGGCCCGCCACCCCAGCAGAGCCTTGCAACAAGCAAGAGGACCCACCACTCCATGAGGGCCTCCATTTTCCACATCCAGACTTCTCTCTCGTCAGAACTTCACCCAGCAGACCAGCCTATCACAGCCCGGCTCATCGAGTTCCACCCCTGCAGCAGTCTTTTTTTAAATCCGGCTCAGGTATGCCGGTCCAGAGACTCACAGACATGGGGCAGAGCTGCTACTGGCTTTCCCTGTGCCCAGCCACTCACGAGGCGCCCAGGAAGGATGGCGGGTTCTAACCCTGGCCCGTCACCCCAGCAGAGCCTTGCAACAAGCAAGAGGACCCACCACTCCATGAGGGCCTCCATTTTCCACATCCGGACTTCTCTCTCGTCAGAACTCCACCCAGCAGACCAGCCTATCACAGCCCGGCTTGACTTAGAGATAACTACAAGAATATGCTACCTGCACGGCAGAGCCTGGCAAGAAACCCGTGTTGTATTCGATATGCCAAATACCAGTAACAATTATAGACCTCATTCCAGAATGGATTGAGGCTCTTTATGTTCCTGGAGCAAGCAGATGCCCTTGGGCTCTACTAGCATGAGACAGAACATATGGAGATGTTACTAGGGCGCGCTTGAGCAAATCGATGATGAACGGGAAGACAGTGGGACAGACAGTGATGTGTTTCTGACCTCCAAATGATAAAATGCCATATGTGGGTTGGTTTTAGCCACCAGGTAGGGTGTGTGTGTGTGTGTGTGTGTGCCTGTTCCTGTGTCTGTGGGTATATATATATATATATGTCTGTGTGTGTCTAGGTATGTACTTGTGTGTCTGTGTATGTGTACATACATATGTTTCACTGTATGTCTGCATATTTGCATGTCAATGTGTCTATGTGTATTGTGCGTGTCTGTGTGTAATATGTGTCTCTATACAGATATGTGTCTCTGTATATTTGTGTCTGTGTATAATATGCCTCTCTGTATGTCTGTACATTGTGTCTGTGTGTGTCTGTGTATAATATGTGTCTCTATGTCTGTATATTTGTGTCTGTGTGTCTGTGTAATATGTGTCTCTGTATGTCTGTATATTTGTGTCTATGTGTGTCTGTGTGTAATATACCTCTCTGTATGTCTGTATATTGTGTCTGTGTGTGTCTGTGTATAATATGTGTCTCTATGTCTGTATATCACATATTTGTGTCACAAGATATATTTGTGTCAGTGCTAAATGACACATAGTACTGTGTAATATGTGTCTCTGTATGTCTGTATATTGAGTCTGTGTGTGTCTGTGTATAATATGCCTCTCTGTATGTCTGTATATTTGTGTCTGTGTGTGTCTGTGTGTAATATGTGTCTCTGTATGTCTGTATATTTGTGTCTGTGTGTGTAATATGTGTCTCTATGTCTGTATATTTGTGTCTGTGTGTGTCTGTGTGTAATATGTGTCTCTGTATGTCTGTATATTTGTGTCTGTGTGTGTCTGTGTATAATATGCCTCTCTGTATGTCTGTATATTTGTGTCTGTGTGTGTCTGTGTGTAATATGTGTCTCTGTATGTCTGTATATTTGTGTCTGTGTGTGTGTAATATGTGTCTCTGTCTGTCTGTATATTTGTGTCTGTGTGTGTCTGTGTATAATACGTGTCTCCCCATAAGACTAACAAACCCTCTATTTTGTTGCTCTCCCTTGAAAGATTTGGCAGAACCATTGTGACCCAGTCTTGAAGCACTAGACTCCATATTGTGCCTCAGGGTCACGAGTTTATAGCCTAGAAAGGAAAACGTGCCAGACCTCAAGGGCATCGATGTAAAATGCACAGATAACACAGATGGTTCAAGCAATTCCTGTATAGGAAGTCAAGTTTCACCTTATTTTTGTTTGTATGAGTATCATAGAACAGGATGCGCTAAGGACTGGCTACCCAATTTTGCTTCTGTCCTTTTGCTTTGCATTAGATCAGAGTAGGGCCTTGGCATGTTCAAAATGCAAAGGCTTCCGTGGCTCAGGGGTTCCAGGTCTCTAAAGCTTGTGAACCCCCAGCCCTCAGCACTAAGTCTCTAATGCTTGACTCTTATTTTTCTGCTGGCTCCAAGTCACTCTCTGAATCTCTTTGGCTGGAGGGTCCTCAGCGCTGAGTTCTAATAAACTTTCTATACTTCCATATCCTGTTTCTCGAGAGTCTCTCGTCGAGCTATGGCCTAGCTCTCTTTTGCCCACCTTTTCTTTCTTTTTCTCTGCTTTCTAGTCTTCTCTTTGATCATGTTTAAATCATTCCATTTTCCTGTTTTTTGATTGGAAATGCTCTATATTTTTAATATTCATTTAGTTCTACTAAAGAATTTATTTATCTAAAAACTTGATTGATTCATATATATGTTTGGTGCCCACTGGCAGTGCTCCGACAAATGCTTGGCTCTGCTCAGGGATCACCCTGGTGGTGCTTAGAGAATGGAACCAAACTACTTTTGGCAACATCAAGGCTAAGCACCCAACTGCTGTACTGTCTCTCCAGCCACTTCTCTATAATTTTGCCAGGATATAGTTTAAGGATAATGAGCCTCATATTTTAAAATGTACAGTTTGATGAGTTTAACAAATGAAAAATTCTATTTGCTCGAAATAACCTCAGTGAGCAAGATACAAAATACTTTCTTCACCTCCCCAATTCTTCCCGTGCCTTGGCATTGTGCTTTTCCTTCCAGCCCCAGATTTTAAAAAACTAATGATCTGTTTACTAAAACTATAGATTAGTTTTCTTATTCTAGCATTTGATATAAATGGAACAATCCTGTAAATAGCTGCTTGGATCTGGCTTCTTTCCCTTTACATAATTCTTTCTGAGATTGATTCAGATGATTGCATTTATCAGCAGCTCCATCTTTTTATCAGCCAGATGGCATTCATGGGTAAGAGGATGTCCTGACTTGATTGCCTCTTGTGGATAGCCAGAGCTGACATTGTAGCTGTTATCAACATGCTGTTGACAATCGCATACAAGTCATTGGGTAAACATACACTTACACTTCTCTTGGATAAATACTGAGTGGAATGACATATGGATGGGGTATACTTAATCTACTTACGGTTGCCAAGGCTGTTTTCAAAAAGCTTGTACTAATGGAGGGAAAGGGGAAAGGGTAGTTGGATAAAGAAGGGACCACTAGGACAAAGACAGCTCGAAATGATCACTCTTAAGAAGAACTGAGTGCTAAAAGTAGGTATAGTGCTATACACAATAACTTTACACTATCTGTACACAAACCATAATGACAAAAAAGATAGTAAGAGACAGAAATAGATGTTGGAGGACAGGTTTAGCTATTCTGGGAGTTTTGCTGTTTTGCCCACTCCCAGCTTAATCTATTTAAGCCAAGGTTCATTCTAATAAGAACTCTCTTCTCTGTAAACACTGCTAGAGGGTGTGGCAATTACAGAAGTCACCTTGACTCTGAATAACTTCTGACTTTCTATACATCTACTAAGACTTCTACATTTTCTAGATTGGGCACAGCTCCTCTTTATACCCACTGCACCCAACATGGGACAGTTAGAATTTACCAGGAGACTACCACCCTGGCTACGTTGAGACTATAGGAAGACTATAGGAAGGATCATACTAGTTTTCTCTAAGCAGGAGAGTGTGACCCTTTCAGTACACGAGAACAAGATACTCAGAATCACCCTGGTACAGATAATAATAAGAAGGACCTTGTGGGTACCATCTAGATTACATGAAACTCATGAAATTAAGATGTACTACTTTATATCAGCCCCCTCCTCTCTCTCCAGTGTTTTACATAAGAGATAATCTCAGAAGAAGAGATTAGTCCTTGGTGTAACCTTTGCTTATACCTGCAATAGGGTGTGGCACTGCTCTTCTACACTCTGTTTAGGGTTCTTTGTTGACATGACCCTCCCGGTTGGATTACTTTGGTGTATATAAGGGGACTTGTTGCAGGACTCCTCTAAGAGCCGCTGCATCTGCTCTGAATTGCCGCCTGAAAATCACTTCGTAGATAAGGGGGGTAGTCTAAATGTGGCAGTTTATCTGACCATGTATTCTGTACTAGCTGGTATAAATATTCTCCCATGCTACCACAATCATCGTGGGACTAGCTAGATCTTACCAGCATATTTGCCTGGCCACGTAGGATCCCTAAGTAATTAGACCAGAGAGAAATGCTGTTTGCCTCCAAGCAAACAAGCATGGCTCCCTGATATACTCAAAGGCAACTAAAATACAAAACTACCGTGAAGTAGACGAGACTTGTGACAGCTTGGAGAAATATTTAACTGGTACTACTATTAGACTTTGGTACAGAGACAAACCATCTTGAAAACCCCTTCTCTACCCTAGAAAGGCTTTTCCAGGCAGATCTTGGCTCAAGACATTAGCATATAAAAGGGCCTAGGTGAGGTGCTGGGAGAAATTACCTGAGGGCATTTGACCCTCCCTGCTTTCCATAACAGTGGGAGGGAGAAATGAGTTGCAGGGGTATAATACTAGCCTGCTTCCTCTCTCACCCGCATTTTTGGGCTCTCTCTTTGTGAGCTTGCACCCTTCTTGGGAGTCTTGTCTTTGTCTCCTCTTTACAGGGCCTTTACATGTGGTGGCCACCATTTTGGCCTACATGTGGCTGGGGTTCTAGACAGGAATCCTAAGCACAGGGTTTTCCCCATTGTGGATTTGTATGCCTGAACCTGTGATAAGTAAAGCCTTTTAAAACTGCATCAGATTCCTGAGTCTTCATCCATTCCCCGCTGGCTTGGGAGGTAGAAGGGAACTCGCACCCGCACTGTTGGGGGAGCCCAGCAGCATCCCCGACAGGGACTGACTTGAGGCCCCTTCACTTTGAGCCTTTTTTGCTTTTGGCTCCTCGGCCTTTTACTTTTGGCTTTTTTGCTCTTTTGCTCCTTCCTTCTGGGTAGGACTCAGCTCGGGTGAGATCCTCTCTCTTTGGTGGGAGACTTAGGCTCTTTTGTATGGTCTAAGTTCAGACCAGAGCTAAAGTTTGTTCATTATATTGGAGTGCTGTCAATCCATAATACTTGGAGCAAGCAGATGCCCTTGGACTCTACTAGCATGAGACAGGACATATGGAGTTGTTACTGGTGCCCGCTCAAGCAAATCAATGATGAATGGGAAGACAGTGATGCAGTGACAGTGAATATAGAAGTGAAGATGGTGTTTCTGCTATGTGGTTTTGGGTCTTTAGGGTATATTCCCAGGAGTGGTATTGCTGGGTAAAATGGGAGCTCAATATCTAGTTTTTGGGAGAATGTCCATATTGTTTTCCTAAAGGGCTGGACTGTCGGGAGCTGTTGGGGTCCTCAACTGTATCAGGACAGAAGTTCTCTTCTACCTCCAAGGCTGCTGGGGAACAGATGAAAGCTCATGAGTTTGGCATAGTTTCAAAAAAGGCTTTCAATAGCACAAAAAGCTTTATCACCGCAATCCAATACAGTGAAAGACCTTAGCTCCGGTCAACTTAGACCATACACAAGAGCCCAGGTCTCCCACCAAAGAGGATCCTACCAGAAAGGAATCCCACCAAAGAGAAAGAGGATCTCACCTGAGGGAGAGTCCTACCAGAGAGGAGACCTACACAAAATAAAGGGGCGAAGTTCCTCAAGTCAGTCCCCTTAGATAAACCAAAGTAATCCTAACTGTGACAGGGTGGGTCCTGTCAACAAAGAACCCTAAACAGCTTCTAGATACTAGAAGAGTGTAGAAGGGTGGCGCCACACCCTATTATAGGTATAAACAAAGGAGTATGCCAAGGACTAGACTAGGAGAGACCAGACTATCACAGCCCGGATCATCGACAGCCAACCTGCAGCAGTTTTTTTTTTTTTTCCAATCCGGCCCAGGTATGCTGAACCAGAGACTCTCAGACATGGGGCAGAGCTGCTACTTGCTCTACCTGTGCCCAGCTGCTCGTGAGGCGCCCAGGAGGCATGGCGGGTTCTAGCCCTGGCCTGCCACCCCAGCTGAGCCTCACAACAAGCCAGACCACCCTCCCCTACTCCATGGGGCCCCCCATTTTCCACATCCAGACTTCCTTCTCGTCACAACTCCACCCAGCAGATCAGACTATCACAGCCTGGCTCACGCGGCTGCTAGAGGCCGCGCAGTTTATCAATAAATGCTTTATTTAGAGGTGACTGCAACAGTATGCCACCCACACGGCAAGCCTGGCAAGCTGCTCGTGTGGTATTTGATATGCCAAATACCAGTAACATTAATATTAGGTCATTCCCGTGACCTAATATAATGGTTTGAGGCTCTTTATGTTCCTGGAGCAAGCGGATGCCTTTGGGTTTTACTCGCATGAGACAGGACATATAGAGATATTACTGGTGCCCGCTCTAGCAAATAGATGATTAACGGGAAGATAGTGATAGTGATAGTGATTAGAGTGCTGTGGAAGAGCTTTTGTACTATTAAAAGCCATTTTGGAACTGTACCAGACTCATGAGTTTTCATCTGTTCTCCAAGGCCCTCGAAGGTAGAAGAAAACTTCTGCCCTGACACTGTCGGGGACCCTGGTGGCATTCCCCCAACAAATAGAGAGAGACAGAGAAGGAAAGTGTCTGCTGTAGAGGCAAACTGGGGGTTGGGGGGGTGGGTGGAAAGAGGGAAATTGGGGACACATTTGTGCATTGGTGGTGGAAATGTACACTGGTGAAGGGACGGGTGTTGGAACATTGCATATGACTGAAACCCAATCATAGACAACTATAACTGTCAAATGTGTGTGTGTTAAATTAGAAAAAAAATCTTTTTGATTCTAAAAAAAAAAAAGGCTTATACTATTTTACACCCCACCAGCATTTTCAGTCACACCGTGGTTTTGTCCACCTTGGTACTATATTAAAATAATTCAGCTTTTCTAATTGCTAAGTAGTCATCTTGCCTTTGGATGTGATTGGCTTTTCATTGGATGGGTCTGGCTTCTGCAGCTAAGTCATGAAAGGACTTCCAGTATGGAAAGCACCTGCTCCCTCTAGAGCCTTCTGTAGGGTCCCTTTTTGTCACTCTCCCCCACCTCCCTCAAACTCAAGTGAAATGCAAGTAATCCCTTTTATGTCTACATCCACTGTGGCTTCTCTTCTTTAACTAATCCCCCTCTCTGTGCTGCTCCATTCCACACTCTAGCTAATATTTTCAATCCTCACATTGTCATTCTCTCTGCAGTTGTGTTCAGGTCATGAAAGGACTGCCTTCATTTTGGGCTGGCCACTCTCCCATTCTCTCAAAACAAGCTGTAACGGAAATGTCTCAGGCATTATACCTACATGCATTTCTTCTGTTTCATTTTTGCTTGCTTTAGCTTTTGGGGTCACACCCAGACTGAGTCCCAGGGAATCAAACCAGGGCTTCCAGTATGGAAAGCACCTGCTCCCTCTAGAGCCTTCTGTAGGGTCCCTTCTGTCACTCTCCCACCTCCCTCAAACTCAAGTGAAATGCAAGTAATCCCTTTTATGTCTACATCCACTGTGGCTTCTCTTCTTTAACTAATCCCCCTCTCCGTGCTGCTCCATTCCACATTCTAGCTAATATTTTCAATCCTCACGCTGTCATTCTCTCTGCAGTTGTGTTCACTCTGCTCTGAAATTCGTGGTGTTTTAAATCATGGAAACTTTCATTTCTAAAGTTCTATTGCATTTTTCTATTTTAAAGACTTTGTGGAAACAACATGAGTGCCCAAGAACAGAAGACTAGATAAAGAAACTATGGTACAACTATGCAATGGAATACTATGCAGCTCTCAGGAGAAATGAAGTCATGAAATTTGCCTACAAATGGATGGACATGGAGACTATCATGCTGAGTGAAATTAGTCAGAAGGAAAAGGACAGATATAGAATGACTGCATTCATTTGTGGTATATATACACCAGTTTTCTACTAATTGGTGGAAATGGTAACACCAGCTAGAACTAAGCGTTAAATGTAAACAAAAGGATTTACATGATAACCCCTAAATGTATGTATGGTAAGCCACAATGCGTAAGAGAAGGAAGAGGAGAGAGAGAGAGAGAGAGAGAGAGAGAGAGAGAGAGAAGGAGGAGGAGGAGGAGGAGGAGGAGGAGGAGGAGGAAAAGTGTCTGCTATAAAGGCAGGCTGGGGAAGGGGGAATCAGGGGACATTGGTGGTGGAAAATGTACACCAGTGGAGGGATGGGTGCTGCAATATTGTATGACTGAAACCCAATCATAAACAGCCCACAAATGTATATTTCATGGTGTTATAATAAAATTTAAAAAGAGAGAAAGAAAGAAAAAAGAGAGAGGAAAGAAAGAAAGAAAGAAAGAAAGAAAGAAAGAAAGAAAGAAAGAAAGAAAGAAAGAAAGAAAGAAAGAAAGAAAGAAAGAAAGAAAGAAAGAAGGAAGGAAGGAAGGAAGGAAGGAAGGAAGGAAGGAAGGAAGGAAGGAAGGAAGGAAGGAAGGAAGGAAGGAAGGAAGGAAGGAAGGAAGGAAGGAAGGAAGGAAGGAAGGAAGGAAGGAAGGAAGGAAGGAAGGAAGGAAGGAAGGAAGGAAGGAAGGACGAACGGACAGACAGACAGATAGACAGACAGACTGGATTCTTTCAATCTATTCTTTCAGCTCTCCAGTCTGCAAGTTCTTTTGATTCTAATATCTGAGCAGTTTTGTGTCTATTCCCCTCCCTGCCTTAGCCAGTTCACATCATTCAGCCCTGTGTCATTATTTTATTGTTTTCGACTGTGGCTCACATTCCTCAGAACTTTATCTTTGGGGATTCTCTGAGGCCTGCACTAAGATGGTTTCTCCAAGAAGGATTTCTATTTCTTTTGCCTGCAATTTAAATGACTGTGATACCAATCAATCCTGGACTATTTTAACTTATTCTTGCCGTGAGGATTTAGGAATCTCCAGGTATTATACATTTAAGTAATAAATATGTACATGGGTAAGCTTGTAATTTTGAATTCTTAAGAAAGATTTGTTTTCCTCTATTCCTTTCAAAATTCAAACAAGGCAGTTTTCCTGTAGCTCTTTCTGTCTTTCAACCACGTAGGTGTGGATTGATTTTCAATCCATCCTTTTCCTCATAACACAGCCTCAGGGTCAGCTTTATGCTTGGGCCTTCTGATTAGACACTCCCTAGGTGAATTCTGGATTTTGTTCGGTGTCAATAACCCACATGTCTTTAAAAACCAACCTTCAGGAGTCAAAGAGATAATACATCAGGGCTTAAGGCACTTGACTTGCCGGGTCAGACCTCAGTTTCAATCCCTGACATTACATATGGTCCCTGAGCACTACCAGGAGAGATCCTTCACCATAGAGTCGGGAATAATCCCCAAGGACTGTCAGGTGTGGGGAAGAGACAGAAAGACAGAGAGACAGAGAACAGAGACAGAGAGATAGAGAGAAAAAGAGACAGGAGACAGAGAGAGAGACAAAGAGAGACAGAACGAGAGACAGGGAGACAGAGAAAGACAGAGAAACAGAGACAGAGAAAGACAGAGACAGAGAGACAGAGAGACAGAGACAGAGTTAGAAACAAAAAGGAAAGACTAAGGTTCTAGAAAAAATATAATGAATAGACATAGCAAATTTAGAAAGTGACTCAAGAAACCCAACTAACCAAATCATTCTCTTCAAACCTTTTCTGGCTACAGACTCATGGAGGTCATTCTTCCTACTTTCATTCTATAGCTAAGGAAACTGAGTGCCTAAGAACTCCCTGGGGTGAGGACCAGACAGGGACTGATTTGCTAAATCTGAGTCTTGGGTCAAATGTGCTAAATCTGCACCATGAGCATTGGTCAGACCATAAGAAGCAACTGGGGTTTGACTCAGGTGGCCTGAACCCCAGCCCAGCTCTTTCAAGCCCCTCTAGTAACAGCAAGATTCATAGCTCCTGAAGCTAAGTCTTAAACAATCCATGGGGTATTGTACTACAAACACCCCCAGAGAAGAATCTTTCCATAACTTAAGAGACACAGAAGTATTGTTAATTTATGATTTAATATCGCTTTCTGCTTCTATTTTAGGTCACATATTTGATTTTGCCACTCATAATTTTTATGTGCTATTTGTCCATTTTATAGCCCATTGGGATCCTGTTGCACAGTACATTTATGACTAATTTATGGGCATGACTATATTAATTAATGGGAGAGGTTAATAGTTTTGTATAGTTCACTTTATGGCACATACTTCATATATCTATTTATTTGATACTGCATTCTGAATGCAATATCAGAAATGTAGCCCCGATTATAACACAGTTCTCAGGGGGGAAACATAGCTTGCTTTATGGCAGTCACATTATGGAAACTATTTCTATGAATGAATTATAGTCCATATATAATCTGTGGCATCAAGTTTATGGGTAATGAGATTAGAGCATGCGCCTGAGTGCTGTAATTTGAAGGGTGATATCAACACAGGCAGAATTTTGACAACTTTCCATGGAAAACATTTTGTCATAATTAGGTGGAGGACAAGGGAGGCCAAATAAAGCAAAGAAAGGGGCCGGAGCGAAGCACAGCGGGGAGGGCGTTTGCCTTGCTTGCTGCTGACCCGGTTCAATCCCCAGCATTCCATATGGTCCCCCAAGCACTGCCAGGAGTAGTTCCTGAATGCACAGCCAGAAGTAAGCACAGAGCAACTCTGGGTGTGACCCAAAAAGCAAATAAATAAATAAATAATAAAGCCAAGAAAGAGCACATATTATTAGCTAATGTGGTAGACACTCTTCTCATGCCACAATTAAAGATTGCTGAATTTTTTTTTCTTATCAAATTGTCTCCCTGGGAATAGAAATATCGATCATATTTTATTTTTTATTTATTCATTATTTGCTTTTTTGGGTCAAACCCAACAGTAGCATTCAAGGATTACTTCTGGCTCTGCACTCAGGAATTACTCCTGGCGGTTGGGGCTAACCACATGGGATGCCAGGGATTGAACCCAGGTCGACTGTGTGCAAGGCAAATACCCTCCACTGTACTGTTTTTTTTAATATTTCTTGATTTTTATTTTTTAAAAGCTATGAAACAGAATTTTCATATATTAAAGAGTATTACATATTGCTAAAGTGATTTTTCATAACCACATGGTATATGGTTGAAGTGAAGAGCTGTATTCCAAAAATCCTTAATTTTACTCCCATTGTATATATAGGATATATAGGATCGTGCATTTCATCAGTAAATGCAAAGACTGAGAGCCTACCTACTACCAAGAGCATCCCACCTACATGGCAGAGCCTGGCAAGCTAGCCGTGTCGTATTCGATATGCCAAAAACAGTAACAATAATAGACCTCATTCCCATGACCTGAATGAATGGTTTAAGGCTCTTCATGTTCCTGCAGCAAGCAGATGCCCTTGAACAACACTAGCATGACAGGGACAAATGGAGACATTACTGGTGCCTACTCGAGCAAATTGATGAACAATGGTAAGACAAGTGACAAGTGTGTACATAGGAGTACATATAGTATTCAAATGCATATACACATGTTTATATGTAAATATTTCATTGTTTATGTAATCATTGTTCTTTAAGTTGGGATTAAGCCCACTGTATTGTTGCTCCAGTCCTCGTCATATTTTTAATGAAGAAACAGAAGCATTTGCTTACAATGTACAAGCCAGCTTTAGAAAAGGAACCATGATGGTTTAGATGTGGATATATCTTGAAGAAGGTGCACCTGAGGATTCAGAGGTGGGAAAATATCAAGTGAGTTATCACAAAAAAGGAGAAACATGAATGCAAGGAGAGCCATCATCTCAAAGAAATTAAATCAAATGTTGACTCCACCGACTCTTTCAGAGGCTGATATTTGATTTTATATATCTTGTGTCCGCAAACTATCAAAAACGTCTGTCAACATTTGATATTACCAATGGCATAAACACATTGACTTGTTACGGTGAGCCAGGCCTGCTCAGCTATCTGCAAAGACCTTCCGATGCAGCACCCCGAGACTAGATGGGTATGGATGACGTTCTTTGAGAAGCAACTTGGCTTCAAATAGGGGTGAGCTAAATCTGGCGGCATCGGCAATTCATCAAGGCAGAAGGCGTGACTGAAAGCTTTTGGCCTCTAAGCATCCTTTAACCTGATTAGCTGCTTACCACATTCCTCAAACATGTCCTCTGAGGCCTCCTCACTTAAACCATCGCTGACAACTAACTCAACATTGTTGTCGAGGTGCTCAGGCAGACTCATTTGTTTCTCTGAGCTGGTGAAGTGCCCAGTGATGAAATTATCCCAGAAGGACCTGGAGATCTCTGGGGAAACTTCCAAGACGGAGCTTCCTATTCCCTGAAGGCAAGCACACAGGAGCAGGGGTCGCAGGGCTCCGATGACTAGAGTCTACGGCACAAAGGGCAGCAGAGGAAGGAAAGGCTGAAGTGGTGCCTCAACACTTGGTGAAGTGCTGCTGCAGAAAATTCCATCTAAAATTACTGCTACCACCCTTGTGGGGAAGGGAAAGAAGCGCCAGTCCAAACGGCAGGAGTTCTGAGTTCAAGTATCATCTCTGGAGGCCGGAGCCATAGCACAGTGGAGAGAGCGTTTGCCTTGCATGCAGCCAACTGGGGTTGGATCCCTGACATCCCATATGGTCCACTGAGCACTCCCAGGAGTAATTCCTGAGTGCAGAATCAGGAGTAACCCCTGAGCATTGGGTCCTAAGTGTGAGCCAAAAACCAAAAAAGAAAAAATAAAGTATCATCTCTGGCACTAAATCATGGCACTGTCTTAAGCAAGGTGTTTTGAAAAGGATTTTTAATTGATTGAGATTCTGTGGTTTACAATACTGCTAGTGATGGTTTCTCCTGTGCCAATCTTTAATCTTCCAGGGTAATACAGGTCTACATGACTCTTTCCAGCTTCCACCTTTTGCCTATTACAACTAATTTCAGGTAACCAGCCTCCTTCCCATCTGTCAAGGAGACATTTGTCCACATGGAGGCTCACATCTCTCTCAGCTCTCCTAGCCACGGCAGGGAAAGGTAAGGTATTAAGAGATATGGGATCAGCCTTCAAGGCTTTATCTTCTGACACCGAGATCAATGGCTCTCAGCCACGGAAAGCAAGAATGAATCTGAAGTGAGATGACAGAGAGAGGAACGTGGACACACTGTGACTAAGCAGAGAAGTAACAGGCTTGGGAGGAGCTGGATCCTTTATGATGGGCAGGGTTTGTTGGGGTCAAAGAGGTGACAGGGAGATTATTTCAAAGTAGAAAGACAATGTAAATGACCACAGAGGCAAGAACAAGCCAGAAAGAAATGAGAGTTTAGGCCGGAGCGATAGTACAGCAGGTAGAGGGTGGCCAGTCTGGGTTCAATCCCCAGGCGTCCATATGGTCCCTCAGCACTGCCAGGAGTAATTCCTGAGTACAGAGCCAGGAGTAATCCCTGAGCATTGCTGGGTGTAACCCAAAAAGTGAAAGCAGGAAGGAAGGAAGGAAGGAAGGAAGGAAGGAAGGAAGGAAGGAAGGAAGGAAGGAAGGAAGGAAGGAAGGAAGGAAGGAAGGAAGGAAGGAAGGAAGGAAGGAAGGGGAGGGAGGGAGGAAGGGAGGGAGGAAGGGAGGAGGGAAGGAAGGAAGGAAGGGAAGGAAGGAAGGAAGGAAGGAAGGAAGGAAGGAAGGAAGGAAGGGAGGGAGGAGGGAAGGGAGGGAAGGGAAGGAAGGAAGGAAGGAAGGAAGGGAAGGAAGGAAGGAAGGAAGGAAGGAAGGAAGGAAGGAAGGAAGGAAGGAAGGAAGGAAGGAAGGAAGGAAGGAAGGAAGGAAGGAAGGAAGGAAGGAACTGAACGTGCAAGACCCAGACACCAGCAGATTCTGTGTCCGCTGCGTACTTGCTCACTGAGATTCCGGCCTTCACACTGGGACCTCACAAGGGGAAACGACGGGGAGCTCTCAGGGGTGACAAGACTCTCATAAATGGGATCCCATAAATGGGATCATTTATGACCCAACCACGTCCCAAACACCTCACCTCCTGATACCATCACTTTGAGCATCAACATATGAATTTGAGAGGGAGGACACAAACATTCAGTTCATGTAGAAAGGGCATGGTAAAGTTCTGTCTGGGGAGTACTAGACAGGTAGCCTTATGTAAACTGAGTTTCCTATGGATTGGGAAGGGGAAAAATAAGATACATCAGGACCAGAAATGGAAAAGATGATGCAGAGAGGAGAGGAAGGAGAAATGCCACTTCGCAATGATCATTCTGGAAATGGGGCTGAAGTGCAGGACATGTGGTGGTCAGCACTTGGCCATGTGCACTTGAGCTTTTCAACACACCTGCGTCTGGCACCTACTGGATTTACCCAAGTCATTGAGAGTAGGGCTTGAAGAGATATTTGTGCCCATGTTCATGGCAATACTATTTATACAGCTCAATGTTGGGAGGCAGGCAAATGTACAGTGAGATGAATGGGTTAGAAAAACTGGGGACTGTCCATAGGATACACTGTACTGTCACTCAATCTTACAAAGGAAGGGAATTTTGGTCTGATACAGTTCACAATGTGGCTGTTTCTTGAGGGCATTATGCTAAGTAAAATAAGCCAATCAGAGAGAATAAATATAAGGTTGTTAATCTAATTCTAGAGATGGGGATTAGAGTGTTGGTTTCAGGGGCTGGGAAGACAGGAGGGCTTTAGTGTTTATTGGGATTAACAGTAGGGATAGAGGTTCAGTTCTGCAAGCTAAGAATTTTGGAGATGGGTGGTGGTGATGGCAGACAGTCATGTGACTATTCTGCTAAATAAAATTAAAGAGAGTTTGATGGTCTGTTTTGTGCTCAGTGGTACTTTACCAAATTTTCTGTTTTATTTAAGGCCTTCCTGATTCCAAGGCTCTGGGTTTCAGCCTTCTCAGCCCTCTCAGGGCCTCCATGATTCATTCCCCACTTCTGTCACTCTTTACGAACCTCAAGCTCCCCTTTCATTCCTGGTTTTCTCTCAACATCACGTGAAAATGCCAAAGTGGAAAATCCACTTCCGTTCTCTCTCTCATTCCTATCCAGCCCATCTCTTTCAAGAATTTCCTGTGTTTATGAAATCTGGTTCTGGTTTCGGGTTTTGCTTTCTGGGTCCCACATGCCAGTGTCAGGAGCTACTCCTGGCTTGGGAATCACTCCTGGCTGTGCTCAGGGATCATGTGGAGTCAGGAATGGGACACAGGCCACCGGCATGCAAAGCACGCGCTCCAGCCCGTTAGCTATTCTTTCTTTTTGCCCAGAATATTTGTTTTACTTCTCCTCTTCTGCCTCCAGACTTGCATCCTCTCCTCTCAATCAACAATTCCCTTCTTAAGGTTCACTCATGCTTGTTTGTTTTAGTTCTTTCCTGGCAGGACCCCGAGCTCCAATTTTCCGGTTGGCCCCCACCCTCTCCCCCCACTCCTTTTTATTGATTCTCTCTCCCCTCTGAGGCTCTGCCCCTGATGACTGGTCTCCTGGTTCTCACCCCACCACACCTGCTTCTCCTCTAGGTAGGCGTCTTTGTGGCCATCTTCCTCTGTGTTTAAGTCCACTGTTCCCCCACCCTCACCCCCTCTGCCCACTTCCAACCCGGGATCTTCTCACTCCATGCACTTTCTGAGATCCCATCTTCAGTCTTTGGTCTCAGTTCCTGCCATATGCTAACAACAACCCTCTAAGTGTCTACAGTAGAGATGTTGCTCGGAATTGACCTCATAGCCCCTGAACCTGCACTCCGATGTCGCTCATGTATTCCAAACCCTAACTTATGTTGACTCCTTCCTACCACACATATAGGAATTTGCCCTCCACTATACATATGTTGATGTGATAAAATTGCTATTGGGCACCCACCAGGAAGACTTCATCATTTTTTCTCCTCCCTCTCTCTCATGCTCCCCTCACATCAGTTATAATCATATCAATTATACCCATCCAGAGGCACTGGCAAAATCCCCAGGTAGGCCAATGCCCTTGAGAAGTAACTAACTAATTCTCTGACCATCTGGGAGGCCATTAATAAGCTTAATAGTGTGCCAAGAGGAAATGTGTTAATAGTGGCTTGATCTTTGTATTAAGTAATAGGATTTCAATAGTCAAGTGAATTGACGTTCACTGGTAATAAATGTTTCAGAGTGAGGTTGTAACCTGAGTATTGAGCATGCTCTCTGAAGTCGGCTTTCAGAACATTTGAATTGTACTTGTTGGAAAAAGTTTGTGTTTTATATTGGCAAGTGTGATAAATTGTTTCTAGAAGCAACTTTGGGATCAGCATCTGTTGGCAGGTGATGACGCATCCATTTTAATACTGAAATAGACCTCCTGGGAGAGTTGCTGGAAGGGGACCCCGCATCCTCATTCATGGCCCCTTCCAAGTCTAAATACGTGGTTACGCGCTCGGCCAGAAATGTACAGCATCCTCCCTCCAAGACCCTCTTCTCTATTGCTTGGAATGAAGAAATCATCAAAGGGGGATGCCAATACAACTCACAACAACACGACCTACTGCTGAATTGCTTTACTGTGGCTTAAATCCATTACAGAGAGAGGGCAGGGAGATGTCCCAAAGGCTGGCACACATTCCTCAAAACTCCAGGTTTAATTCGCAGCATGGTGTCCCAAACCCTGCAAAGTTGGGAGATGGCCCAAAAGACTGGAGCACTGGGAGGCCCAGATTGAACTCCTAGTACCATCTCATGCCCAAGTACCACCGGAAGCAGCCCCTAAGCACTAAGCAGGAGTAACCTGGGGCAGCAAACACACAGACAAGAGTTTAGTGTGCTTAAAGATGGCTCCAAAGGATGTGAGCACATGGTTTGCACGTAAGAACCCTGAATTCAAACCCCACACCTCACAGTAGCCCTGGAAATAACTCCCAGGGCATGCACCCCCAAGAGGGACATTGTCTATTAAATTGCATCCCCAGAAAAGATCCGATCAAGTCCTGACACTTGTCTGCAGGAAGGTGAGTGTGTTGGCAATGGCCCTTCGCAGGGATCATTTGAGAGGTCACAGTGGAGTAGGCAGAGCCTGCTCCAACACTGTTGTGAGAGAAGAGCTCGGAGACAGCAGAGACAGAGACAGCCAGAGACAGAGACGGCCAGAGACAGAGATGGCCAGAGACAGAGACGGCCAGAGACAGAGATGGCCAGAGACAGAGACAGCAGAGACAAAGATGGCCAGAGACAGAGATAGCAGACAGAGACAGCCAGAGACAGAGACGGCCAGAGACAGAGATGGCCAGAGACAGAGATGGCCAGAGACAGAGACAGCCAGAGACAGAGATGGCCAGAGACAGAGACAGCAGACAGAGACAGGGACAGCAGAGACAAAGATGGCCAGAGACAGAAAAGGCCAGGAGACAGAGACAGCCAGAGACAGAGATGGCCAGAGACAGAGACAGTCAGAGACAGAAACAGCCAGAGATAGAGACGAAGAGGGCCTGCCAAGGAATCAGAGGAATGTCCAGACACGTGTTTGCTCCCCAGAAATAGGAGACACCCGGGGACCATTCTCCCCTGCAGCCTCAGAGGAGGTCTTGAGTCTAGAGAAGTGCGAGAGCAACGCATTCCCACTGTTTTCAGTTATCTGACACGAGATGCCATTTCCCAGCCATGGGAGATGAAAACAGGGGATCTCCAAATGGGGCAAAAACAAGGTCAAAAGGCAGGCCTCCCCCACCCTCTGGCAGTCTCCCCATGACAGTGTCTAAAGCCACTTGGGCTCCGTAGAGAGGCCCCATGAGGCGGTGGCTCCATGCCAGCATGGCACCAGCATGGTTTCTAAACTCCCTTCTCCAGTGCTCCTGCCACTAGATCAGAGACCCCTCACAGGCCTAATAGTCACACTTGTGGGGAAAACAGTTGACCTGGAAGAATCCTAAAGAGGACCCCAATCCTCCTGGATGCCCACCTCCAAACTGTCTGCGAGGATGAGGAGCACAACAACCCCGTGTGAGAGCATGTGTGGATGAGGAACCGGCCCAAGGCCTGGAGTTAGGGTCTGGACTCAGGCCTGTGTCACTGATTCCCTCTTCACTGTGATCCCATAACACCTGGAGGTGGGAGCTGCAGATCAGAGTTGGAAGCAGCAACTGAAGCTCCCACCAGAGGCAGAGTCCTCGGAGAAGCAGAGAGGCCCCACCCTGACTTCTCCCAGTCTCGACGCAAGCCCCAGCTGGGACCAGACACACCGTTTTCTCTGTGTTTTCCTCCCCTCGCACCCACTGCTTGTTCTCTGCTCTGGCCTCTTCTAGTCTGTCAGGGAGGCCCTTAGGATCCTGGGGCCCTGCCAGTTGCTGACAAGCCGGATCTACTGGGGTGATCCAAGGCGAAGTCTGCTCCCTCGATAGCCAGCTTGTTATGGGCAACTTTCCCAAGAGTGCAGTCAGAGCTAATGTTTATAAAGTGCTCTGAAAGCCTCTGATAAAAGACGCTAAATGGCATTAATAGAGCACATTCTGCAGCCCCAAGCTCGTGATTGATACGGCGCCCTTCCTGCGCCGTAGGTGGACTCTTTGCTCAGATGAATTGAGTGCATTAATTTGCTTCTGCCTTAGTTCATCATGCAAGATGCTGTTATTACCATAATTAAAACTCCGCACCAAGCCCACCTCCCTGTAAACTTCTGGGGGTGGGCGAGTCATTGGGCCCATGTGCTCATTGAGGCTAAGGTCCAGACCTCCATGGTGCACTGGCCAACAGTAAAGAATCTCATCGAGTTAGCTTATGGATTTCAGTGGGGCTCCCTTAAATGCCCCGTGGAAGCGCAATCGTGATGAATGCGTTGCCTAATCGCGCTTCCCCACTTCCAGACATTAGCTCAATTCTGGACCTGCAACGCTTCTATCCATCATTCCCACTCAATGCTTAATAGACATTTGAATGGAAAATCAAGCTTCTTTGCCCACTTGCCATCAAGAGGCTACTTCCATTAGCCAGAAAAGCTCCAATACCTGTAAGGCAATCCTTCACCAGCCTGCCTGCACGTTAGAAGCCTCTAGAGAGCTTTAAAAACCTGCACGCTCAGGTTTTAGTCTCAAAAATTCTGATTCATTTGGTCTGAGATACAGCCCAGGCATTAGCATGGTGTATATATGTGTGAGACAGAACAGAGAGAGGGGAGACAGACAGACAGACAGACAGACAGACAGACAGAAAGCACTTTTCTTTCCTCCTTTCTTCCTTCTTTCTCTCAATCTTTCTCCCTTCCTATTAATTGGTTTTTCTTTAAAGCCATGCTAGATTTACCCAGAAAGCTAATCAGTTTTAAAAATTCTGATATGCCCTTACATTCTTATATGACCTTCATTAAAAATTCTTATTTTAATAAAAATTAATTCTTATTAATTTATAAGAAATTGTTATATTCCCTTAATTAAATATTAAATTTAATAATTGGGGAAGGGAGACTGCTTAGATCAGGCTTAGTGATATTCAGAGCTTATTCCTGGTCTGTGCTCAGGGATCACTTCTGGCAAGTCTCAAGGGACCATATGTGGTACCAGGAACCAACCCAACGTAAGGCAAACTCCTTAACCTCTGTACTGTCTCTCTGACCCTTGAACTATTTTTTTTAATGTCTGGAGTGCTTCCAATGTTCAGGCAGATGAAGAATTCCATGTAAGTGCAATCAGCAACTACTTAGCTAGAAGTCAACATTCTTTTAATAAAATATACAACATTCTTTTTTAAAAAGGTCATAAAACTACATTACAAAATTCTTCCAGGTTTTTTCAATACTTTCCCCCCTAATGAAACACCAGGCCCAAGAGTATGATTGGCATTCATCATAGCTCACCACTGTGTTCTGCTTTCACACTGCACAAAGAATGGTCTTATCAGTTACTAGAGGTCTAGGAGGGGTTCACTGTCTTGCTAGATTAAAAGGAATAAAAATAGAGATAATACAAGCTGTAGCAGTTGAGAATTCCTTGAGACAGCTGGAGTGATTTTCAAAACTTAAGAAAAATTAACGTATTATTTCTAAAAAGATTTATTTGACTATTTTTAAAGATTGGAAGTCTTGCTGAAAATATAATTAAGTTGAGCTAAGGCAGCAATCCATTTGACAGAGAATTGAAACTATGAAATAAAGAGTTGTAGGGGTTTACATGGCACTACATACTTAAAAGCTTTCCAGTCCAGAGTCGCTCACGCCTTCATTAAACAAAATTCACTGAGAGCTTCCTAGGTTCTATGTTCTTAAGTAAGACAATGAACAAAAGAGCCTATATTAAAGATTTTATTCATGTTAGAATATTCTTCCCGCATCAATGTACTGCTGGAAATGTCCAACTAACAGGTGCATGTTTATGACAATGTGAAACATTACACTAATTGGAAACATTCTAAGCCAGACCACAGCAGGTAGAGCGTTTGTCTTGCACACAACTGACCCGGGTTCCACCCCTGGCCGCTTATGATCCCCTGAGAATGTCAGGAGTGATCCCTGAGTGCAGAGGCGGGAGTGAGCCTCCCACCCCAGCACTGTCAGGTGTGATCCAAAACAAAACAAACAAAACTAACAACAAAAACAAACTACAAAATTTGAAGCCTTCTTAATATTGAGTTCACCAGGACTTTCATTACATTGGCATCAGGTATACAGAAAGCTCTAAATTCACTATAAAATGACCATAATAGCTCAATTTTGACTCAGAGAAAAGTATTCTTTGATACTGTGAATAATAAAAACTGAATTATTTCAGTATAAATTATATAAAGTATAGATAAGAAATGAATTCATTTCTTTGGCTAGGAGACGGCTCTATCGCCAAAGTGCCTGCCTGGCTAGCTTGAGACTGTGTCACCTGTCCCTGGTGCTGTCCACATGCAGGGAGGACCTTGGCAGTTCTGCTCTCTGTATCTGGGATCACGCTGCCCCCCCCAAACAATTTCAGGCTGGACCCTCATCAGGTGTGTGCAAATATTGCACTAATAGTGCAACCCCACATGAGTACTGCAAAAAAAAAAAAAAAAAGACCAGTAAGCAGCAGTGCTGGGCAGTGCTCTGGGGAGCACCGAAACCAGACGCATTGAGCATCACAACTAAAGCACGTGACTCTCAGAAGAAATCTGTGTGAGCACTGCAACATAGAAACTCAATGCCAAAGGCACCACAGCCAAATACGCCAAGAATCACAACCAAACATACGACCCCTGGTCAGTCACTGCAACAGCATCTACAAAGGAGGGAAGGGGTGAACAAAAGGAAGGAATTCATTCCTCTTTTTGGGCTCCTGATTTATGTGCATTTTGGTTCCATGTCCATTGACAGACATGTTTTCAATTTGATTAAGAGTAGGTGGTATCTTATTTAGGAAAAGCACAAGATATCTAGCTTATTCATTTATTTATTTATTTATTTATTTATTTTTTGCTTAATGGGCATTTTTAATTCGCTCACAATTCTGTGAGATGCTGGATGCGTCTTCAAGACTGGTTCACTGGAGCTCTGTTGGGGATTCCTGGTGGAATAGCCCCAGTCACATGATCCCTGGATAGCAGAGTAGCTAACCCTCCAGATGGGAGGGCTCATCTCTCTTCCCTGGTGGCCTCTCACCTCCATGAGACTGACCTGGCCTTCTTCACATGGTAACCTCAGGATTCCCAAGACATAGAGAGCTAGCAATTTCCTTGTGTACGAAAGTCATGTGTATAACATACTCAGGCCATAGAGAGTACTGTGTATGCTGGTTCTACATGCTGACTGCCATCATATATGGTCCATCAATGACCCAAATGGCATCAGAGCACAGGACTCTTATGGCTGTAACTCCCTAGTTTTTGCCAGGAGGTGATCTAGTGGGAGGAGGACAGATGTCCCTTGGGTTTGTCTCCATTATTTGCTTCTTACATTTGTAACCTTGACCCTTACTCTACAAAGGCCTTGACTTCTCCACTGTATTAGTCAGGGCTCTCCAGAGAAGCTGGTACAGGTAGATACAAGGTAAATCAACAGAGTTGGGTTGGTTTTAGGAATTGACTTACACACTTTCGACCACTGTCAAGCTGCAAAGCATAGGGCAGGCCGGTGGGCTGGATATTGTAATAGTCGATGTTGCAGAACCAAATGAGACAAATCAGAGCTCGGCAGGATGCAGGCTAGAAACCCTGGTACGGTTTCCATACTGCTTTCTAGAGGATCATTCTTGATGATTCTTCTTCTGGGGGAGATGGGAAGGGTGAGAAAAGGGAGATTTCAAAACTTCACTGATTGGATGAGATGCACACAAATCAAAGAAAATGTACCCAGTCTTTGGAGGTCAGAGAGTCAACACAGGGGTTAAGGTGCTAGTCTTGCTAGTGACTGACCCCAGTTCAATTAATCCCCAGCACCACATGGCCCGCTGAGCACTGCAGGGGTGCAGCCCCACACCAGCAGGCATCAACAAATAAGTAAACAATCTTGAAGTCATATCTATATTAGTGGTTAACCAAAAACTGTGTGCCAATTGATAGCCAACTCTCCCAAAATCCATTAAAGGGAAGAAAGACAGTACATGTGTCAGGGCTGGGGATGTAACTCAATGGTAAATTGTACACCTTGCATGCATGAGACCTGGATTCAATCCCCTAATAACACACACACACACACACACACACACACACACACACACACACACTCAATTTACCCAGCAGTGAGAATATGCCAAGCACTGATCCTGGAATCATTATTCTTGCCCAGATTCTCTTGGCATAGCCCAGGCTGGTCATCTGTGTAAATTAGGACTATCCAGTTAGGGGAAGTGGTAAATGGGCTTGATGGATTTATGGAGGCAGGTTGTTGTGTCCTATATAGAATCAGAGCAGGGCATAGGGGTTAGACTTAAATTGATGTTTGCTTTCAAAAAGAAAAGGAATCTAAAAAGAGCTCTGATCCTTTAAGACTAAACCATTGCTTTAGAGACCCACGACCTAGCAACAGGCAGATAATACTTTCTCTCTTCCAACAGGTAAACCTCGGGCTTATCTAATTGAAATTTCAGGCTTCCTGCCACACACCGGAAAAAAACATCATTTTAAAAAGGATCAAACCATACAAGGCAAACAAAAAGTCAGATTTGAATGTGCTGCTTTTGAAATGGCAGGCTAATGAGATTTTCATTGGGAGCAGAGATTTGAAGCTTTGCAGCTCATCATGGAAGGCTCTTTGTTCCGCTGCTTTCACGAATTTCACAAAGAGACCATGGGAGGATTCCATTTTGACTCCTGTCTGGGGATCAAAGATAAGTGTTAGAAACAGAAACAAAGTATAAATTGTCGGAAAATAAAGACTTATCTAGACTTCTCACCAGGTTGCCGTATCTTTTATTCCTCTTTTCCGTTCCCTGTGGCTCCCCCCCACATATTCATTTCAACCGCGATCCATTCTCCTCCCCAAATGATGCTCATTTGAGACTGTTTCATTCCACTGTCATTGCCCTTTTCAGGGCTCCTCATTGATCGCCCTGACCAGATGGTCCCCATTCTAATCTCCCCTGCACACAGCTGGCGGTTTGTTCCCTGAAAGATGCAGCCTTGCCTTACTCCCTTCTTTGCTCCTCCAAATTGTCAATAGCTTGTAAAACTGCATATAAAATAAATACATAAATAAACAAACTAACATCCCGGTATTTGAAGAAATAGCCAGATTTTCACATGTCGCCAACTAAGATACGCACTATTGCACACCCAATAGAGCGTGTCTTGGCTGAACTTGATTTCTGCTTGACCACCTTGAGCTGTTAGACCTGTGAGCAACTGAGGACACTTCTGAGTTCTGCTTTTCTTATGACTCATTTCACTGTCATGCAGGATGCGTGAACCCTGCTTACCTTGTTGAGACCTTGTGTGTATTGGTACTCGAGGAAGGGAAAGTAATATATGCCCCCTCCCCACCCATCCCACCCCCACTACCTTCCTTCCTGCCATAATTTCACTATGAAGTAATCGCCTTGAGCTGCTGGCACGCTGGGAAGAGCTTTGAGAAACTGGCCAAGATTCATTAAACTCTATTTGTTGAGAGCAAATGGCAGAGCCCTCCACCAGGGATTCACGGCTCCTGGGCAGCGGCCGGGCGAAGTGCCTGTCTGTAGTTATAGAACTCTTAGGGCCTTCCAAACCATTTGCATTTTTATTTTGTTTATTGTAGGGAAATTTGCATAATATTTCTGTTAGCCACTTGAAGTATTGCTCAGTGGCTTTACGGACATTCACACTGTGGCACAAATATCACCCTGACAAATTTCTCGAATGTTCTTCATGGTTCCAAACAGACCCCGGGTAGCCACCCATGAAACTGTACTCTCCAGGGACTCTTGCTCAAGTTCCTGGTAAGTTCTGCCCATCTGTGAATGTTTAAATCCCTCATAGAAGTGACTCCTTTGGTTCCCCTGGGTGTGGTCTCACTCATGAAGCATAACCTTCTAAGACCCATCTACGTATTAGCAAATATTCTAATGAATTTTTGTTTCTCTCATTTCTCTGACATTTCCTTCACCCCCTTCCTTATTTTGGTGGCAAATATAAATACAAAGACAAATGCTCAGTAAAAGAAAAATGCCTAAGTACATGACATTCAAGTCCCACATTGTCTTAAAGAGATAAGATACAACTTCAGCCAAATCTATGGCTTTCAGGTTGCTGGTTTTGAATCTTGGCCCCACTCTCAGGGAATGTTATTAACCTTTTTGCTGCCTTAAGATACTCAGCTAGGGGCTGGAGGCGATAGCCCAGTGGGTAGGGAGTTTGCCTTTCATGTGACTGACCTGGGTTCGCTCCCTGGCATCCCGAGCTCCATCAGGAGTAATTCCTTAGCAAAAAGCCAGGAGTAGCCCCTGAGCGTTGCTGGGTGTAACCCCCAAAAAAAAAAAGGGAAGAAAAAAAAGATACTCAGCTAAAGATGTGGGATAATAATAATTCACATATATATTTCTACCCAATGTTATATATCATGCGTATGCATGAATACAGTAATGAAACAGTATCCACTTATTCAGAAAACTAGTAATTTCATTTTTGTGAAACATAGCCAGAGTTGGTTTTATATTTACTATTACTTATTTTTATTTAACTAACCTAAGTAAGAAGCAGGAGCGATAGTACAGTGGATCAGCATTTGCCTTGCTGGGTTCGATCCTGGGCAGATATATGCACACCTATGCACTTATTCCATAAGCCAAGATCTGGAAACAACCCAGATGTCCAATGACAGATGAATGAATAAAGAACGTGTGGTGTAAATACACAATACAACACTGTGCAGTTGCAAGAAAAGATGAAATCCTGAGGTTTGCTGCCACGTGGCTGGAACTGGAGAGGATCATGTTGACAAAATAAGGCAGAGGCAGAAGGACAGATGCCAGATAATCTCACTCATGTATGGTATATGGAGCAAAGCAAAGAGGTCTGGACACTGGACCTGGGCACTGGATTACAGACCTGAGATTATCAGGTTGGGTGAGCCAATGAGGTGAACCAGAAGTAACACAAAGAGGATCTAGGGCACACTAGTGGAGGTAAAGTGAGTAATTATATGCATCCAACCCACAGCTGTCAATCAACAAACAATGGTTAAAGGTGGGGGTGGGGATGAGGATAAGGAGGATTAGACCAGAGTGACCTGAAGATGAGGACAAGGACAAAGGGTCATGTGCACTCAATTGCAGTAACTTGGTACTATAAACTTAAGTACTATTGCAACCGTATTACTTAAACTGTAAACACACAGTTGGAAAAGGAACCAGGTGCTTCTTTGACTCTTCTCCCACTTTTCTCTCCGTTCTGTTGGGGGAGTGGCAATGGGGAGGGGCGCACACATGGTGTTTGCACACTTGGTCTTGGAGTTCACGCTCTTTCTCTCACATATTCTTGCCAGGACTTGGATGCTTTAGGAAAAGCTCCCAAACATGTTCTGGCTGTAGTGGTTACCAGGGATAATGTTCTCCCGTGTGGTGCTCTGAGGATCAGACCACACTGTGTGTGTCGGAGGTCCCAAGGATCAAACCTGCAGCTTTGGCTCGAAGGCAGACCCTTTGGAGCATAGAGCCATTCCTGAACCCCACTTCTTTGACTATTCTTTATAGCCATTCATTTACCATTCTGATAGCTCCATTTGAGGAACTATTTTCTTCAGTTTCATTATCTTGTTTGATCCTGAAAGACTGCAAGATAGTAAAGGATCATTGTTCATTGATCATTTACCCTTATTTTTACAGAAGCAGCAAGTGAAGTTCAGAGAGGGGAGCTCACGTCCCCCCCACACACCCAAAGTAGACAGATAAAAGCAAAGCCCGACCCAGCCCGACCGTGCTGACACAGTGTCAACCCCCCGACATCATCAGCTCAAAACAATTTCCCTATTTATGCTTCTGCAGGAAATGAAAGTCGGCTTGGCTGTGGGGCTGGCCAGAGGGATGGAAAATTTCAAAGAAAGCTTCCACTTTCAGCAGATTTGTTAGATTCTCAGAGCCATTGATCTAGACACAAATGACCCAGGAAATGGGAAGGAATGAGCGACTGTTTCTGGTTTGTTTTTTAAATAAGCAGCGAATCCACTTATCCACACACACACAGCTCTGGCACACTCTGATGAGGATGGATGGGGTGCCCTGCTTGCTGCCAGAGCAAATCTGTAATGTCTGCGCTTTCCTGGGGGAGGCTGACCCGGCCATGAAGATCTGTCCTGATCACAAAAGGAGAAAAAAAAATAAAGCCTTTGGTAACCCACTGAAGCATCTCTGGTGCCGAGCCTCCTGCTTCCTGTGCCAGTCCACAAACACATACCTACTGTTGGCAGCTTCATCTGCCTGATCTGGAACATAAGAGCTTCCAAACAGCAGGGTCAGCCTCCCACCTCAGACTCACATGTTGATGTCTCCCTCACTTCCTTGTTGTAAAACATCTTTGCATTGGAGTCAAATCTGGCCAATGTGTTGATCTGCCTGGGTCTGCATTTAATTGCGAGGAAAAGAGATTAGCCCGCCTGTCGTAATACTGCCCATTTCCAGACCACTTTGGGCTGAAAGACCCATTTAAAGCCACATTGTCTGGAAGCTGCTTCCATAAAATTGGTCAGTGCCTCCCATCAAACTTTGATGATCTGGGGGACTGAGGAGATGGTGCAAAGGGCTGGAGCTTGTGCTTTTGTATGAGGGAGACCAGGTTCACTCCCTGAGACCTTGTAGCAGTCTCGGAACCCCTCTCCAGGAGTAATCTCCAGGGTCCCTTCCTTCCAAATTACTGTGAATCTCGAAAAAGCCTTTGGGCATTCACCCAACTGGTAGGGGGATGGGTCTTAAAGAAGACAGCTCCCTATCCAGGGAAGAGACCAGCCAAAGAACCAGTGAGAGCCCAGGGGGAAAGCTGCAGCACTGGAGCAGGAAGTACCTTAGCCCTCACAAGAGGGAGGCCTCCAAGCCAGCTTCTCCCTCGGAGCTCTCTCAGGAGAGGGTCTGTACTTCTGTATACTGCATGGTGTGGCCCGTCTTCCCCTCCACATAGAAGCCCTGGAGGGAACATTCTTTGGAAAGCCGAGCAGGCCATCGTCCTCATTTTCCAGATAAGAGAACAGAGACAGAGGTCAGTAGAGACGAGGTGACGGGCTCAAAGGCCAGCAGCCAGCGAGTAGCCACGTGGGCATCCCAAAGGGGCTACCGGCTCCGGAGGGACCGGAAGGAAGGAGGCGGGGAGTATTGAGTTTTGCTTCTGATTATGTTTCTGTGTTAGAGGGGAGAGCTTCAATTCTGGTTCCTTTCTGCTTCGTTGCTTCCATATCTGAGGCCTACCTCTCTATTTTCTCTTTTAACTGTCTAGGGAGGTTTCAAAGGCCTTCCCCTTGCTGAATCCTTAAATAAATAGGCCTCCAGAGGGCAAAGGTTAGACCTTTGCAGAGGGTTTGGGGGCCCCACTGCCCTACAGGGGATTCTACTCTGACTCTCCCAACCTCACCCACGTCTCCCACTTTTGCATGTAACCAATAAAAAAGCATGCGGTTGAAATTAACGTGTCCAGATTCATGAAAACTGCATGAAGAAAGAGAAGGTCTTTTGACGAATGTTTTAAGGCCATTTGTTCCCTACCCATCTTTCATCAGTTCTTGTTTGCCTGTCCCAGCCTCAACATCTATATGTGACCAGAATGTCTGGGTAACGAGCATGCAGTAAAAATAAATGGAATAAATAAGTTAGATACAAAGCTTCTCAGATAAATCCAGTTGAATCAGCCTTACCGAAAATCACTCCATCTCGAAGAGCAAAGTGGAGGCTGTAATGAAATAAGAAACAGGCCTTTTGTTTCAGAAAAAATAAGAGGGGAGAAAAGCTCACTCAAAAGGCATGAAAAAGCTCAAGAAAGGAAAGGAATCCTATTTGCAGAGAGGTAGTCTTTGTTCTTTTTTTGAGGCTCCGTGGTGTCTTTCTATAGCCTCAATTCACCTTGTATTTGAGAACTCTCCATTAATATGGAGTGCAGGTCCTCACAAGAGTGAAGCCGGCAACAGGCTCCTTGACAGTTACTTCATATGCCACGAGAAGTCAGGTGACTTCAAAAAGTTACCTCTCGGAAGGAAGGAAGTAGTTCAGATCTCCACATCTTTGCCTTTTCTAGTACGAGGTCCAAAACCAAGTCACAAGATTGCAACTGGGTTAGGCACAGGTTGAAATTACACACATTATCACACTTCTACACATGCACATGTCATAGGCCCATACATGCACATGCATTTACACACAGCCATTTTTGCATGATACAATGCAGTGTAGGAGAGACTCAAAGTCTTTCTTTGGTTCTCACGGCTACATCATGTATATGATTGTGATTGTCGCTGGAGATACAGGAAGTTGCTCTCTACACATTCTTCTAGAGGTCACCTGATGAACTGTAAGGTTTTGGTTTTGCTTTTAAAGAAACTAGTGGAAGAGAATCACCCAAGATTTAAAGTGGGTGATACATTGACAGCAAGTTGTATTTCAGGTAGACATGGGGCATCTATGCCTGTAAAGGGCATCTATTCAGGTTGGCCTAAATCGCGTGTTTCTATCTCCTCACCAGGAAGGCAGGGGTGCCTGGTGACAGGGATTATTTTCTCCAGGGGGAGGAGTCTCCTATGCATGCAAGACCACTGGGGATACTGCCGGGACACAGAGGAGCATCTAAATCCAAGCTTCAAGACATTCTAGTTGATACAAACACACAACACACACACACACACAACCTATTGGCTCGCAGTTGCACATGTGCTCACACCTGGTCAATCTCCCAGAGACACTGTTTCATTTCCATCCTCGGACTCACACCCACTTGATTTCACATCCATGCACTCCCACACCCATTCACATGCATACTCACACACACCAATTCACACACAGGCTCTCACTGACACTCACACATGCCCACTTCCTCCCATAGTCACACCTACTTTCACACTCACTCACACTTGGGTTCCTGGTTCTTGTTCAGATTTCCAACAGCTCACACTCTCTGATTTATACATGGTCACATACGCCTGCTCACATAGGGCACCCCAGAGCCTGGGCAAGGGTGAGTAGATAGAGGGTGAAGTATTCCTTGAGTATTCCTTGCTGGTTACCCCACTTTCCTCACCCTTCTTTGATGCCCCCCAAACTCACACAACAATTAAACACCAATAGAACGTTGTGGGGGTGTCAATATTCAAACAAATGGCTTGAGGGAGACATAACACGTGTAGGTAGTTAAGTGAGAGGCTCGGTGTAGACTTGATGTCCCACCCATTCTGAGGAATATGCCAAGTAGCCAAATTCATCCACAGTGAGCAGTTAGAGGAAGAGGAAATGCCTTTTTAGAGGAAGTCGGTTGAATAGGAGCAGCTTGTTAAAATGGTTTTGATGGGTAGGAAGGAGAGTGCAGAACCTGCCCTGCAGCAATAGGAGAATCTAAGTGCAGACAGTGATGACATCTGCAAAGAAGAGAGCCCAGCCACCCACTATTCCAAAGCTGTCAGAGCCATCCAACAGGAATTACTCAGCAGACACGGTGAGTCATCCCCTCATCCATTCAGCAAAGAGTGCCGGGCAGCCAACCCTCCACTAGGTGCTGGGGAGTGCCATGGGGAGGAAAGGCAAGGAGAGACACATGCTCTTGTCAGTGATAACTCCTCTGACAAGGTCTCTGGACAAAGGCTGCTTTGCGTGTGAGAGTCCCAGGTTTATCAGGGTACTGTGGGGTCCCCCAATATGATCAACTCTGAGGAAGAAAGGGAAGATAGAGAAAGAGAGAGGAAGGAATGAAGGGAGGAAGGAAAGAGGGAAGGAAAAATGGAAGGAGGGAAGGAAGGAAGGGAGAGGGAGGGTGGGAGAGAGGAGGAAGGAAAAAGAGGAACGGAAGAAAGAAAGAAAGAAAGAAAGAAAGAAAGAAAGAAGAAAGAAAGAAAGAAAGAAAGAAAGAAAGAAAGAAAGAAAGAAAGAAAGAAAGAAAGAAAGAAAGAAAGAAAGAAAGAAAGAAAGAAAGAAAGAAAGAAAGAAAGAAAGAAAGAAAGAAAGAAAGAAAGAAAGAGACGGAGGGAGGGAGGGGGAGGGAGGGAAGGAAGGAAGGAAGAAAGGAAAGCAAGCAAACAAGCAAGCAAGAAAGAAAGAAAAACAAAGAGAGAGAGAGAGAGAGAGAGAGAGAGAGAGAAAGCAAGTGGTGTTAGGGAGAAGGGAGAGGGAAGTGGGGAGAGAACTCTCTCCTGAATTTGCACCATGGTAGCTAATTATTCTTCCCTTCAAGATACACATATTTACTCTATCCCCTTCTCTCGTTGTGAAGAAGGAAACCATTTTCAGAATTCAGAAAAGTGTAATTTACACCATTCTGTAATCAACCATGTTCTCCATGAGAATAAAACCACCGAAGTCCTGTCTGGAGAAGATTGAGGAGCAGCACTGGGATTTGGGAGGCAGAGCCTGGGAATGAAGGGGCCATTGCCCAGGGAGGAAGAGGTGTCCAGTGGGAGATCAGGACTGGGTCTGGGCTACTCGGCAGAGAGCAAGGTGGACGGTGTCACTCGTCCTAGTGAGAGAATTTAATAGGAAGCTTAACTGTGCAGTAAGGGACTGACATGTTTAAAAGACATAAAAACTTTATAGAAATTTATGGAAGTGCGGAGAGTCTTTATATTGCCTATATATCGAGTATATTTGAAGGTAGACTTTACAGCTATTGACTTCATTCTGTGAAATTTATATTTCTAGTAAAATGAGGTTTTATGAAACGGAAAATCGATCTATCTTTCACTTGTGTGTTCTGCATATGTTCATAAGGTCCTTTATCTGTCTGCCATTCCCTGCATTCTGGCTCAGGAAGCACCACCCTCTCCCACTGTGTGACAACACGTGGGCCTCATGGAGTGCTCCCAGCATTCCCCAAACTGATGTGGAAATGTCTGGATGAGGTGAACTCACTAATAATGGCCATCTATGGTTTTGCTCCGTTTTGGAATTTTGGAACTAAGGACCCGTGCCGTTTAGAGTCCAGGGCGCTGAAACCCAACTCCCATTTAGTGTTTTATCAGTAACGTTCTGCTGACACTGTGAGGCTCCCAGGGTGCTTTTGCATATGCAAATAGTTGAAATTCCGTCAATTTGGGGGGGAAGGGTATTCATGATCGTGTTTTCCTTAATTGCTGCTCTTCTTGCTTCTTAATGGCAAATTATTGTTAGTTTTGCTCATCATTATCAATTTGGTTTGTTGTGGGTTGTTTTTAACCCCACAGTACGCAGTAATGAATATTTATGAATTTTTAGGCTATAATTTTCCCAAACGACTCCGGCTTGTGTGCTGTGTTCAAGTATGAATCATCCATAGCCCTATTGCTGAAGCAGTTGTATGCAATGTCAGGCCCCCGTTTGCTAATTGAGATCATTTCCTCGGTAAAATGTGCAATGCATGGGATTTTTAGCATGCAAAGTGCTTGCCATATACCATCAAGGTACATCTAATTCAAGTACTGGGCACTTTTACATTTACATGAGATCATTTAAAAACAAAAAGCAAACGTGTGCGCTAATGCGTTGATCTTATTACAGAAATAATAAGTGCTCTAGGAATTTAGGGCCATACTTTAATTATCTGGGATAAGTCACCTGTTAGTCAAAGTCACATTTTCCATGGCTGGTCTCAGCTCGACCCAATGTTAACAAATATCCTGCACATAATGGGTAACTGAAATACACTGGGAGTGACGGTTACCATGCTCTGCGGTTGATGTTTCATGAAGTGAAGGAAGACTTGAAGGTCAGCTGTGCTCTGAGTTCACTCCTGGCGCTGTGCTCAGGAATCACTTCTGCTGGGACTCGGGTCTCATCATCACGTACATGCTGCTGGGGACTGCACCTGAGTAAAACATGTGCAAAGCAAGCATTCTGGGATTTTGATTTATGTTTTAATTAGTTTATTAATTATTGCCTTTCCGGTCACACCCTGCGATGTTCAGGGGGTTACTCCTGGCGATGCTTGGGGGGGTTGGCTGCATGCAAAGCAAACACCCTCCCCTCTGTACTATCACTATGGCCCCAAGACAAGCATTCTACCTGCTGGAAAATATCTCTGGAGGGCCCCACAAAAGTGAATTTCTGTCTCAGCTAGGATACCCAGACATTGGGTCAAACACTGGTCTGGATGTTGTGACCACGTGATGACTTTAATTTGTATAAAAGGCAAGTTGCCACTCAGCTGAAGAAATATCTTAGAAGGCAGAAGAAAAGGGCACTTTGGAAGATGAGATAACACTAGGGTCTCACTGCCACACCACTCTTCTCTGTTCCACAGTCCTTCCCTGACCTTCCCTCCAGGTTTTAGATTTTCCAGGCTCTGGCAAGTCCACGCACTAATGCTTAAAAATAAGACTCTCTATCGCTGGAGATAGAGATGTCTATGCACAGATCTACAAACAAACCCTAATGCTTCTGTTTCTCAGAGAATCAATACACGTTACAGGCTCCAGAGTTCAACAAAGGAAAAAGCAAAACCTGTTTAACTCAGTGTCTCCCCAGTTTATTCACCAAACACTTATATTGTACCTACTAATAGCTCACCACGATAGCCTGGGAAGCCTTAAACAGAGGTTGATCTGTAGTCCACACCAGCAACATTGACTCTAAGTACATTGGATTCACAAAACCAATAGTGCAAGAGTTGGAACAGAAGATCCCATGTGGCACAGGCAGAGGAAAATAACCAATGGTTGTGTGAGAACAAGGCAAAACGCCCCTGGTGGAGCAACGTGGCAGAGAAATACTTGGAGGGAAACTGTTCCATGGCTGGGTGTTTGTGAATGGCGCCTTTGTGGATACTCTTGGGACCTACCAGCCATCCAGCAGGACGTTCAATTGCAGTGACATGGCACAAGGCATAGACACATGGCGGAGCCTGGCAGAAAAGCCAGCGCTGCTTCCTTTGCCTCTCATTGTCCCTTCCCGAATGCTTCCATAATGGTCCCTACTGACCCCAATTTATCCTTCAGATCTTATCCTAGAAGTGACTCCTTCCTGAAAGCCTTTCAGACTCTTATCGCCCACCCTGAACGCGCCAGGTCAGCAGTTTCCTTGTTGCAAACTATCAACCACCGCCACACAGCTGAGCGCTGCCTTGACTGTAAACAGTTTATGCATGAGAGAGACTTTCAGGCCAGCGGCCACTCTCTCTTCATCACGCCTGCCCAGTCTGGGACCAGCAGGAAGATGGGGAAGGAACAGTGCCCGAGGGGGTCTCCCTTTCTTCTCCTCACCCGCCTGAGTCCGTATAAATGATCCTTTCCTTGCGGTCTAAACAGTTCTTTACTCTCTCCAAGATGTGTGTGTGTGTGTGTGTGTGTGTGTGTGTGTCTGTCTGTCTGTTTTGGTATCACCTGGCAGGTTTAACTCCTGTCTCTGTGCTCAGGGATCTCACTTTTGGCAAGGATCAGAGGAACTGTATGTGGTACCAGGGATCAAACCTGGGTCAGCTGCATGCTGGGTAAGCACCTTACCCACTGTACTTTATCTCTGGCTTCTTTACTTTTTCTTTTCTTGGTTTTGAGAACACACCCAGTGATGCCAGGGTTTATTCCTGGCTCCGTGCTTAGGGAGCACTCCTCGTGGTGCTTGGGGGACCATATGCAGTGCTGGGGATCAAAGTCAGTTCAGCTGCATACACAGAAAAGAACCTTAAGTCCCTGTTCTATCTCTCAAACCCCAAGAGCTTGACTCGAGGAGGAAAATATATGCCAGTAGTCCATGACACACATTTACCCATGCATGAGTACCTCAATAGATCCATTTTGCAAATAAATTTGTTTGGGGGGCTATACCTGGCAGTGCTCAGGACTTACTCCTGGCTTTGAACTCAGGAATTACTCCTGTTGGAGCTCGGATTTAAATCATTTTTGTCTTTTTTGGGTCACACCTGCTGGTGCTCAGGGCTTACTACTGGCTCTACACTCAGGAGTTACTCCTGGCAATGCTCAGGGAACCATATGGGATGCTGGGGATTGAACCGAGGTTGGCTGCATGAAAGGTAAATGCCCTCCCTACTGTACTATCACTCCAGCCCCTTAAGCCATTTTTATTAAGTACTGTAGCATGCGGTGGGTTGGGGAAGCAGGGAGCAGTCAGTTTGGGGAATGGGAGTGAATGCAATTACAGCTGCATCGTTTTCTAGGTCAACTAGAATTGTGCACAAGTTTTCAACCTATAAAAGGAAAAGCAGAGACTCAGTGTAATTCTAGGACTAGTTCCTCCTCCCTAGCCGCCATTTACCCAGCCTAGTATTGCTCTATATACACCGCACATGGGTTTCTTTTCCAAGAATTACCACCGGAAGCAATCGTAGGGCATTGGCAGGTTGATCAGCATTCATTTCAGGAAATACGGCTGAGGATTTAGGTTCTCCTTTTCCCCCTCAAATCCTTAAGGGATCCCTTCTCCACACTGCACACACTAAGTCAATAGAGCAATAGGAAACTAGAAACACAATCTGGTCTGGGCTGGAGGAGCTAAAACTCGACAAAGGCACTTCTGCAAATCCACTCTCTAGTGGACAGCAAAGCTCAACAGATCCAACAAGATGGAATCCAGAGAACTAACCCACCCCCTCCAGCCCCACACCACCCCCGCCTCTCTCTGAGACAGGGAATCCTCACCAGACATTCTAAACTGATGGGTGTGTGATTACTGTAACCTCTCTTCCCTTTCTCAAATATTGTCTTAATTTCCCCGAGCAAGCCAGAGCAAGTTTATGTTAGCATCCATGCACATCAGACCATAGATAACCCCTTCATTAAGAGCAGGCCACCTGTTCAACAAAACTGAAATCCGTTTGTGTAATCCAGAGCTGTTCACAAACAGGATGCTTTTACTAGAAAAAAAATAAAGAAGACTCTCCAAAATAGCTCACCTTGCTGATAAAACATTTATTGGAGGATACCTTCCCAGGCCAAGTAGACACTGTTAAGCTGCTTCTTAGCCCACAGGAACCAGGTTAAGGACAATGACGAGGTCTACCTGGGCCCTGACCCACTAGCATCACTGCTAAATAGTGGGGACACAAGAAGAGCCACCAGGGGCCCAGGAAAGGCCAAACTACAAACATGTTCGCACAAATGCATCCTCTGGCTTCTTCAAGGAGCCACTTGAAAATTAACTCCACCAAAAATCTTTGGCTTGGGAGCATCTTGTCGCTTTACTGTCCAAATCTGTTCAAGTTCGTAGAGACTCTAATGGTGAAAATTCCAGCCATTCCCCCACGCCAATGAAGTGAGGGCAAGCAATAACCAACACATGAATCTATTTGAAATCATTTTATGAATTTTAATCATAGCAAATGTGTTTTAACAGTAGTCATAAAATCAACATTACCACATATACAAAGGACAAGACACCAGTTTGGCATACAAAAATACCATATATTAAAATCGGGTTCATTGGAAAAACTCAGAACTTCTAAGACACCATCTACAACAGAGCAAGCGAGAATGCGTTAACGACATTCAGATTTATAAACAGCAGCTTGATATCACCCTTATGAAGTCAATATTTGGCAACATTGGGACAATATTTTCTACACAGCCCAGTAGCTCATTTATCTGCTGGGCGATTTTGGCCCTTTCAAAAAAGAAAACCTCCTAAAATACCTAATCCACATAGCTGTAAGCGAAACATGTCCGAACGTGAGTTATCAACCTGGGAGCAGCATTCATCTAGTCATCTGACTGGAGTCCGAGTTACCAACAGGGGTCTGAGAGCCACCCCCAGAGTCAGAAGAATAGCGGGGAATCCCCGGAAGCAGTTACTGGCTCTGTGAGCTCCCACTGACCCCAAGGTGACACCAATCACCAATACTGCACCCCACCCCCAGCATCTGTGCCACCGTCCAGTGAAACAGAAACAAGTGGTAGAGTCTAATGGGTAACCACCACGGGGAGAGAAGGGAAAACATACCGCAGTTCTCCTGGACAGAACGCAAACACTCCAAGTGAAGGTCCATCCACAGGCACAGGTTTATGGTCACAAGGATGCTAGAATTTGTGGGGACTCAGCACCAACTCCGAGCACCCTCTAATAAACTAGTGTGCGCACAATGACAGGAGGCCTCTGCGGACCCTCACATCAGCTGACCACAGTCATCTCCTACAACTTTAACAGCCTGAATTGAGTGACCGGCAACTGCGTGAGATGACATCTGTGCCTAGCAGGCTCGTTGACAGTAACAATGTGTTTGTCTTCTGTGTTAGTCGTGACTGACCTTCAGCTCCTATTCCATCTTGAAGAAAACCAGAATGGTGGTTTGTTTCTGCTTTGCTTTCACACCCAGCTGTGCCAGGGGCTTACTCGTGGCTGTGTGCTCAGGATCATGCCTAGTGATGTTCACAGGTTCATGTGCTGCTGCGGATTGACCGAGTTGGCCGCAGACAAGGCAAGCACCCAACCACTGTGTTATTTCATCGTTCCTTCATCTTGCAACTCTAAATGCACGGTGGATTTCCCTCCCTTTGCTCATCCACTCAGAGTATGTGCCACTCTGCTCCTGTAGCACCAAGGCCACGGCTACACCTTTCCCCACAACAAGAACTACTTAATGGGGGTGGGGGTGTCCCACTCCATGAGGAAAATCTGGTTAGTATTGCTTGGAGCACTGTTGGGAGATACCAGCTACTATTTTCTGTTTTCCTCCACTTTCTAGAGATGATATAGTTATCAACTAGTCCCTCTTTAATAGGCATTTCTCAGGGGTCAGAGTACAGCAGGTAGTATGTTTGTCTTGTGCACTACCAAGCTGGGTTCAATTCCCAGCACCCCATACCACACCTGAGCCTGTCAGGAGTGATTCCTGAGCATGGAGCCTGGAGTAAGCCCTAAGCACTGCCAGGTGTGGCCCAAAAAACTAAACAAAACAAAATGTAAAGGGTGTTCGTGCCATTTATTTCCTTCTTATTTCAGCCTGTGCTCCTTCACCACCATTATATTTAACCGTCTACTCCTAGATTCTCAAAATGCAAATGTCAAACTTAAAACTAAACATCCCTTTGGAAAATGCGCCCCTTTCCTGTAGGTGACTGATTACTCTCTTTCCCATGGTGACGACTTTAGAACATGTTCCAGAAAAACAGGGCTAGCACTCTGAGAACCACTCCCAGAAAAACAAGGAAAATATACAGTATTGTAGACTTCAAGATAGCCCTCAGTACTTTTCCCCAAGTATTACTAATTGTCCCTAAAAAGATCATAATATGAACAGTATCAAAACCCTTAGACTAGAACAACGAAGTCTGGCTAATGAGTTGAGAATTTCAAGCACCACTACATCATAAGTGAGATATACATAGTGGGATACCCCCAGGCAGTGAGTTCAGCAAAACAAAATCATTTGGCCTGAAAGTACTAGGAAATCCGAGCAGAAAATTGGAGCCATATTGCAAGAGTTTAGGAATAATGGTGCTCTGTACACACCTTCTTGAGCACAGTCAACTAATAAGCTATTTTGAAAGAAAGAAATGAAATAACCCACCTGCTTGTTTTCCTCAATGATCGAAGGCTCTCTACTACAACGTATATAGTGGAACAATCCCTTCATTGAAATTAGGTCTGGTGTTTAGACAGAGACTAACTAGCCAAAGTGGCTAGTTTGTCTTAATGTCACAGCATAGCCCCCCAAATTGGAAAGCATTTTTCTTTACACCTGCTAATGCTCAGGAGTTACTCCTGGCTCTTCGCTCAAGAATTACTCCTGGCGGAGCTTGGGGGGACCATATGGGATGCTGGGGATCGAACCTAGGCCGGCTGCGTGCAAGCCCTCCCCCACTGTGCTATCACCCAGCCCCTGAAAGCATATTTTTTCATATTTGATTTTGAACTCCAATTACAATTGTGTCTTTGCATGACATACCTTTCTCTACAGATTCCTAGGGTAAATCAATTATGTCAGAAAAATCAAAAGGTTAAAGTTTCACTTATTTTGTAGACGTGTTTGATGTCGACAAAGTTCAGCCCCACAATACGTCAGCATCTGTGTTGAAACAGACTACTACTTTCAAAAGAGTGCCTAAATTATGTTGACATTGTTCTCCTTTTATGGAGTTTCTGTTTGGGTGCAGATTGCCTTATGGGGGGATACTGGTCTGAGAAAGTCCAACTGGCAAAAACTAGCTTCTTCCATGTCAGGATGACAACACTTGTGTCAAAACTCAATAATGGCTTAGCAGCAGCAGCAGCAGCAGCAGCAACATCTTTGAAAGGAAAAATAGAAATTCAAACCTTTGGCATTTTATCCCTCTCATATCAGTAAATGTGGAAGCTTTCACTTCTTCATGAATCTAAAGAAAAACTATGGTTTTGCCCAAAAATTTAAATAAAATAATAAAAAATACCATCAACTTTTATTTATTTATTTTAGGTCTCACTGCAATGCTCAGGAGTTACTCCTGGCTCTGCACTCAGGAATTACCTCCTGGTGGTGCTCAGGGCACCATATGAGATGTCAGGGATTGAACCGGGTCGCCCACGTGCAAGGCAAATGCCCTACCCACTGAACTATTGCTCTAGTCCCTTCCCCCAAAAAAATTCCAACAAATTTTAAAGACAGCCTGGAAAGAATTTTCGTACTCATTGATGAGTTCAATGGTGAAAAAAAAAAAAAAACCTACCCAATTCCACCAAAAGAAAGCAAACACAGTGCAAAACAGTGATCTATAAAGAAAAGCACATTAACCAATTGTGACATGGCTTAGGTCTTCAAATTAAAAAAAATCTAGAGTGGAATAAATATAGGAAGAGTCAAATCTCCAAGAGCAGATTTCAGGCTGAATTCCCTCCTTCCCTTTACTCACTTAAATAGCAATTTTACTGCCCTAAATTACCTTCAATTCTTTAAATTCCAAAAAGCAAAGTTGTTGTTTTTTTGTAATGCTTTGTACATGGCTCTATATTCAGTAATAACTCAAATAAAAGCCCAATAAGACTAAAACAATGTCGAAGCTCACTCTGAAAATAGTACTTTTGTTTCCATCTGGCATAGAAAAAGCTGTGGACATTTGCCCATACCATATACAAAGACAAGCTGTCTGACTTCAAGGGCAAATGGAAACACAATGAACTGAGAAACATGCTTGCTCTTGTATATCGCACCTCACTGATGCAGCAATGATTTTTTGGGTCAGATGTCAGAGTGAAGAGGGATTTCATTAGACTTTATTTTTACCTATAACATTTACTTTTTGGCCACAAGACCCTAAACATAATTTCACAGTACAGGTCATGCATAGCTGGCAAGTCAAACATTTTACAGCAACTGTCTAACTACTATTTTTGGACAACAGGTTACATGCAGCTAATGACCCAGAGACAGGGGCAAAATAAAGCTCTCTTCATGATTCATTGATCAGATGCTGGCCCAAAGTATCTAAGTCATAGCCTCAAAGGGCAATCAGTGAGTTTTTACTGTCATACTTGAGATCATCCATTTTTTAAACCCAGGAAGGACATATATATATATATATATATATATATATATATATATATATATATATATATATATTATATATATTTGGTCAAGTGCATGTGCTAGACCATAAACTGTCTTCTTGATCTCTGTTACTCCATTAGCACTTTGATGCTAGACCCATTGCACAACATTCCAGAACTGTGTTGCCCAACTTGGTAGCCACAAGCCATTGGTGAGTGACCAAACTGAAGTAAAATTAAACACAAGTCCAATTCTTCAGTCACACTGACCCCATTTCAATTTCAATTGCTCAATAATGCCTGTGGTGAGTGGCTACTATAGTGGGTGATATCAGCAACTGAACATTTCTGGAATCATTTAACTTCCAAACAATGCCAACCTAAATGATCCTCAAGGTTGCTCCAAGCATGGGGTTTAACCCAGTGGTTAAAGGGACCCATTCATAAGTCACATGTAAGATTAAACATAAAGAAAATACCTCATAGCTTTCACATCATAAAAGTATGACTGGGACTGAGAACCCATTTGCCTTTTCATCACAACTTATGCCCCAAGTCATGATACAAAAATTTTCCAAGACAACACTTTTGATAGCACACTTGGCTCTACTTAACATATTGAGCATTCCCTTGCTTATGTCAAGATCATTAGTAAAGAGGAAGATTCATGCTTCTTATAGGTTTACTATTTACACACCTCTCACCGTTCTTTACACTGAGGGGACGGAGTTGGGAAACTGATGTTGTGCACCTTAAAAATTCAAATCACATGGTCTTCTTTCAGCCCCTCATCAGCCCTCCTTCCGTGCTTTCATTTCCCAGAGAGGTAGGTGCTAAATAATAAAATGAATATATAAATCTACCAATGTAACCCAAACCCAAACAATAAGTAAGAAAGTGTATTCCTGCACTCTGATAAACATCAGAGCCGGTAACTATGTCAAAGTGCAAAGTTCTGTCTCCCTTTTGCTGCAGAATCCCAAGCCGCCATAGGCCTCTTGGGGCCTTGGTGGGCTCACGTACAAAATGGAGCCTCCAGGGGGTCCCTTCAGCTCCAGCTTTCTGTGCTTTCAGATGTGATTTCCCCCCATCAATGTGCAACTGTGAATGCTGGCAACTGTGTCACTGGGTTTGATGAGCTGTTAGTGTCATGGGTAAATTCCAGAAGAAGCCAGAGCAATGGTATGCCAAATAACATGAAAACATGATTAATTCTATAAAAATCTTATCTGGCAGGCTGAGACATCACACACACACACACACACACACACACACACACACACACACACTAATGAACAGATGCATACTAGTAACAGACAGATTCCACTGAACATTTTTTACATCAATAAAACTCACACACTAAAGTCTGATTCAGGTGGCTTTAACTTAATTGTAAAGTCAAGAATCTATCACAGACCGATTTAATTTTGCACTGCTTTGTCACAGCTTTAGCTTGTGATTGTCGTTAAGTTCAAGTTACTTGGGCATTTTTACTTTACAACTTTGCACTAAAAAAGAGGTTACTGTTCGTCACACACAGTAGTGTCTATATATAACCTACCTAACACACATTACACTACAGAAACAGTCAAATCATCTGTACACTAATATAGCAGATTGCATTCACAAACTAACTTGAATATGACATGGCTTAGAATTGAAAAGGTCAAGTTCGTTAGAAACACTGAATGAGAAATACAACAGTTCTGTGGTGTTTTTTCACCACCAGAAGGAATAAAAATTAGGTCGGATATGCATTAGAGCTGCATGAGAAATTCTGACAAACTGACAGTAACCCAACAGTCTATTTTTACATAACAGAAGATGCTATTCAGCTAATATACCAAAGTTATTAATAACAAAGCAATCTTAGTCACTGTTGTATAATGCCCAATAGCTTACACAGTAAAATAGCATTAATCTAGTTTGAGCTTTCAAATAAATCTCCTAAAGGCCTTAGGACAAATTTGAAAGATTTGAAACACTTGAGCTCATTTATTCCTATTGAATCCTCATGCCAATAAACAGTGTTAGTTTTCAACTTTACTCATTCAATTGTTGGTTCCCCCTACACCCACCCCAATTAATCCCATTATTTTGATGTGTCTATTGTGTCGCTCAAAGTAATGGCATGTAAGTAAATTAAACTGTCTCAGTTTTAGAAGGCTCTTTCTAGTCTTGGTCTTTGGAACATACCACTGTGTATATTTCCCTCCACTATTTTCAGAGGTTCAGTGGAACAGAAACAGATCTATTTATGAGTCCTTATACTGGTTCATCAATTTCAAAAAAAGAAATTAGAAAACTGGAGAGCTCTTAGCCATTTCAAACTCACACATTTAACATAGACAATTCTTGCAAGCATCAATTGACCACGGCAGATTTAAAGAATATTTCAGGATTTATGACAAACCAGCCCTCTGAAATTGGAATGTGAGTTGTTAGTTTACCTTGCCACTTTTCTTCCTACAAAAGCATTTTAAGTTTCAAGACAGTTCCTCACTGATATTGCTGGACTTCTCAAATGATGTAAATCTCATGGAACAGAACCTTCTGTTCAGAGCCAGCAATCAGGACGAGTCCCTGAAACACCTAACAGTCGTCAGCAGTTAACAACATTCAAGACTTTTAAAACAGAAGCTTCCGGTGCTATCCACTTGCACATCACAGAATACAGGACTGGAATACAGGGAAGAGGCGGCGTGGTAAGTCAGCGGCACCATCACGGAAGGAGCCCCCGGGAACACAGCTGACCCCGCTCTCCAGACCCGGGCCTGCTCCAGCACAGAAGCCTAACTCCCATGATGCCTCTGAAAAGACTGAGAACCTGAGGTAAATGACACAAACACACACAACACCCACACCCCTACACAAATACACAATATTTACATTTAAGATTCTTATTTTGTGAGATGGCTTGAGAAAAATTGATAAGCAGGTTTTCTGCAGGATTTGCATCCCCATTATTCCTCAGCGTTCTGCTCCCTGCTGGGCTTTCAGTTTAATAAACACGGAGCAAGCTCTAATTACAAGGAAAGGAAAATGAAGGAACATGACAAAACACAGCATATTGTTGGAAACATGGGTTCACATGTTTTTCTTCAGAAAAAAAAAGGAGGACGCTGTTGAACTAATTTTAATTCAGGTGCCATTGAGAAGTAGAAAAAAGCTTAGCAATGAAATGAAGACAAGTTTTCATTTAAAAAAGAAAAAGAGAGAAAGAGAGAGAGAAGTACAGACTGAGCGTTGCCTGTTTTCCCAAAGGTCCGGCAGATTCTCAAGTCCATCTGAGTCTCGGGGTCATGCGGAGCATTGTGGTTCTCATCCACAGACGACCACACTGGATGCACTTGCACAGTTTCACATCTACGGAGAGACGCTCTACCTGGAAATGATATTCTGACAAGCCATGGAGTTACGGTCCATGGAGAGATGAGGAGGAGGAGGATGCATGCAGTCGGCGCCCTGCGGCCGGGCAATGCACAGAGAGGGGTGCATGACCTCTCGCGCCACCTCCCCTTCTGCCGTGTGTGTGTGTGTGTGTGTGTGTGTGTGTGTGTGTGTGTGTGTGTGTCTGGTGAATCAAGTGGCAGCCCACAGGCAGTGCCCGCACCCAATGATCAGCGTTGCCCCCACCCCCGTTTCTCACGGTGATCCCCTCACCAACACCTACTCCGCCCCTAGTTGGCACCCACAGGAGACATCCCGGCAGACACCCTCAGCCACAGGAGATGACAGTGAAGCGCTTGGAGATGCAGGACATGTTGTGGAGGACGATGCCCAGCAGGAAGACGAGCACGCCAGGCCACCAGGATGACGGTGCACACACCCGACCACGTGGAGCTCTTCACCACGCCACCCCTGCGCCGGGCTCCTCCTCGGCCGCCTCGGGGGACCCCGCTCTGCAGGGGCTGCTGCTCGGCAGGGGATGGTCACCACGGTCACCGACTTCTGCTGGCTCCCGGCGGCAGGCGGCAGCCCAGGTCCCCGGCAGCAGCCGCTCCCTTGGGGATGGGCAGCGGCAGCATGTAGCACCCATTGCTAGGGAGTTTGATGAACACCGGGGTGTGCTCGGAGGCGTGCGGGATGGCGATGACTGCCAGGACCTCGGGTCGCCGGGAGCTGCGACACGGAGAAGCCCGGGGCAGCTTGGTGACGCCCGGCACCAGGGGCAGCGCACGTCCTTCTGGCTGGTCCTCATCTGCTGCAGGCACACGGAGCAGCACGTGTGCTTGCAGTCCAGCAGCTTGGGCCTCCGTCGAGGGCTGTAGTAGTTGAAGCAGATCTGGCACTCCAGCAGGGAATCCTGGGACACCGTCTCCATCGCGGGTCCTCGGGGCCACCGCTCCCCTGTCGGCCTCCTTCCGGTCTTTCCAAAGTGGGGAGGCGGCGGGGAGCTCAGGCGCATCTAGAGGAGTCCCGAGGTGTTTCCTGAAGGAGAGGAAAGGACGCCCAGAGTCAGAGCTTTCAAACCAGCCTAGTCGCAGACAACCCGCCCGCCCGCAGCTCTGGTCTCAACAAAGTGTTACCATGTCCCACCCACGAATGACCAGGGGAACCTGAAGGACTGTCTGTGGCAGTTTGTCATGGCGGGCGCCACTATGGGGGGGGGGGGGGGGGGGGGGGTCCACAACGCTCCCATACTTCACAGACTCTGTTTTGTTGTATTTGGGTGGAGGCTGGCTCAGTCTCCTCAAATACACTGGAGGAATTCTCCTGTTTCCAATAACTCTGCAGCATTTCGAAGCACCTTTTCCTCAGATCCTCGGCCTCTTCCTGACGTGACTTATCTGCAATCAATGGCCCGATGCAGGTAAGTTTACAAATCAGGTAATTAGCTTACTCATCTTGAGGTAAGATCTTTCCTCTCTCAATGAGTAATTAAAATGCTACCCAAGGAACACAAGAAGACACCCTTGGTCTTTTCCATGCAATCAGTTGAACCAAGTTAATTCTGCCCAATTCTAGTTTGAAAAAAAAAGACAAACACCTAACAAAGAGCAGCACCAATCACCCTTCAGGGTTCCTGAGGCCTCACAAAGGCCCATAGGATAAGGAATATTCTTATTCTTATTTTTCGGTTCTTTTTAGTACACTGCAATTTCACACCAAGAAACAGAACTACAAGCAAATACTATGAATTCACTGCTCGCACTCAAGCATTAATTACATGGTGAACTGCAGTCACAGAATGGCAGGTATCTCTTACCAGAAGAAATAAAGACCAGGGTTGGCCTCTTGGACTCAAGGAGGCCTTTAGTTCCATCCACTGAACTGGTCTGAGGACCCTTTCATTTTAGCAGGGTTTCATTATAGACTGTCCCCCCTGGGTTGCCATTGAAGCACCCATACTGTGTGTCTCAGCAGACTCTTAAAAGAACTATTCACTTTATTGTCAACATAATTACTAGACCTAGGGTCCCACCTACACCCTGAGGCAGGATCTAATAACACACTAAATTGCCTTCAGATTTTTCTTAAAATCCTTTTTTTCTTTCCAGCTCCTTTGTGAAATTAAAAAAAGCAACCCCATGACACATGATGTGTTAAGATCAAAATTCAGAAAGCAGAGTAAGTCTGAAAGTTCTAAAGGAAGTCTCAACTGACAAAAATGAGTAGTGACCATCAAACAAATTAAGAGCTGACTAGACAACAGCATATCAAAATTACCAAAAGCAAAATAAAATATTCAGAAATACGAACTATAAAGCATCCATAGAATCTTAAGACCTGATACACCACAATTTTTCAACCAAATCAACAACAAATCTGATCATGAATTTATGTTCTATGCCATGTTCACTTAACGGGCAAGCGTTCCCCTCAAGTGAGATTATTTGATTCTATTTCCAAATGAACTTTACTTATTCTGACCAAGTGAACTTTACTTATCAAGAAGAAAATAATGATAATTGAAATTTGCAAGTGAACAGAACTTGAATGACTTCACAGCACACCCCCAGAAAAGAATATGTAAGATTATGTTAAAAACTAGATTGGGCGAGAGGGGTGTGTCTAGGCTGGAGAGGTAGGACATTGCATGTGGCTGTCCCTGGTTCAGTCTCTGGCACCCCATATGGTCCCCGAAACTCCGCCATGAATGATCCCTGAGCTCAGAAACAGGAGCAAGCCCTGAACTCTGCCGAGTGGCCCCAAAATAAAAACACAAACCAAAAAACTAGATAAGGGAATTCTTTCACCTCCTTGTATGTGAAACCACCCTGTCGACTCACCCTGATGTGTACTTTACTTAACCATTCATTGTATTTCACTAAAACTGAAAGTTGTTTTTTTTGGGTAAAGAAATCTGTATGAAGTGTCTGTCCTGCACACGGCACCATTCGAGCTACGGTAGGACAGAAAGATGAATCACACCCATTTCCTGCTCATACATAATTCAAAGTCAGGAAAGAATGAACAGAAGAACATATTCTCTTCTACTCTGGCTCTTCAAATTCACACCGAATACCCTATGTCAAGCATTATGGTATTTACTTGTTTCCTGTAAGACCTTGTCACTGCAGGAGAAAAGACAACCTGGGGGAACTTAAACACTGATAAATACCAAGAGGTACCTGCTGTCCAGAGGCTCAGAATCAGGGATTGCTCAGTGGAAAATCTGGATTACTAAAGGATTTAGACAGGTAACCGTGGGCAGATGACGTGCAGGATAAGAAACCAGCATGAATCAAGGAGGGAGAAAGGACAGAATTCTCCCTAACACCTGAGCTGTGACAGACTGCAGTAGTTTCAGGACCTTCTCTAAGGGTTTAACAGTGTTAGCACTTAAGCTTCTGTCTTTGACACAGATGCCTTTTAAAGACACAAATCCCACAGAGACTGGACAGATGAGCACACACAGGGGACGCCACAGACCACAGGCCGCAGACCGCGAACCGCAGACTGCCCCAAGGGCCGGGCCAAGCAGGACACAGAACAAGTCTTGGCATCTGCTTCGTCTCCGGCCAGGGAGAGATGATGGAGTTGATGGAGTTACAGTGGAGCGCCAAGAGTTCACCCCGGGCCAGGCCTGACGGGCCCCTAAGCCCAGCTGCCTCCCTCCCGGCGCACACACCCGGCGGGATCACCCAGCCGGCAGCACTGCCTCGCTCTCGAGCTCTGCCATTTTGAACAGCTTGGGAGGAGGCCCGCAGCCGCCTCCTTGGCCCTGCCCCAGGCATGCTACACCATCATTTCTCAACAAAACCAATGTGCACTTTTATTCACAAATTTATGTTCCAAGTAATGCTCACTTAATTGGTGTTGCGCTCCCTTAAAATTAAATTATACGACTCAATTTCCAATGCTCTCCAAGTAAGTTCTAGGCCGTATACCATGGGCCAAACTCCAAGGCAGGAAGGAACAACAGCTCCTATTTTCGGCACTCGGTCACTCAAATTATTTTGACACCAGCCTCTGTGATGGATATTCAGATTTGATGTATATTAAGCCAAACTGCATTCCTGTTTATTTTCTGAAGCCTAATTAGTAACGATGATGATGAGTTAAGTAAAGAGAAGAAAATTTATGAGGCTCTGGACCGAAGCTAATGATGAATCATTCCTTCTCGAAATACGTGAGTCAACTACGGAAGAAAGAAAGGGAACAGGAACGAGGTCTCCGTATGCTAGAAGAGAAACCTGGGATTCCTGGCTAGTGGACGCGACACGTGCACATTCGCTTGGCGAGTGCTTTCACCTGTGTCTGGTCTTGCAAGATCTGAAGCGCAGATAAAATATTCATTAACTCTAAAAGGAAAGAGGACTTTGGCAGAATGCATATGAACGAGTATATATGGAAATATCTTGAAACAATTTCTTTAAATGTCACTACAATTTACTTTGAAAGAACTCACAGCAGAGATCAAAGAGAAAAGCACTATATAAAAAAAGGAATAGCTGTGAACGGAGGGCGTTCTCCCAGCAATTATGACATATAAGATAGAATTTATTTTCACACATCTCTTCATAAAATGGCACTTAGAGCCATAAATATTATTAACTGCTCAACACAGAGATAAAAGGCCTTGAGTCATCACTGAACTTGATATTAATGCATACGTTGGTTTTAAAAGACCTGGAAAGAATATGAACATTCGTTTTTATGGAGAAAGATGTTGTGGGGAAAATGTTAAAAAAAACAAATGGTGCGTGTGTTGAGGCTGGTAGGGGGGTATTGGCAATTAGGTACCTTACAACAGCTACATCGTTTCACATAACAAGCTTCCCCCCAAAAAAAAATGAAAACTGCAAACATCTTTTTAATGGGGTGAATGGGATAGCACACAGCTATGAATTCACTGAGTGCTTTAATTGGAGAAAATGGTCTCCAACACTGTTTACAGTTCCAGATGCACCTCAAAGTGCAGACATATGCGGATTTAAACAATATGGAATAAATAAAAATCCAGGTTTATTCTGTTGAGACTCTTGGTGTATTGATTCAGATTGATAACAGTCATATTAATGACACCCTCCTCCCCAGAACAATGGAGAGCCCAGAATTCAACGGTTGTGTTGAGAGAAATCTCCAAGTCAGAGCCAGAACTCTACCTTATCTATACTGCCTTCTTATCTATTGGAATAATGTCTTTCTGATGCAGGCCATTAACTCAGTTTTTCAAGAAACTGTGAATAGTTGAGATGGGAGGAAACAAAATAATTACAATTCCATAATGTGGGGGTGCAGTTGGCAGCACCCTTGGTCATACAGGAGCTTAGCAAATGCTCTGATGAATGGCAGGAATGGAACTGGACTGGGCTGGTGGTCAGAGACTCTAGGACCTCTGGCCCCAGCCAAAGAGCAACCCTTGGGGGACCCAAGGAGAGTGTCTAACACAGGGAGTTCAATGGGTGTGAGTGCCATTTTTTTTCTTTTTGGGTCACACCCAGCAATGCTCAGGGGTTACTCCTGGCTCTACACTCAGGAATTACTCCTGGTGGTGCTCATATGGGATGCCAGGGATCAAACCTGGGTCAGTTGCAGGCAAGGCAAATGCCCTATCTGCTGTGCTATGGCTCCAGCCCCAAGAGAGCAGCAAACCAGCCAGATGCCAAGGTCAGACAAGGTCAACACAAAGACAAAATGCTCCAGGACTGATCCTGCCAGCCCTGACCACTGGAACAATAAAAACCCGGTCTCCAGAAAATGCATTTACTAGGGAGCATTGAAGACAAATGAGGATAAAGAGGAAAGAATCCAGCCCATCCCTGCTTCAGTGGCATGTAAGTAAATATCAAATACCTTAGAATCAAGAAATTTTTAGGAAAGAAAGTCAAATTCCAATATGTCTGGGAGTGATGACTGTTATTTTGTTAGTTTTACTGTCAGAAAATTGCTGCTAAGAGGTCTTCAGTGATAAAGATTTCAATTCCAAATCTGCCCTTATGCAGATGCGTTGCCTTACTCATATTAAACCACTTGTCCATGAGCTGAGCAGTTTCCTCATCTGCCAGGAGACTGAACCAAAGGCCTCCTGAAACACCGTCTAGTAAAAATCACTGCACGCACTTGCTCAGCACGCTGCTGGGACCCAGAGCACGCGAGGCTGTCAGGCTTTTGTTGCGTGCTTGTAATACCCGGCGGATAACTGATAAATAGCACCTGCTAATGATCTCGCAGGATAGACCCTTTATGGGAGACAATGGGCATCTTCAACAAATGCGTGGCAACTGACTGGAGATATGTCTTCTTTATGCCTCTGGTTTCAGGGCAGAATCTGAATAGAAGCATTGCCCTAATGGGAGCAGTCACACCTTCCATTTTAAACAAGTGCAAGAATAACCCTCTGCATCATCTATCTCAAATCAAGAAGAATATCCCATGATTCAAACTTGCTAAAGCAAAGGTCCCAACTGCCCCATTTCTTGAAAAGAAGCCCACACGGCTGTGGGGCTCGCAGAGGCCAAGGTTAACACATTCATCAGTCACAGCTTCCCCTTCTCTTGGTCTGATCGCCCAGGTAGGGCGAGGAAGAAGTTATGGATGGTCATAAAATCAGAGAAGAGACATAAAGGCCTGTCAGGGGACTCCCCAGGCTCCCTGGAGAGAGGAGATGATAAAAGATCATATCGGACAGGCAGGCAGAGTGAAGGAAAATGATCAATTACTCTGAGAATTCTGAGTAGGGCTAAAGAAAGCGACTGGTCAGGTGCCTAAGCAAAACTAAACAAACGGACAACAAAAATTCCAGTCTGACCAACAGCTGGACCTTTACTCAGGAAAAACCAGTAGTGGAGGTAAAGCCTTCTATTTACTGGGGCGCACTGACGGCCAAGCAATACTCAAGGCACAGAAAACAAAAGCGTGCAGTCAAGAAGCCTGGAGCATGGAGCTGAAGGGCAACCGACAGGGAAGAGGCAGACTCCAGAAAGGAGGTTCTGGAAGAGATCAGAGCAATTCAACTAACTTTATGCAGAATCCTCTTAGAATCAGTAAGCACGAACTCTGGTCGCCTACTGAGCCAAAAGCTCAAGGCGACCTGAACAGCTCTCGGTGTTACTCCTCTGTTCTTTTCACTGCAGGGCTGCCCGGAAGCAAGATATTAGAGAGAAAGACACCAACATTGTCTTTATCTGATTAAGCATCACATCTTACTCATTGGCTTCATTCTGCACAAAGAAGCAGGCTGTGATCCCACGAGTCCCAAGAGGTATCTCCAGGTTGACTCCAGGGACAGTCAAGGGCCAGAGAAACACAGGGTTTGGGAGCCAGGATTGGTGCCTTAAACACTATGAAATTCCCCATCCTGCTCTTGGTGTATACTGTATCAGGGCCTATGCCTGCCCCAAACAACTTCCTGTGTGAACGCACATGATATACATGTATCAAAGTTCTCATTTCTAATGAACTGACATTGAACGAAATGACCTTATTTGAGAATCTACTCTACATTGCCATGGAGATACCGATACCTCTCAATTATGCCTGTTGCTCTGATATTATGTGTCTGACCTAGGTTTCCTAGTGAGCTATAGAATAAAAAAATGTTCCCTACAGATTTGGGGGGGAGGGAAGGAGGGGATTCAGCACTCCCTCTTCATGTCTATTTCTAGACAGAAGGAAGGAGAGCTTACACAAACACTGGTAACAAATGAACATCAATTTGTTTTTTCCCCACTCAGGACCACAAATGAGAATACCACGAAATATCAAGACCCCCAAATGAGAACATTCTTGTGAGACCCCAAACTTTCTTCACAGGTAGAAGTGTTTTCAATATAAATGAGCACGATTCGAAACTGATCATGGCAACTGAAAGTAACTGCTCATTGGCTGAGACCTCGGAGACATGATGCTAAGGTTAACTTGTGTTCACCTGCAATGTGACAGTGGCGCCTGAGTGACTGAACGAAGATGTAGCTACGCATACGGATCTCAGTTCTCAATACCCACATTACACACAAAAAGGGCACATGTTCCAAACACTGCGCTTCTTCCGAGGCTGCAGAACACATGTGTCTGTAAACAAATCTTTTTTTTTTTTTTTTTTTTTTGCGAAGGGGTTCCGGGCTCTGCCACCGGGCGGGGCCGGGCGGCCGGCAAGATCTCTTATTGATCTGAAACACCTTAAAACTGAAAGGGGTACCAGGAGAGCCTTCCACCATTACAAACAAAAGGCCCCAGGGTCTGGAGCAATAGCAGAGCAGGTAGGGCATCTGCCTTGAATACAGTCAATCTCTGGCATCCATATGTTCCTGATCCTGCCAGGAGTAAATCCCTATGTAGAGTTACGAGTAACCCCCTGTGCATCACTGAACAGGGCCCAAAAATAACATTAATGGATAATAATAAAAATGAGAATTGAATTGTTAAGACTCATCTATTTTTACCCTGTTTAAAACACACACACACACATCTTAAGTTCCTTTAAATTATCCAGAGACTATTGTATATTAAACATTTGACAAGAATGGCACAGTAAAAATGTCTGACAAATACTCCTGTCTACTCACAAGTCATTTGTACGTTATTGTCTTTGAGTAGAGAGTGTTTAAGGTATGGCCGCGTCTCCCTACTAGCCTCAGAATCGATGATTCATCACATGAGTTAAACCTGAAAACTGAAGTTGCAAAGAACTCCTAAAGGCATCAGTGCTAAAATGAAGTGTCACAGGGAGGGAGCTGACAGCCTCTTACTTCTGCTTGCTCTTTCTTCTGGCTGCAGCAGCTCGGTGAGGCTCATTTTTCCATGTAGCAAGCAAGGGAAGAAAGAGAAGAGCACAAATCCCCAAAAGCAGAAACCGAGCAGGGACACTGTCAACTATCACGATATCCCATAAATCTTCTAGGGAAATTCATATACTCTCCCTCATCCCTGACTTGCTTTCTGATATTTTGAGGGTGGGAGGAAGATGAGCTATACCAGGCTGTGCTCAGGGTTGACTCCTTGCTCTGAGCTCAGGGATCACTCCTGGTAATGTTCAGGGGACCCTATGTAGTGCCAGAGATCAAACCAGGATCAGTCACCTGCCAGGCAAACTTCTGACTAACTGCTGTACTATCTCTCTGGCCCCTTCTGATATTCATCTTTAAGTCAACGTGGAAGCAAAATCTATCAAGGTGCATTTCTTAAGTATTCAATTGAACAACTTCTGACAAATGGAAATGGTTATATAGCTACAATCCAGCCCAGCCATTTTCATCACCCCAAAAGGTCCCATAGTACCTTTTCCTGTCCATCTTTCCTACCCCTACCTACCCTGTCCACTGGCGGCCAATTTTGTTGTATATTTAGAACTGCAAAGTGAAGGGGAAGTGAGAACATTGCGTGTGTGCTCTCAGACACCTAGCACCATGCTGGCAATAAGGTGTTTATTCTACCATACGTTCCTATCACCCAGACGAAAGTCTACAATAATCAATACTGTGAATGCAGGCGCTCAAATATAACTCCTACAGCAGACGAAACACCACTTTAGACTGTAGTCCCCTAAAGGGGAAGAAGAGAGGTGGGCAGGGAGAGGCTTATAACTGCAGCTCGCACTAATCTGGAATGAACAGGAGCTACCAGGCAGAAACAGGAACATCTGCATGGGTCTGAGATGCCAGGAAAGAAATTTCCAGAAAAGGAGCAGAAACAGTCCCTGAAGAGAGAGGATGGTGGCTGGGAGTCAAGACTGGAGTCTGTCATTGAACCAAGGACTCAGGTGACCACAGCAATGGCTGCCTTCTGGGCGGGAGGATTAGGCACCTTCACAGGCAGACAGCACTTGGAATAGTCCTGGCACTCGCTGGTTCTTCTTGGCATTCTGAGGGGGCAAACAGAGATAAGAGCTGCCAGGCAGGGTGGCGGTATTGGAAGAGTGTCATCCAACCAACTAGCTGGGCACCGATCCTTCCTCCAGACTCTGAGCCTGCTGGAAAAGCAGCTGGGGGAACAGGTGGGTGGGAAAACATCCTGGGCTCCTCTGCTCCGAGCTAGACTGGAGGAAGCAGCTGGCTCCAAAGCCAACATGGCACTTCCTTCCTCCACTGGCGGGGCCCAGAACGCAGAGCAGCAAGGCCCACAGGCCGGGCAAGGTCAGCTCACTAGGTAAAGCAGGAGTGAGGAGCAAATCCTTCACCCACAACAGGTGCCAAGGTGGAACAGGAAGCGGGGAGAAGAAAGGCCGGGTCCCCCAGATTGGAAGAATATGACTCGAATCCCAAGTGGCTGGGGCTCCCATGGCTGAACTGCCCTGTCAGTCAATTTTCAAACTTCTGACTGTTTACCTCAAGGCATCTATCAAAGCATCAAACAGAAAGGCCTAGGTCCAGGGACCATGCAGTGTGGGCCCTTCCTCCTCCACCTGGCTTCCACGAGTCTGACTTTGCCAACAGAGCCAAGAGCAGCTTCCTTGCCACATGCAAACTCTGTAGTCATCCGAGCAATAAAGCAACAACTGTCTATTTCCGTGCAAACAGATTTCTCATAATCATTAGACGGTGTAGGTCACCGAATTAGGTTAAATTGGCTTATGGAGACAGCAGGTCTCTTTCTGAAAAGAAGTCTTTCAAGCTTTCCAGTGATGAGGAGGGTCTTAGAATAAAACAAGGTCAAACTTAACTCACATGAAAGGAGGGTAGAGGTCGCAAATGCCTCAACGAAATATAATTCTCAGGTTGATGGCTGCAAATTAAGGGCTGAGAAACCCAGGGCAGGCAGTGAGAAGAGACTCAAAGCTCCAGAGCAGAGGAAGGGCAGGAAAAACGCAGCCTCACAGACACACAAACACCATTTCTGCGGAAGTGACAGTCAGGCAATATCACTGCACATGCGAACCGTCATCTATTAGCTTGTTTTGTTTCAGCTGATGGGAAGTTTTCCCAGGGCTCTCGGAGGGCCAGAGAGACTGTGCATTTTTCAAATGCCGTCTATGCCTGAAGCTGGGTTTTAATAAAGCAGATAAAGGAACAGAAGCATCCTAACACAATTTACAGAGATTTTCCTTCCCACCCATCTATCAAGCATGGGGCCAAACATCCTCCAGATGCCCCTTCCCAATTATGACTATTTCCATAATCTTATTTCCACTTGCATAAATAAAATTCTGCTTGACCATGAGAAAAATATCAACTGCACTGGAAACACGCAGTTTTCCAATGTGGTTAGCCAAGCGCTAACAGCAAAAGGCTCTCTCTTCCATGAATCAGCAAGTTGCCATCCTGGTGTTTTCATCCAAGCCACCACTGAACATGGATGAATTAAGCAGAATCTGAAATCCCTGGAAAATGAGGGGATCATCTGAGGCAAAGAACATCTGGATCATCCTAGAGAAGCGCCATGTAGTACCAGTGCTGGGTCCGACAGACCAGTTGGCAGAAGGTTCTCAGACCCCACAGGCCACGCTGACCATTAGAACACAAAAGCCAGAAAGGTGACATGGACCTCCAAAGTTCTCTGCAAAATTCTCTCCCGCTTGATCCTTATTTCCCAGTGTGATGAAGTTGGGGGAGGCAATTAGGGCTAGGTGAGTTCTTTAAGGTGAGGTCCTGACAAGGAGACAGGGAGCAGTCTCCTGCTCAGGAGAATGGGGCCATCGGCAGCCCGGGAGCCCTAGTCACCATCCTGATCCCGAGGAGGAGTAAAGGCTTATTGTACAAGTCATCCACTCTCTGGTATTTCGCTGCAGCATCCCAAGCCCACTCTGGTAGACATGGAGCTTTATAAGAAACTGTTAGGAAGAGAATCCGTGACTCCACAATGCTACAGAAGAGAAAAGAAACAGAGGAATAGGGAAGGGGTTTTTCTTTTTTTAACTGACAAATACTAGCTTATAGATGAAAAAAAGATTAAATTCTGAATACAGGGGCCGGAGTGATAGCACAGCAGGTAGGGCATTTGCCTTGCACATGGCCCACCTGGGTTCACCACAAGTAATTCCTGAGCCAAGAGCCAGGAGTAACCCCTGAGCATCACCGGGTGTGACCCAAAAAGTCAAAGATAGGTAGGTAGGTAGGTAGGTAGATTGGTAGGTAGGTAGGTAGGTAGGTAGGTAGATAGATAGGTTGATAGGTAGATAGATAGACAGATAGACAGACAGACAGACAGACAGACAGACAGTTAGATGAATTCTGAATACAAGTACTTAATACTTAAAACTGAGTAAGTCCAACAGATGCTTAAATCATGGTGAGGTTGAAAACCAGGACATTTACTTGCCTTGATGGTCAAGCTCACAGGTTGCATATAAAGTGGGAAAGGGGAAAGCTATAATTACCATAGAGAGTCTGGCAGGGAAACCCCTAACCAAAGGTCAACTTTCACAGCTCCAGTATTGGAACAAACAGGCACCTCAGCCCGCCTGTCCACAGCAGGGCCACCGGAGGAACACAGTCTTAAGATAGAGGAGACCCAGCCACTGAGCTGAGCTTGAATCTGATGAGGAGAGAGAAGTGGGGAGGGAGGGATTCTGCATGCAGCAATCCCAGGAAGAACAGAGGCAGAGATGAAACTGGACGCAGTAACCAAACCAGGATGTGGCCCAGCCTAGCCGGGCGGGAGGGGAAAGCACCACAGTGCGGCATGATGCTGAGCGTGGATTACATCCGAGCCGCCATTCAACGGATGGTGGATTTCCCCAACATGAGAACACTGGAGAGAACAACAGGGCTTCAGGAGTGCTGGATCTCGGGGGGCTGGGCGAGGAAGGCTGGGAAGCCTCCTACAGGGAAGCAACCAGTGTCTGCAAATGCGGCCAAACTGACATTTATTCTACGATTTTGGTTATTGAGTGTTTTTGTTTTGTTTATCTGTGGGGTGGAGGCTTGAGTGCATTTGACTATGCTCAGGGCTTACTCCTGGCTCCGTGCTCAGAGATAACTCCTGGCGGGGCTGGGGGAGCATATGTTGTGCCAAGGATTAAACTTAGGTCAGCCAAATGCTAGGCAAGTTCCCTGCCCACCGGCCGTATATTTCTAAGCGAGAAGTGAGAGGAAGGCTCCATTCTGCTGCAGACAGTCTCTCTCCTTTTAGAGAACGCTGCCAATTACCCTTTAATTACCTGCAAGGGGGCCAGAGTGATCATACAGTAGGGAGGGCATTCGCCTTGCATGCGGCCAACACAGGTTCAATCTCCGGCATAGCTTATGGTCCCCTGAGCACCGCCAGGAGTAATTCCTGAGTGCAGAGCCAGGAGTAAGCCCTGACTATAGCCAGGTGTGACCCAAAAAGGAAAAAAAAAAACCTGCTAGAGGATCTACCACCAACTACCAACACCACCCCTGATTACCTGACTACTGGGGTCTGTACTGTGTCCCCCAAGTCCAGGCTGAAGTCCTAACTCCCTAGCTCCTCAGAATGTGGCTGCCCTGGGGTGGAGGGCCTTTGTAGGAGTGACTAGCTGAAAAACGAGGTCCTGCACCCAGGCTCAAATCCCTGAGGACTGCGCTCTATCAGGGGGGGGGGCCTGGGCACGGACACACAGAGGGGACCCCAAGAAGGCACCACAGCGGGCAGGGGGAGCTGAGATCTGCCCATCCGACTTCCAGCCCAGACCTGCAAGCACGCAAGTTTCTTCTGCTTACGCCACCCAGGCGGGGCCCTCTGTTACCCGAGCGAGTCACCATGCGACCTTGTCCTTCCGCTTGATTAATTTTCTATTTTGTCAGCAGAGTCCAGCCACCCCTGGCTCACGGTCCCAAATGAAGCCTTTCCTCCAGACTCTGTGGGGGCTCAAAAGGTCTTTGGATCTGACCCCATTAATCACACAGTCTGGTCTCCCAGTCACCCCCCTCCCTGCTCTCGGCCCCAAGACGCCCTCCAAGTCCAGCTGCTCACCTCTATGTCTGGCTTTGATGAAAGACATTGGCCCCTCCTTCCGTGACCCTTAGAAGCCGAGTTTCACTCCTCAGCCCCTCACTGGGTCCCTATGTCACTGTGCACGCTGGGTGACCACCCCTTGTACACTCCCCACCGCACCCCAGAACCCAGCTCCCAGGGAGGAGGAAATCATGATCTCTGTCTCCATAAGCCGCAGTCTTGAAAGCAGAACACACAGATATGTGATGAATACGTGACTACGAGACCCCAGCAAGCCCAGCCTTCCCCAGGAGACTCTGGCTTCTCAAGGACTTGGCCTGTCCTGACAGCAGAAAGGATCCACAGATGGGCTCTATGGCCTCAGCTGGAGGAAACCCAATTCCCGAGTTTCATTCAACCTGACCTTTGAACCAGACAGACTGGCACTCGCAGAAATAAATCTCAGGGAACCAAACGTAACCTTGCGGTGAGGCAAAACCAACTTTCTGTTCTAAAACTGCTGCCATTCCAGGAAGGGCATCTGCCTCGCACTCAGCTGACCTGGGTTCGATCCCCGGACATCCCATATGGTCCCTCAAGTACTGCCAGGCATAATTTCTGAGAGCAGAGCCAAGAGAAACCCCCAAACATTGCCAGGTGTGTCCCAAAAAAGCAAAATAAATAAATTAATTAATCACTTGTATCACTTGTCTTCATTTGAATGCCTAACAAACCGGATAGGACGATTACACTTGAACAGATGTGGCCCACTGCCAGAAGTTTCTGTCTTCGTTGTCTACGCACCAACATCCACATACAAGGAAAAAGAAACTGAGAAATTCTACATGGAACTGGAGGAGTTCTATAAAAAAGATCACACCTTCTACAAGATCATAGTCGGTGATTTTAATGCCAAGATAGGACCGAGAAGATCGGCCGAAGAACTCCACATCGGGACCCATGGCCTAGAATGGAGTGAACAGGGTGAGAGACTGAGTTCATCATGTCCACCAAGACCATTCATGGGAACTCACAGTTCCAGAAGGCTGAAGCGAAACGTTGGACATGGGAATCCCCTGGTGGACAGTTCCACAATGAAATTGACCACATCATCTTCAATCGATGGTTTTGCCTGAACGATGTTGCTGTTGTCCCAAAAATTCCAAACAGGATCGGACCACTGTCTCCTTCATGCAAAATTCTACTTCACACAACAGGGAGAAAAGGCTGCAAAGTTTAAGAAGAGAACTCCCAGAACGACCACCAACTGGGAACTCTTTGACACCACTGCGGCAACATGGGAAGATACCATCATTGATGACATCAATGAAGAATACAACCGACTGGTTCAGCACCTCCATGATTGTGTAAAGAATGCCAAGAGAGAAAAACCACAAAAGGACGCCTGTCTTCAAAAACTCTCGAGCTCATTCGCCAACATGGCAAGGTACAAGCCTCAGGTGACCAAATGCTAACATCCAAGCTTGCAAAGCAGTGCAGAGAAGCGATAAAGGAAGACCTCAAAGAGAGAAGAGCAGAAATACTGGAAGATGCAGCAGAAGCCAGGAAAAGCATTCACAATGCTCGCCTGTCCTTCGCCAACTATAAGACCAAGATGACTGCCCTCCGATGCCCTGATGGATCTATCACATCTTCCAGAAAGGCAATGGAGAAGATTATCCATGACTTCTACTCAGATCTCTTTGATGGCCACGTCCACCTGCCCACATAGCAAATTCCTCAGGATGGATATGTCGCTCCCAACATTCTCCCTTCTGAAATCCAACATGCCATTTCGCCAGTAAAGAAGGAAACAGCACCAGGCCCAGACAAAGTCAGACCTGAACACCTGAAGAATCTGCCGTCAGTACTCATCAATACACTAGCTCGGCTCTTCACACACTACCTGTCCGAAAGCAAGGTGCCTTCCCATTGGAAAACCAGCAAGACAGTTCTACTGTTCAAGAAGGGAGACATCCACGACATTGGCAACTATCGCCCCATCTGCCTGTTGTCTGTCATCTACAAGCTGTTCACTCGAGTCATCCTGAACAGGATTGGCAGAACATTAGATGAAGGGCAACCATGCGAGCAAGCTGGCTTCCAAAAAGGATTCAGCACAATCGACCATATCCACACGGTAACCAAGCTCACTGAAGTGTGTAGGGAGTTCAGGCTGCTACTTTGTCTCACGTTCATTGATTTACAGAAAGCCTTTGATTATGTGGAGGCTGAAGTGGTCATCGAAGCCCTAGTCAAAAAGGGCGTTCAAACCCAATACATCAAGATCCTTCGTGAGCTGTATTATGGATTCACCACCAGGATCTCACCATTCTACAAAGAAGTGATCATCAATGTCAAAAGAGGGGTTTCAGCAGGGTGATACCATTTCACCAAAACTCTTCAGCGCCACCCTTGAGAACATCATGCGACAATTAGAATGGGAAGGAATGGGAGTGAAGATAGACGGTCAGCAACTAAACTGCCTTCAGTACTCATCAATACACTAGCTTGGCTCATCACACACTACCTGTCCGAAAGCAAGGTGCCTTCCCATTGGAAAACCAGCAAGACAGTTCTACTGTTCAAGAAGGGAGACATCCACGACATTGGCAACTATTGCCCCATCTGCCTGTTGTCTGTCATCACCTCCGCTTCACTGATGACATAGTTCTAATAACACCAAACATTAGCCAAGTGGCACAAATGCTGGCTGACTTCGACCAGAGAATGTGGAAAGATAGGTCTACAGTTGAATCTCAGCAAAACTATGTACAGGAAAAATGAACTAGTTCCAGGGGCCCCATTCACTCTCAATGGAACAAACATCTCTGAATGCAGCAGTTATGTGTACCTAGGTCGAGAAGTCAACATGATGAATGACCTAAAACCTGAGCTGCGCAGGGAGGAAGAGAGCGGCATGGAATGCCTTCAAAAGCATTGAAGAAATAGCTAACAAGACAAAGAACCTCCAGCTCCGGGCACATCTCTTCGACTCCACAGTTCTCCCTGCATTAACATATGCCTCAGAGACCTGGGCCCCGCGAAAGCAGGATGAGAATGCTATTTGGGTCTCCCAAAGAGGAATCGAAAGAGCTATGCTTGGAATATCACGCCTCACACAAGTGAAAGAAGGAATTCAGAGTTCTGACCTCCGTCGCTATTCCAGAGTCAGGGACGCTGTCTCGTTTGCCAAGGCATCAAAAATCAGATGGGCTGGACATGTAATGCGATTTGGAGATGACCGCTGGACTAGAGCCGTTACCGACTGGATCCCATGGGATGTCAAAAGATCACGTGGCTGCCCACCTACAAGATGGTCAGATTTTCTTGTCAAGACCCTGAAGGAACTGTTTGAGGCTCTTTGTATTCCTGAGGGCAGCCAGATGCCATTGGGCTACAATGGCACGTGATAGGGTCAAATGGAAATATTACTGGAGCCCGCTCGAGCAAATGGGCGAATAACGGGTTGTCAAGTGATCAAGTGATCACTTGTCTTCCCGCTGTTCATCAATTTCCTCAAGCAGGCGCCAGTAACGTCTCCATTCGCTGGGAATGAGGTCCATTATTGTTACTGTTTTTTTTTGTTGTTGTTACTGTTTTTGGCATATCGAATACACCATGGGTAGCTTGCCAGGCTCTGCTGTGACTCTGGGTTCATCCCAGGGGGCCCAATAATAAAACTGCTGCTGTGTTTCTGGCCAGCTACCCTCCTCGCCTCCCCAACCCTGACCCCAAAGCATCCACAGACAGCATGTGCGGGGTATAGGGGGCAGAGAACACTGCCATGCACGGCAGGTCAGCAGAAGAAGAACCACCAGGAACCAGGAGACGGTCCAAAGGACCCAGTGGGATAACGTAAAGGTGGGTAGGCACCTACGGGCAAAGCTCCCGGCCTGCTGAGCTCCCCCTCACAGCTAGACTCATCCAAGCCCCGAGACCGTCCTTCCCCTTTTCTCACACCCAGCACCCTCCCTCCCCCCCTCCCGAGCAACCTTCATCCTGGGTTTGGTGGTACACCTTGACCCTATCTCCTCCACCCCAGTTTTGTTTTTGTCACTGGGGATCCCTGTTCACTGCTCCAGACCACAAGCTTGCCAGGAGCTGCTGTTCCAGCTGGCCTTTACCATGACCTTTCCCAGCTTGATAATGAGCATCCTGAGGCCCATACTGCTGAAGGCGGTTACAGACCCTCACCCCTGAACCAAGTACTGAGAGGATTGTCTGCACCATTGCAGTCTCATGGTGAGAGCCCGAAACGGACACTGCAAGCCTTCCCCACCCTCCCACCACCAGTTATCTGCTCCCCACCCCAATGCTATTCACAGCCCACCCAGTAAAGCATGCAATCTGCACCACGTGCTTTCCACATGTCAGATTTCTTTTATCCCTTCTGTCTTGCCCTGGACTTGTAGCAGCTTGCCAGTCTGGAAACACCAGAAGCTTTTCTGTACCCCTGGGTCTCAGTTTGTCTGAGGGGTCTTGATCACCCTGGTAACCTTGACACTCCATAATAAACTTCCTCTTTAACATTCCCATCCCAAGTTTCTGGTGCTCTAGAGGGTACTGGAGGGCCAGTGGCCACCCCTGGAGATACTTAGTCAACAGGCCAGACTGTTAGTGCTGGAGCCGATGGCACAGAGCTGGTCCCGCCCCTGCAGTGCCAGGGTCCAGCAGAATCACTACAGTGGTGCTTGGGGACCGTTATTATGCCAACGTTGAAACCTGCATGCCACGTGCTCAATTGCTGAGCACCCCCCTCCACACACACACACACACTTCTGTATTCAACAAGTGTTTCAGGCAAAGACTGCAGCTATGTAAACATCTTGTTTCTGATCAAACTTCTGGTCACTGATTTTTAAATGTTTTTCTTTTCTTTTCTCTTTCTTTCTTTTTTCTTTTTTGCTTTATGGGTCACACCTGGCGATGCTCAGGGTTTACTCCTGGCTCTGCACTCAGGAATTACTCCTGGTGGTACTCAGGGAACTATATGTGATGCTGGGGATCAAATCTGGGTCTGCTGCTTGCAAGGCAAACTCCTTACCCACTGTGCTATTGCTCTGGCCCCTTAAATGGTTTTCTATCTCCTGCCTGAATTAGGACATTCAGGACATCTCAGCAAATAGCTTTGAATCCTGCCCTTCCTCTCCTTTACTAAGTGACATTAGATAGAACATAGGAAGTCCTTTTTGCCTTATTTCTTTGATGCACATTCGTACAGACTCACAGATGTTACAGTAATAAATTACGACTCATTATTGCTATATTTGTTTTGACTAAGAGACTCCAAGTGGGGCTTTCATAGCCCCTTCCAGCAGGCTGTGTTCCTGACAGGTAGGAAAATATTATGGGATACTAAAAGATGTGTTGGGCTTAGCAGACACTTCCTAGACCCAACCGCCAGTCATTTCCCAGAAGGCCCTGTTTTTGGTGCAAAAGAACAAATAGAAAACCAAGATCCACAAACAAGTGTGCTGGAGGCCCTCATGGGTCAGTGGACATGACCTGAACACGGCACCCTTCAGGGGACTAAAGGTCTAAAGTTTCCTCTCTAGAAGCAAATAAGCCTCAGCACTCATAGAACGCCTTAGAAGCTGCCACTTTCTTTGCTTCATAATCCACAACTTTGAGGAACCATCTCAGCTCCAGCCTGGGGGCCCAGCACTTAAGTGCTCCAGGGTCTTCTGACCTCTAGGCTTCCTGGGGTACCTTCTACAGTCCAAGATCAGCATCACCCAGTGCATGTGCACATGTATGTGTGTGACCCCAGCTCCCAGACGCTGGGAGCCTCAGGACCTGCTTGTCAACAGTGAAAACTCCCACTGGTAACAGTCAAACCAGCTCTTTCTCCCCACAACCCCCTTTAAAAAAAGAATCACCATGAGATAGACCATTACAAAGCTGTTCATGACTGGGTTCCGTCATACGGTGTTCCAGCACCCACCCCTGCACCAGTGCACATTTCCCAATACCAATGTGCCCGGATTCCCTCCCTGCCTCCCCCCAGCCTGGCTCTATGACAGGACTTTGCCCACCCCCTCCTTTTGCAAATTCTCAAACCAGCCCTATGTGTTTGAGCCCTACACCCCTCAGTATGCCCCATAGCCCTTCACACACTGCTTTGGTCTCATGGATTTAAGTGTTCAGAGGGAGCGATATTTGGGGCCCACGCAAGGTCAGTTCACTCAGGGAGTCCTATGATTTTTTTAGCTCCCTTCCTTTCCCCACCAGGAACAGTTTTCTCAAAGCACCACTGCTATTCCTCCCTTGAATGATACCCACAGACCCACCTGAGGAAGCAGGACGCAGCGAGCAGGGGGCAGAGGAAACACACAGGAAGTGGCCACACAGCTGCAGATCTTTCCAAATTCCCTGTTCGGCGTTTCAGACCTCAGGAGTGGGACACACACACACACACACACACACACACACACACACACACACACACACACACACACACACACACACACACACACACACACACACACACACACACACACACACACAATGAAAGCTTAATGACCCTGTCAGACTATGCAGCAGTGATTTCTGGTGGGCACCCAGGAAGAGACATGACTACAGTCACCAAAACAGGCCCATCACTTTGGACCTTAGAGCTTCCATTTCTCCAGGGTGGGGAGAGGAGCAGCATAAATATCTCTGGAGCCACAACGTGACATGACACATTGAGCTATTAAGGCTCAAAGAACCAATATCCATAAACGACCCTTTCTCCATCAATAATCGTTAGAGAATTGTCAGATCCTGAGGCAGGGCTGGGCTACAAATCTTCCATTCCTTATTTACGTACACATAAGGGCCCAATGGCTGCCTGACTTCTCTGGGTGTTCACATTACCCTGAGGGAACCAACGTTTCAAACAGGAACCTATGAATTCTGAGCCAAGGCCTCCTTTCTTCCAGTCCAAGGATTCTTAACTTTGGGAATTAAAAAGTCCTTGGAGAATAAAGAAGCGTGTAGAGGTCCAGAAAAATGCCAACCGTGTCATACACAGAGCTGGCCTGTTGACTCAAGGAGTCTAACTTTCTTTGCTTTTTTGTTCTTTGGGCCACACCCGGCTATGCTCAGGGCTTACTCCTGCCTCAGGGATTTTAGCTTTGGCTTTAATGTGTGAATGAACCACCAAATGCTACTCGGAGCACCAAGTTCTCGAACACACACAACTTCTTTCTGCACAGCAAAGAGAGGGTCTATTTGATCATGAGTACTAGGTGGCCACCTAGTATAGTACTCTGCCCCCGCAATTATTAGCAGAAAGCAGTCTCACACCAAACAACTAAATGCCAGGTCTGTGTTCTAGTACAGCTCTGTTTTGCAAAACCAGGAGGCGAGCAGGTTTGGGGCCAAGGACCCCTCATAAACCACCCTTCATGACATTACCAGGCATTCCCATTACTTAATTTTTTTCCTACTGAACAATTTGTTAAGAACAAACCATTGTTCCATTTACCATATTCAATCACAATGAGGAACTGAAGAATTCCACATCATACACAATTCCTGAAAGGAAGAACCTTGTGACGGGGCCAGAAATCAACAGGCTGAGAAGCGTTGCATGTGGGAGTCCAAGGACCAATCCCCAGCACCTCAAGGTACCCCAAGCACTGGCAGGTGTTCAGCTCACCCCAAAAGTAAAAACCACTCCTTTGGAGGTCCAAGTAGTCCATCTGCCTTCTGGCGGCCACCACTATTCCTTCATGAGCCTGGGATACTCAGGCCACGGGCAAAGGAGCAAAGTAGCCACAGAAACTAAGGCCACACGAGGTGCTGCTCTGGCCTAGTGCCTCCCTCGTGACAAAACTACTGCCATGGGTCCCTACTTGGCTTGACAAAGGTTGGGTGCCTTCCTGGGTGAGCTTCAGAGCCATTTGCTGTTTGCTGACTGGCTCTTGCAAGCCCCTCAAGCCCTTCCCCTCCCTCTGCACACCTCATCGAATGGTGCAGATGGGCCACCTGCACTCTAGCATCAGTGCTACCTGTTTGGGCACACTGCCATGGGCACGCTACCTTCAGCACACCCATGGTGACACCTCCTAAACTGCCCTAACAACTGCTCTGAAGAGCCTAAGAAAGCGATTTCTTTTCAACTCACGAGCACTGTCACAAGCTCTATCATGAAATGACTTAGGCAGGTGGGCTGTTTCTAGATGTTTGTCTGGGTGTTTCAAGTCAAGCCTCACCCAGTCCAAGCATTTTCTTCATGCTTGTCAGCAAATACTGAAAAACCTGGAGCCCTAAAGGAGCACAAACCATGCAGAGCACAAGGCATGCTCGTCACCTCGAACGAAGGCCGAAGCCAAGATCCACAGACAGGCTTATTTCATAAGATCTCATACAAAAACTGTGTGATGCCACTGGTAATGAAATAAACCTTGGGAAATGGGAGAAATGAGGAAGCCAGCCCTGTGCCTACCAGCGTTTGTGAGCCAGAAACTCATTCCCAGCAATAGGCTACTCAGGCGCATTTCTTATCTACAGGGTGATCTTTTCTGAACTCCCAGCACAAACAATCCAATAGATTATTTATCTGCATCTCCCCAACAGTGTGTTTAGGAGACCAAGAGTAACAATCAGAGGGGCTGGTAGGCCAGAGGGGCTTAAGCCTTGTATTTCCAATGACAGCAATAAGCAGCAGCACGGCTTGATGTCTCTGGGGGAAAGTGCACGATGCATTTACCCTGGATTCCCAAGGCAGTCGGATGCCCTGTCTGGTGACCTTGCAAAATGGCGTTTATTCACCAACTCACCCTGTGGCGAGAAATTTATGGAGAGCAACATAACACAAAGCTGACTCCATTTGTTTTCTGCCCTCTGTCCTGGAGCAGGTAAGAGGGAAATCCCAGGACAGGAGTGCAGGTGACAAGGGAGCATTTAGACCCTAAAAGAGAGGCTGGCTTAAGTGGGTTTCTTACTTCCTGGCTGAGGGGACATTCTGAGCTGTCTGGGCTGGGTACAACGGAAAAGATGCAGGATCTCAGATACGATCTAGGTAAACCATGAAGAATCAGTCAGTCTGCCAGAGCCCTCGCCAAGCCCACACTCTGGTCGGCACCAGCTGGGCACCTGTCCCTAACAACTGAACCACCTGGGCGCCTCTGCTGGAAAACATCAACCTTTCTCCTATTTAGGGGCTGAAGCATGAAGTTCAGAATCAAAAAGCTTCTTCTCTTGCCCAGCGGATGGTCCCCTCCATTGACACCTCCCTTCCAGGGTTCATCAGCCAGCGATGAACCTGACCCCATGATGCCATGAACAAATGAACCAATAAACACCATAAAGTCTCCAGTCAATCAGGTCCACTCTTGTTCCTGCTATTAGCTAACCCTAAAAATGAATTTCCAGAACACAGGAGCACTGGTCCACGGATGGAGGCTTGACACAGTGGAAGGGGTGGGGGAGGGCAGGTAGGACAGAGGAGGGATCATCGGACAATGACAGTCAGAAACGGTCACTCTGGACAAGAACTGAGTGAGGAAAGGAGGTAAAGGAACACACGCAATAACTTCTCAGTACCTGTATTGCAAACCACAGTGTCCAGAAAGAGGGAGGGAGAGAGAGAGAGAGAGAGAGAGAGAGAGAGAGAGAGAGAGAGAGAGAGAGAGAGAGAGAGAGAGAGAGAAGAAAGAAGAGAAAGAAGAGGAAGCAACAGAAGGAAGAGGAGGGAGGAGGAGGAGGAGGGAGGAGGAGGAGGGAGGAGGAGGAGGAGGAGAACAGCAGCAACAACAACAACAACTGACCAAGATGACGCAAAGGTGCAGAGTGGGTTTCAGTGGGGTGAGTCTGAGGAGGGTCTGGTCCCCATTCACCTCGGCAGGATCTCCCTTGTGACCTGGAAAGAGCCCATTTCCAGGCACCTCAGCTTTAAGATGTCTTTAGGACGAACACTGAACACGCTGCCTCCTCAACCAACTCTACCAGGGACTTTCTGTGCAAATTAGCTAAAATAACCTTCCTGTCTCTTTCTCCTTTCTCAACTTTCCAACTGTGGGTGTTGCCCAAGGCAATAACACAGAAGTGCAAAGCTTATGGGAGCCAGACCCTCAAGGAACCAAATGACAGACCCTCACTGCTGAGCTGCTGGAACTTGGGCCATTTATCCAACCTTGTTGTGCCTTTGTGGTTCTCATTTATCAGATGTGAAAACAAAAAAAAGCGCCGACCTCATCCAATTGCTGGGTGAGCCAAAGAGAGAATGTCTGCAACGCTCGCGGATAGCTCGCGGGATAGCGTCTGGCATGGAATAACCACTCAAAGGCAGAGCGCAGTCATTACCATCATTATCTTCATTATCATCCTCATTATCATTTTTCACATGCAGTTCTGAGTGGAACTGGAAAATGTCTTTGAACATGCTTGAGACTTTTTCCATGCTTTAAATAAGTCTCCTTTTTTTCACTCCTGAGAATGACACAAATGGCTGTTTTGATCACCACCGAACTTGAACAATAACTCTAATCACTTATAAAATGCAAGTTACTGAAAGGTAGGGCCGATTCCACAGACTTGTTTAGTGCACAGGAAAGTTACTGGGGCAGAGAGCAGGCGTGCTCACCGGGCTGGCAGCTCGCTCTTGCAGTCAGGAGGCCTGGTTCAAACCCAGCCTACATGATGCTTGAAGCACTGCCAGAAGCTACCCCTGAGCACGAAACCAGGAGCATACCTGGAGCACTGCCAGGTGCTCTCATCCACCAAAAAGAAACTGACAAGAGTGATCTTGGGAATTAGAGAATTTGTTCTGGACTTCTATATATTAAAAAAATTGTAAATAGCATCACTAAAAACAGGTTAAGAAAGAAACTATTTCATGAACCATAAAATACCCAACATGGTTCTCTGGCTGCTAACAGAGAAACTTCCAGAAGTTCCGACCAAGCATTAGCTCTGTAAGCAGGAGGCTGTCTTCCGGGAGCCCCATCCAGGCACCCAGATGGACAGAAGTGCCGATTCACCGGCGTCTGCTCCACACCTACTGGTCCGTCCATCACATCAGAGAACCAGGCCCACCACCTGGGAAGACCACCCAGTCCCTCACAACAAGCCCACACTCGTAAGAAACACCTTAAGCTCTTTGACGGATGCAAATAAACCACACGGGGGTCCTCATCACTGATCCCGGACACAGGAGGGCCTGGCCTCACCCGACTTCCCTCCCCCCCATCACTACATTGGAACAACATTTTGAACCAAACTGTATAACCACTAAATCCTTCACAAGAGCGTAACACTACATCTCTGGAACAGTTCACAGAAGCTGTACGTGCCCAATAAATATCTGTTGAAGGCAGAGAAGCAAGGAAGGAGGAAAGAAGGAGAAAACACCCAAATGCCTCAACTACCTTAGGTCAAGGGCCAGGGACTAGAACAAGAAAGGCCTGGCAACATTCCCAAGAATGGTGGCAAGTTTTTTGCATGCCCTAACCAAACTCTGGACAGCTTGATGATGAAAAAGTTCTCCCTTGCCCATTTTACAGACACAGAAACTGAGGTACCAACAGATTAAGAAGTTTCCCAAGGGTGCTCCTCCAGTCAGTAAACTTCAGAGCCACACAGTATAATCAAAAGCACATTCGAGCACTGTCCTGTTCTCTGCACATCCAAATCCACCAGGGCTAGACAGGAACGCCAATCATTAGGGCAGCCCTGCCCATGAGGACATTGCACCAAATCCCTTCAATCAACACAAAGATACCACGTGATGGCTGAAACGGCTGCATCAGAGCCTCCCTCTTGGTCGCTTCCCTAGCACCCTAGAAAAGAAGGACGCCATGTGTTCTCACAGCGTAGGCTACAGGCTTGCCCCCGCCATTCTCGTTTCAACTGGCCCCTCAGAACCCACGAATGATGGAAGTCAATCTGATGCACTGTCCCTGTGAGGCAGATGTTGCCTCCTCAAAAGCCAGGGTTTACTCAGCAGCAGGTAGCCTGGAGACGCCCTTGATGGACTCTGAGTCACAGCTCAGAGTGGGCACACAGGCAGCAGTGGGTCCCGAGGAATTCCAGAGGCAAACAACCTCTCTCCCTCCGTGCTGGCAACACGGTTCTGGGGACGGTAGCTTGCATCTAAGGAAAGTAGGTCCTAAGTTTCATTCAAGGTCACGGCTGACAACTGTTTCCTGCAGCAATGTGGTATGTTACTCAGGGTTGCTCCTCCAGACTGAGACAGAGGACATCCAGCATGGACAGTACTGACCACACCCCAGGGGCTCACTTGCTGGACAGCCCTCCATCTCTTCCCTTCTGCCCCTCACACCTGCCTTGCTAAACCTCCACGCACTAGGAAGGAGTGTTTGCTGACTGAAATTGTGTTTGCCATCAGGGCAAGTCAAGCTGTTTGCTAAACATCTCCAGAGTGCTTTCTAACGAAAAACTTGTATTCTTGCCAGAAATAAGCGCACACCTAAGCTGATGTGTTAATATCGCAGAAAGATGATGACACGGAGTCTCTGGCACAGCACTAGCCCCCAGACTCCAAAGAACATCTACAGCCCCAAACCCCACAGACAAGCATGTGGACTCTTCCTTTGTAGACACAAGTCCTCTCTGTGTTCACATTCGTCTGGCCTGCAACACTTGGGAAGCTTTGGAAACAATACACAGGGGGTGGAGAGATACAGAGTGTAAGGTGCCTATCTTGCACAGGGCTGACTTGGGCTCAATCCACGGCATCCCCCAAACTGCGTGAGGATTCCTGAGTGCAGAGTCAGGAGCAAGTCCCCAGCAAAACCAGGTATCACCACCCCCAAAACAAAGAAATATAAAAACAATACACAGGTGATTTGATACACAGATTCCTGAGGCTAGGTTCTGATGTCACTGCCCGTGTCCTTCTCTAACTACAGGGGATACTCCCCATGGTACTGGGAAGGGAACCCAGAGCCTCTCCAGGAGATGCCTGGCCCAGCAGCGCAGGCAGGTAGGGTGATTGGGGCAGCGGTTCAAGGCTCAGTTGGAGTTCATGGGTGGGGGCAATGGAACTCCTACACTGGATTTTTTCTCTGTTTGTTTAAGTTCCCCTGCTGGCTCTGTCTCCACGTAAGGTGCAAACCAGCCTGTTTACCTAAAAGTGACTCACAAGTGCTAAAGATCAAGTACAATACCACAATTAGGAGTTGATGGGAACCGGGTTTTTCAGACAATTTGTCTGCTGCATAAACAAAAAGTCCTCAGGGGAGATGGAGGGGAGGAGGTTTGGGGGCACACTCTGAAATATTCAGGTTCTGTTCCTGGCTTGGTGCTTCAGGGGTCACCCCTGGCAATGGTCAAGAGGCCATCTGAAGGCTGGAGATTCTAGAGGAATGGAGTCAGGGGAAGTAAGGCAAGAGCCCCTGAACGATGCCTCTGACCCATAAAAGGAAAGTCTGGATGATTACTCTCCTGGTCTTCCTAACTCAGCTTGTCCAAATTCACTTGGGAATCTAGATGAATATAGACAGACAGACAGACAGACAGACAGACAGACAGACAGACAGACAGACAGATAGATGATAGATAGAGAGAGATAGATAGATAATAGAATGTGTAAGTACATACACACATATGTGTGTATATATAAAAATATATATGTATATGTATATATACATGATACGTACATACACATGTATATATACATATATATAATATATACATATATTTTATATATATATATAGGCATACAGTTTTGTTTTTTAAGGTTTTCAGGCCACAGTGATGCTCAAGGTTACTCCTGCCTCTGTGTTCAGCAATTACTCCTGGTAGTGCTCCGGGGACCATATGGGATGCCAGGAATTGAATCTGGGTTGGCCACATGTAAACCAAGCACCTACCCACTGTACTACAGCTCTGACCCCAAGATGAATATCACTTGCACTTGTGTTCCCATTGTTCATCGCTTTGCTGGAGCAGGCGCCAGTAACATCTCCATTTGTTGGGAATGAGGTCCATTATTGTTACTGTTTTTTGGCATATCGAATACACCATGGGTGGCTTGCGAGGCTCTGCTGTGGCTCTGAGTTCACCCTGGGGGTACAGACAAGCCTGACTACTTTCTGCCACCTGCCAACGCAGCTGGGCACCGCAGCCTCACTGCAACACCTCAAGGGGTAGAAAGATGAATATATATCTTTTAATAATGTTAAAGTACTCGTGTTGCACTTTGAGGTTGAGATAAGTGCAAAGTCACAGGCCACCGACATAGGAGGTAGGGACTCGCTTACCCCTGTAACAAACTGCTGCAGGCTCAGTGACTTGAACCAGGAATGTATTTCCAACAACCTATTCCAGATCCGGAGATGAGGCGTCCAGAGTTGGGGTGGGCAGGGGGAACGCCCTTCCACAGGCTCTGGGGGAAGTGTGGGTTTCCGGCCCTGGCTAGTCTCGAGCGAGCGCTCCACGGCGTCTGTCCCATTCCTCGACATCCTTCTCTTCCCTCTGAGAAGAGAACCCGTGTCCTCCATGCCAGCCCGATGGTCCAGAATCATCGCTCCATTTCCTAGTGCATAGTCACTTCTGCTAAGTCCCTTTTGCGACATGAAATGATGTTCCCGGGCTGCAGAGCTCGGAACAAGGCTATCCCGGGCCACAGCTCTCCCAGGCAACAGCTGTCCTGACACCGAGGCCCAGGCCCCGGCCAGCAGCCTCCTGTTTCCAGGGCAGAAACTGAGCTTCAGCATGGCATGACTTAGCCAGGCCCCACCTCCAGAACAAGGCTGACATTAAACCTGATCTTACAATTAAGCCCCACTTTCTTTCTGTCGCTCTTGTTCTCTCCTCAGAATAAGGTGATATTTACCTTTCTATCCCCTTCTCTAATGCTTCTGTTCCGCCACAAGCATTGAGTGTTTCCAAAGAGCCCCAATCCTGACTTCCTCTCCACAGTCCTAACAGGCCATGTGGAAATTTCCAGCTCAAGGCACGCTGTGGGGACACTTCCTCACCCGACCAACAGCAGCCACAAGCCCACAGAAGCAACAATTTATTCTATAGACATGAGGTCACCACTTTGAGAGATTCAACTCAAGAAAGCACCTGGAGAAAAACAGGTTTTTGGATTTTAAGAAAGCCTAACAACCAACCAGCTTACAGACAGACACAGGCAGACAGACACAAACGCACGCACACATACACCACACACACACACACACACACACACACACACTGTTTACACTAGGTGGTGTCTGTCTCCCCCAAGTTTGACACATTCTATTCCATAGCAGACAGGAACGCCTCCCTCCCCACACACACACACCACCGCCAGCCATTTACTGCTGACTAGGTCTATAGAAGCTCGTTGGTAGTCTCTGGAATACAGCAGGGCTGGGGCACGGATCAGGAGGGAGCACGGGAGTGTCTCCTGGGAGGAGGGCAGGGTTTGAATAGGAGGACAGGAGGCTACTCTAACTGGATGGTCACACTTGACTTGGTCCCTTAAGATGCCACAGGCCACTCCCAAAGGCTGGAGGCTGAAGGTGAATCACAGGCACGTAACAATGGGAGAAAGTAAGCAAGCCCAGGCAGTCGCACTGCCAAGAGAATGTGTTCAACCTAGCCCGTATCTGTGTTCAATCTAACGTGAAAATGGTGGGGGAAGGAAAAAAAATTTCAAAAATCAATACTGCATCCGAAAGCCACTGGTATAATACCACCAAATTACATGACTTTCCTGGACTAAGATAACTCACCAACTCTGCCCCTCAAATGATAAAATCAAAGCCAACAGGGCAGAAGAATTCAAACACACACACACACACACACACACACACACACACACAGCTGTAGTTTAAACAGCTAATGCGGTGGTGACGGGGGAGTACGGGAGCGCTTCTTATGGCTGGCGTTAATGCCAAATCCGTGCTTGGGTCTGTAAGCATATACAATTATGGCCAGTCTCTGAAATGACTCTAGGTCAGCAAGAGGCCCTGACACCTAGGCTGGCAGCGAGCTTTTCCACAGGAACAGCAACCAAAGGGAATTCTAGCTCACAGAGAGTCAACCATCAACATATAATAAAATCAGCAGCGTTCTGATCTGTTTATTTTGGCACTGTCTTAACCTCCAAAGTAGCACAGCTAAACCGGAAGAGAGGTCACCTGCTTGGTGTTGGTTCTTCTGGTCTCTTTGGTGTGTGTAAGGGAGAGGTCTCGGGGAGTCAGGGATTGGACCACCGACAGCTCCGGGGGTCAGTCTTGACTCTGTGCTCAGGGAACATCTGTATGAGGTGCCAGGATTGAGCCAGGCTTGGCCACACACAAGCGTTACACGACACAACACTCACAGCATGGCCGGGAAGGGGTTCAGCAGCAGGGCAGCGACCCTGCATGTATGAATCTACTCAAGCCCTGAGCGGATTCCTGGCTCTATCCACACAAACAGGTAAATGCACACGTCATGCTTCCTCCACTGAGGCAATCAAACAGCCCTGGGGCCTGGTCCTGGATCGGCCACTGATTGGCTCAGGGGCACCTAGACCAGTCACGTAACTTCTCGGGGTCTCATCAGTGACACCAGACAAGATGACCTCCAAGGACACCTCCAATCCTAACAAACTCCATTAACAAAATGTACCGGCTAGCTTCTCCCAGGAGAGTCTAATTGAATTTGGGGAGCAAAGAGGAGAAAATGAAGCTGATATTCATGATGCAAAACTTGGAGGCCACACACCAGTCAAGAAACAAGAGTTTACGATACACAACAAGCCCGCCAGAAGCTCCCAAGGGTGTTTAGACCCAGGGGCAGCAGGTCCCACCCTTCCATGGCACCCCAGTTTTCTCCCAGACTCGCCCAAGTTCAGGCATGAACCACACTGGAAGTAGTGGCCGATCCCTCGGGCTCGGCTTTCAAGGTTCATCTGGTTTTGGAGGTTACTCCTGGCTGGAGGATTAACCAGGAGCTTGAGCTGGAATGTGGCTGTCTAGGGCATGTGCTCCCCACTGCTCCCACCCTCTTTTTTTTTTCTTTTTTGGGTCACACCCGACAGTGATGCTCAGGGTAACTTCTGCCTCTGCACTAGGAATTCTGGCAGTGCTCAGGGAACCATATGGGATGCTGGGGGTATGGGGGGGGAACGGGTGTCAAACATGGTCAGCCATGTGCAAGGCAAACGCCCTACCCGCTGTACTATAACTCCCGCCCTCTTTGTGTTTTTTATGTTTCAGGGCCACTCCCAGCAGTGCCCAGGGCTTTCTCCTAGCTCTGTGCTCAGGGATCATTCCTGGCAGGGTCCAGGGGACTGTGTGTGGGGTCGGGGATCAGAACCAGGGGTGACCGCAATGGGGCAAGTGCCCTAGCTGCCATAGTGTTTCTCCAGCCACAGCACTCTATCGTGGACCCGAGCACTGAACCCACCCACCCACTCAACCTTGCCCTCTTACAAGCCTGCCAGAGCAGCCTCAGAAAATAAAGAGGAGCTTCACCAGGCTGTGGAGCTCTCGAGGGATCAAGTCCCTGAGCTAGGAAGCTCTGGGAAACAAATGTGCTTGCTTAAGTGGGAGAAGCCAGGGGGAAAACAGTGACAGAAAAATTGAGGGCTTGCTATAAGACTCGTCTTCAAAAGCCATAATTATTGCAATAGTGTCACCTAAGCATTATTTACAAACAACTTTCCATACAATTCTTTCTCTACACACAGCCTGCATATAGATAGAAAGCCAGTACTCGATCACATTTTAAATGAATTAAGTAGTAAGACAAGGAAAACCCGGTTATTTTTTCATCAAATCTCTGGCATGGATATCATTAAAATTAAAAGCAGAGCAGCAGGCACCCAGAGAGCGGTGATGACTTTTCACCCTTCCGTCCAGCCTCCCAACCTCCCGTTGGGTCTCCACAGCTTTCCAACACAATTAGTGTGGGGCTGTTCCCAGTGACACCTCACCAGAGCCACTTCCTGTGGTCAGGTGAGAAACCTGAGCTTTACAGAAATGGCCCTGGGACAGAATGCCAAACAAGCACCCAAATCACCAAATTCCTTATTTCGATGATCTGCAGATCCCACACTGTGCCCACTTGGTTTGATGCTTAAAGGAAACGCAAACCCATTTAGACACTGAAAGCTGTCTTCGCCTCAGACTTGGATTTTTTTTTTCTTTATCTCTTTTGGGGTCGCGCCTGGCGATGTCCAGGGGTTACTCCTCCTGGCCCTGCCTGTACTCAGGAATTACTCCTGGCAGTGCTGGGGGGACCATATGGAATGCTGGGAATTGAATCCAGGTCAACCGTAGGCCAGGCAAATGCTCTACCCACTGTGCTATCACTCCAGCCCCTGGGACTCGATTTTGAACCTGGACGGCCACAGAGTGCTCTGGTTTGTGTCCCCTAAAGGAAGCAAATTGCCAACAGCCACAGAGTGGTGTTCTCCAGAAGCAGCACGAGACAAGAGAGTTTCCGGCTTCTTGATGACCATCCTGGGGCCTGGCCACACGTGAATCATGCAGGAACATGGTAAGAGTAGGTAACTCCGGGCCTTCTACGGCCCTGGCCAGCCCTCAAAAAGTAGGACTGTGATCCTTCTTCGTGCCTTCCGCTTTGGACGACACCATATCACAAAGCACCTTGCAGTCTCAGGCCTGCTCATCGCTAGACTCTTTAAGTAAATGTGTCATGGAAGCATATGGGCATCTACCTTCAGGGAGTGTTTCCAACGGGGCCGGAGAGATAACAACACAGGGTTAAGGCATGTGGCTGGCCCAGCTTTGATCCCTGCACCCCACTTGAGCCCTGCCAGAAGTGATCCCTGAGTGCAGAGACAGGAGTAAGCCCCGAACACTGCCAGGTCTGGTCCCAAAACAAACAAACAGAATGTTTTCCCCAGAATGCCCTGGGGCTGATTATAAACCACAGGGACACTACGGGCAGCAGCCACAAAAGCTGCCCCAGCAGCAGGGTCGCACGAGCTCTCATCCTGGCCCCTCTCAGCAGCCAACATTTATTCTGGAAAGAAAGAAGGGCAGAGCCTCTGTGAGCAGCTGGGTATGGCCTTGGGCAGTCCCCAACCTGGTCTCAGTGCTCACAGCCAGAACTGTCTCTGCACCCAGCTGCTTAATCCCACAGGAGCCCTAGGTGCTCTGGGGACCCCGGACCTCACTCAAGTCCCTGAGTACCAGCGGGGCTAAGTCCTTCCTGCCTGGGGCTCCGCTGAGTACCAGTGGGGCTAAGACCTTCCTGCCCGGGGCTCCTCTGACTCTCAAGCCCTGTTCCTCCCCTCACCAGCTTGCTCATCTGGGCTCCCTTGGACCAGAAGCCCATCCCAAGATGCTGTCACCTGCGGACATAGTCTACATCGGTCTCCCCCCAACTTCTCGTAGCAACGAGTCACCCCAAAGAGACACCCCACTCCTCCAGCCTCCTATAGCTACTTCACTTTATGGCAAATAGCCCGTTACCGCAGACCCCAGCAGACAAGGCCGCAGAGCTTCTTCCCAGCTGACCGGGCCGGAGAACAGGACCTGTAGCACCTTGCCTTCACCTCTGCCCCTTAGACCTTGCTGTAACTGAAGCACCTCGGCTCCGGCCTCAAGCACTGATTTGGGAGACGAACCTGGTGAGTGACACCCCCTTAACTGCTGCTCTCACTGACTCAGGCTCTGCCGGCAGCAGGCAACAACGACCAGGCGACTTGCTCATTGCCTCCAAAGCATGACACTGAACTGTCCCTCTGCTACACACAGGCAGAGGACAAGCCTAGGATCCTGTTTTAATAAGACATGTGTGGGGTCAGAGAGAGACAGTACAACAGGTGGGCACTTGCCTTACGTGCAGCTGATGACCCGGGTCTTATCTCTTACGGTTCCCCCAAGCCCACCAGGAGTGCTCCATGAGCACAGAGACAGGAGTAAGCTTGGAGCACGGCTGGGAGAGCCTCCCCACCCCCTATCTCCCTGAACACACACACACACACACACACACACACACACACACACACACACACAAGAAATGTGCTTCAAATTCAGAAGGCAAAGTGGAGGCCAACCAAATCTGGGGGAAGGAGAGAGAACATAACCTCAGGGCATTGTCCTCACAGTCTGATTCCTATTGGGGTAATTCCTTCGTGCTGGCCATTACCCCCAGGGTGAGAAGGCAGGAAGACACTCCCTAACCCAAGAGGACAGACTCGAGTTTCCCGGCCAGTCACCTACTGAACAACTGACAAGCCGCCAAGCACTCGGGCCACGTGGGGCCATTTGTGTATCTGCGCACATTCCACCCGCAAGCTTCTGATAACAGCAATGGCTGCTTCCAATGGGACTCCAAAGACTTCATCCTGGGCCCCTGGACTGCACACACTCCCACCCTGCAGTCTTCTCTGGCTTCGGGAAAGTCAGCAACAGAGTCGGACAGGGCTGTTGGTTCACTCAAACACGCGTGGGTTCACAGAGGGTGCCCAGTCACTCTCCCCGCACTCCGCAGACCACAGGCGTTGGGGACTTCACGTCAAGCCTCCCGCTCTGGAAAGAGCCAGCACAGCAGCCTCTGCCGTCCAGCGTGGCCGGCAGGTCCTAGATAACGAACCCGAAGGCAAGTGGAAGGAGCCACAAGCCACCTGCATGTGTACGGGACATGTAGAGGGGTGCTGTGAGTTTCACTCTGTCTCCCCAAGCAGGCCCTAGGGCCTCACACAGAATGTGGCCTGGCCAGGAAGCAGGGTCTTGGCAGAGGAAATCCGCTGGGATGACGTCATCTGGGAGGAGGGGACACTGATTTCAACGGGCTGAGCTTCTAGGCTCCTTTTCTCCCTCATGCGCCTCCACAGCCACGCATACAGCCTTATTCACCTGCACGACCACTGGGCAACAGGGCAAAAAGGCAAACAAGGCTCTAACTGGCTCATGGAACAGATAAATTTGGAAAAGAATTCCAATGGGTCAAGAGGCCTGCCAGAACAGGTGTGACAGGCAGGGATCATATGCAGCCCTAAATATCACCTTCAGGAAGTAAAAGGGTGAGTGGACAGACAGACAGTGCTGGGGTTAAGCCGCTGACCACACACCGTCCACCAAGCACCGCCAGGAGTGATCCCTGAGCACAGAGCCAGGAGCTGCACCTGCATCCTTCCAGGTGTGATCCCAAAGCCAAAACCAAAATAATCAACCATAAACATGTATAGGTGAGCTGTAGGAAAGTTCTGGAAACCATCCATATCCACAACAAACCAAATCTGTTGCCTTTTCAAAGAACCCCTTTCCCCTTTTGAGTCATTCAGGTAAAGGAAACGACAGACATGGCCGTAGCTGAGTCTCTGCACATTTCAAATATCTTTGCAAGGAGACAGAATCCGTTTTCCAGACTTGAGAAGGAAAACTGGGTTTCCCACTTTTGTGTGCCAGCTCAGGGAGGGGGACTGCTCCAAATCCTTGGGACATCCTGTGCCCCCAATGAGGCCCCTCAGTACCTGCCCCCTGAGTGATCCCAGTTCCAAAGGTTCCTGGACAAGGCCCAGAGGAGGGACCACAGGCAACTGGCGAACAGGGAATGAGAGTTAAGCTGAAAAGCACAGGAGATAAGAACCTTGGGTGGGGAGCTCAGCGCTAATCAGAGCCTTTTGCATATATTTTATTCTCCCCCGGAAAACACCCAGTCGCTGGTCACCAAGGAAACTTGATTTCCCTCATTCTTGCCCCCCAAATCAGCAGCCAAGACTCTGGACTCGCCAAGTCCAAGACTTATCAGGCACTTTTCAGGGGGCTCTCTCAGCTGCCCATTTTTCCTGTCTGAAATTATTAAACACCACTGAAAAAAAATTTAGGGTTTCTTTTGCAGATTTAAATGTCTACTTATTTCAAAATGAATTAGTAGCTCTCCGGGTTTCATAATGTTTAATTCATTAATGATAACTACAGCTCCAGAATTTGAAAGGAAATTGCTTCCTGGATAAAATTAAATGCGAAACTCTAAGCAGTGATTCATGGCTGTCCTATCTAAATTACTAATCCATGTGACAAACCTGGTTGGCAGCACAAAACAGCAATACTATTTCCCCCATTGCCTTTATATAGACTTCGCTGAATTGTTTTTTTTTTAACTGCCTAAACCCAAGCCCTCGCTAATCCCCTGCTAGCAGCCTCCGTTCCCGGTGGAATTTAGTGCTTAGAGTCCTCTGCCGCAAAGAGGCTCATAATGGACTTCTGTGCCTCCAAAAAGAGTTTTCTCAACATCTGAGTTTAGAGAGACAGCCCAATAATTTCCATGGAAGGTCATTCTAAATTGAAGGCAAATGCCCTATGATATGCCCCCACACCTGCAGAAACCCTTAAAAACAGAACCTTAAGGGGCCAGAGCAACAGGACAGTACAGTGGATAGTGTGTGTTTGCCTTGCATGTGGCCAACATGGGTTCAATCCCGGGCGCCCTGCATAATCCCTGAACCCTGCCAAAAAGTGATCCCTGAGCACAGAGCCAGGGAGTAAACCCTGAGTACCACTGGGTATGACCAAAAAAAAAAAAAAGCAGCAATTTGCTAGGTTGGGGTGAGGGTGGATATTTACAGGGACTATCCCTGTAATGGCTGGGGTTCACTCAGACTCAGACTCCCCCTGGAGTGACTGGCCAGAGAGCGGCATGTTGTCTGCAAAACAGTGTAGTGTCGCAGCATTTCCCGCATGCGCCAGCCTTCAAGTCTGTTCCCACCATCAAGCCAGGGTTCTCACTAGTCAAAGGGAGGAGACGCCAGCAGGCAGGGCTATTCCTGTCCCAATGGGCACAGCCCACTCGGGAAATGCTCCCAGACATCTGCCACGACGTCTGCCCCAGCGCCCATCTCTCCCAGGGTAAACCACTGGGCTCTGCGCCTCAGTGGTGACTCAGATCCCTGCCGGTCCCGGGAGCGTTCACCATACGGCTTTTTTTTTTTTTTTTTTTTTTTTTTTTTTGTCACACCCGGCGATGCTCAGGGGTTACTCCTGGCTATGCACTCAGGAATTACTCCTGGCGGTGCTCGGGGACCATATGGGATGCGGGGATCGAACCCAGGCCGGCAGGCCCCCCGCGTGCAAGGCAACGCCCTACCCGCTGGGCTATCGCTCCAGCCCCTCATACGGAGCTTTACAAGAGCAACTCCTGGATTTCTGGAAAGACTCAAAGGATTCCCCGCCCCCTCTCCCCTGCCCCGCCTCTCCCCATTAGCCTCCTGTTTGAGAGCAAAGACTGCAGCAAAGATGCTGAGAACAGGGATTCACACGACACTTCCTGCCCAATTGCCTGCGGGTTCCTCCACCTGGTTAGGCCACCGCTAGCTGCCAGGATTCAGGACGGGGGTCCACACAGCCACCAGGCTCTGAAGGTCATTTGGTCATTTCCTCACATCTCCATCTTCATCAATCCACACCCTACACTCCCCTTTCTGGTGTGAGGGACGTGCCTGGACCTGCCACTTACTCCAAGCCATCAGCACTGGCTTTGCTCTGGCCCTACAAATGTGAACTGATACTGGGAGCTGGGGGTGGAAGTTGGGAGAGCAAAACAAACAACCCCCAAAACAGACTTAAAGCCTTGTTCAATCTCAGTCTGGCGGTTCCCTGAGTGGGATAAGGAAACGGGAAGCAAACCCCTCTGTTCGTTTTGCTTTTGTTTGGGGCCCACACCTGGTGGTGCTCAAGGGTCGCTCTCTGCAGGGCCCGGGCGACCATGTGACACTGAGACTCAAACCAGCATGCACAGTACACACACAAGCCCTTTTCTTTGTGCTATCTCGCCAATCCCTTCTGGACACTTTTGAAAATCTCTGCCTGGCAGAATTTTTTCCCTTACCATGCAGTCAAAGTTTGCAAGCAGGGGAAAGGCACACCTAGATATCAGCTGGCACATTAACAGGGTTAGGGAAGCAAGCCAGGGAGGGGTCCGTCTGGAATCAGCCGCCACACGCATCACTGGCAGGGGAGCCCACAACAAAGACGGGCCTTTACTGTGCTTCCTGGCAGCCAGAGTCAAAACACTGAGCTTTGGGGTAAAAGATGGAGCTTTCCATTGAAGGATGGAATGTGCTGGGCTAGAGATGGTAGAGCTGTAGGGCGCCTACCTTGCACACGGCTGAGAAGATGGAGCTTTCCATTGAAGGATGGAATGTGCTGGGCTAGAGAGATGGTAGAGCTGTAGGGCGCCTACCTTGCACACAACTGAGAAGATGGAGCTTTCCATTGAAGGATGGAATGTGCTGGGCTAGAGAGATGGTAGAGCTGTAGGGCGCCTACCTTGCACACGGCTGAGAAGATGGAGCTTTCCATTGAAGGATGGAATGTGCTGGGCTAGAGAGATGGTAGAGCTATAGGGCGCCTACCTTGCACACAACTGAGAAGATGGAGCTTTCCATTGAAGGATGGAATGTGCTGGGCTAGAGAGATGGTAGAGCTGTAGGGCGCCTACCTTGCACACAACTGAGAAGATGGAGCTTCCCATTGAAGGATGGAAAGTGCTGGGCTAGAGATGGTAGAGCTGTAGGGCGCCTACTTTGCACACAGCTGAGAAGAAGGAGCTTTCCATTGAAGGATGGAATGTGCTGAGCTAGAGAGATGGTAGAGCTGTAGGGCGCCTACCTTGCACACAGCTGAGAAGACGGAGCTTTCCATTGAAGGATGGAAAGTGCTGGGCTAGAGAGATGGTAGAACTGTAGGCGCCCTACCTTGCACACAGCTGAGAAGACGGAGCTTTCCATTGAAGGATGGAATGTGCTGGGCTAGAGAGATGGTAGAGCTGTAGGGCGCCTACCTTGCACACAGCTGAGCTGGGTTCAATCCCAGCACTTCTTATGGTCTCATGAGCACTGCCAGGAGTAACTCCTGAGCACAGAGCCAGGAGTAACCTCTAAGCACCACTGAGTGTAGCCCCCAAAACCAGGGGAATAAAAAGGGATGAAGGGGGCCAGAGCGATAGCCCAGCGGGTAGGGCATCTGCCTTGCGCGCAGCCGGCCCATGCTGGCCCGGGTTCGATCCCGGCATTCCATATGGTCCCCGAGCACCGCCAGGAGTAATTCCTGAATGCAGAGCCAGGAGAAACCCCTGAGCACTGCCGGGTGTGACCCAAAAAACAAAAAAAAAAAAAAAAAAAAAAAAAGGGATGAAGGAAGCCTACTCTGCAACTGCCTGCCACCCTACCCTGAAACCGGCCTGGATTCCCTGCCTAGCACCCGTCTTATTGAATTCAGGCAGGCACTCATTCCTGACTGTGAACCTGGCATCAAATATGCCCAGATGCCTTCAGCAATGCAGCACTGAAGCAAAATAACAAGTGTAACTCAGGGCAATCATTTGTAATGTAAAAGAATACTCCTAAATCCCCATAAAAATGGTCAGAAATGTCTGGTGCAGGAGAATTCTCGGAGGAATCCGTGTACTACCAACCACACAAATGCACATAAAAATACAACTCAACCATTACATAAATTTACCCTTAAACTAATAGGCTCACTAAAACAAACCACGGATGAAATCAATTTTGCTAACCTTAGAACACAGCGAGCCCTGGGGGACTCGGTGGCCCGGCTCCCCTTTCACAAACCCTTCCAGGGGGTTTCTCAAGACCCCGGGGGCTGGGAGAGGAGCACTCTGGGCTTGCCCCTCTCTCTCCCCCACCATTTTCCCCACAGCAGGCACAGTCTGCAGAGCAAGCTGCTGCCTCTAAGCTGGTTTCCAAGTGGTGCCGTAGGCTTACTACAAACGGGGTTTGCGCAGGGCGGTAGCACCCAGGGAAAGGAACGTTGTTTAGTATTTCCCATTCTTCTCTTCCCCTTCCAGCTTACTTAACATCTCAAGAACAGCTCAGATCAGAGTGAAATCCAGCGCGGTCACCCCTAGCTGGTCCTGCAGGCCCCTCACGAGGCACTGGATACAGAGCCCAGGTCGCTCAGGTCACAGGGTAAGTGTGGAGGCTTCAAAAGTCGCCCACGGAGTGAAGTGCCCAAATCAGTCCTCGGCCTCAGCACTCTGCGCAGTCAAGATGCAGAGCAGAAAGTCATGCACCTTTCAAAGGTCACTTCATGAAAAGGTCAGAGCTGGACAGGATTCTTCCCACAGGACTTCGCAGACAGTTGATAAAGAACTGCCTTCACTGGCAGTTCTCCGGGCGCCCACTTGAAGACTCCATTGTTAAGAACACACATCTGGGGGCCAGAGATCTGGGGAACAGCAGATAGGGCATTTGCCTCGTAGGCAGCCAATTTGGGTTCAATTCCCAGCTCCCCAGATGGTCTCCCGAGTACTGCCCTTGAGCACAGAGCCAGGAGTAAGCCCTACACAGGGCCAGGTCTGGCCCCCAAAATAAAATAAACATATAAGAACACACATCTATGAAACAGTTGAGGATGTAGCCATGAATAGCATATTCTTAACTATTAAAATTTACTTATGCTGCATGTATAATTCTGAAACATTGTAACGAATGGCATTTCTTTGAGATTTATGGTACTACATAAAGATCTCACTCATTCAATGATCTGCTACATTCGCCTTCAACTAATTCCATCCCTTCCTTACCTGTTATCTAATCCAGGGACTATTATAAAAAGAGATGCAAATAAAAATTATTCCTGGGGGAAAGAAACATGTGAGGTTCTTCAATAGATTTTTTAGAACATTCTAACAACCTTGCAGGTAATTCTTGTTTGTTCGGCAAATATCTTCACTTCTGACTCTAAGTGTGATAAGCTAAAGCAAACCTGGTCTCCACCATTTCAACAGTCACCAAACTCTATGGTGACAGCGACAGGAAGGAAAAACATCACATGTCAAATTTCACTACTGGCTCTGACAAGACCAAATACAAAAAGATGTGCAGAGGAGCTCTGGGCTAGGAAACGGACAGTTCACAGAAGAGTCAGGGACAGAGTAGACTTAAGGATTCAGGCCGAATCGGACCCATAAAGAACGGATGCGACCGGCCAAAGCGGACGCAGCCCTACACCTTGTTGGATCTACACAAGCGCTTCTGCTTTTACCCACGCCTCACCCACTCTTGGAAAGAAACCATCAGAAAGGATGAGACTATGACTTCACTGGACTCATATTCAGATGGAATCCCTCGCCCTTACACAAGGAAGAGGGTGGCACTGGGCAGTCAGGTGGCGAGCAGAGCAGGAAACCTGCAGGACCCAAATCCTGCTGCCACAATGCCGCGGTGCAGCTACATATCACCCAAGAAAAGGGTTTGCAGATGGGGCCAGATCGATAGTCCAGCAGGTAGTGCTCGTCTTTCAAGCTGCTGACCTGGGTTTGATCCTCAGCATTTCATAGGGTTCCCTGAGCCCCATCAGGAGTAATTCTGAGTGCAGAGGCAGGGAATAGGCCCCAAGCATCACTGGGTGTGGCCCATAACCCAAACAAAACAATCAAACAACCAAAAAAAAAAAAGACAAAAAAAAAGAAGAGGAGGGGAGGGGAGGGAAGGGGGAAGGTAGGGGAGAAGAGGAGAGAAGAGGGGAGAGGGAGGGGAGGGGAGGGAGGGGAGGGGAGGGGAGGGGAGGGAAGGGGAGGGGAGGGAAGGAAGGGGGTTTGCGAGCCCAAGGCAAGATGGATTAACTGCCAATGTACAAACACAGCAATCAAAAGAAACCTCTTGTCAGCCATTGCTCTCTCCTCATCTCTACCTCACTTGTTCTGCTCTGTGCTCTGTGGTGGTCTGCGGCCACCCAAGGAAGAAGAAAGTGGGAGCCACCCTTCCTCAGGTCACCATTTTCTCATCCCTCTTTCTCATCCCCCTGTCTCTTCCCACTGCTTCACTCTCCCTTAGGAAAGACCTCTGGTCCTGCCAGCCCTGCGGCGCCTTCAGCCACACGGCCACCATGTCTGGGTCAAACCTCTCACTTGACATTTGTCTTCACTGTTATTTCTCTCCCTCTGGTTTGGTTTCAGAGAACGAGGAGACAGTAGCTTTAAGATGAGGAGAAAGAGAAAGGATTCAGGCAAGCTTGTTTGTTGTGGACTGTCACTTCTCAGACCCAGCAGCAAGAGAAGCAAAGCCAAAGGAAGAAGCCAGCTTCAGCAAGAGTCCAACAGGGAGCACCCAGCATGTCCGGGCTACTGCCCAGCTGGTCACTCAACAACTTCTCCCACCTCCCTCACCAACAAACCCAAGGCACTCAGACTGGTCTTTCTCTTCCTCATTCACTCTATCTGATAGAGCCTCGTTCACTCTGATAGAGCCTCATTCACTCTATCTGATAGAGCCCCTCATGTGATAGAGCAGCTCCATGTGATAGAGCAGCTCCATGTGATAGAGCAGCTGCATATGATAGAGCAGCTCCATGTGATAGAGTACCTCCATGTGATAGAGCACCTCCATGTGATAGAGCAGCTGCATATGCTAGAGCAGCTCCATGTGATAGAGCAGCTCCATGTGATAGAGCAGCTCCATGTGATAGAGTACCTCCATGTGATAGAGCAGCTCCATGTGATAGAGCAGCTGCATATGATAGAGCAGCTCCATGTGATAGAGCAGCTCCATGTGATAGAGCAGCTGCATATGATAGAGCAGCTCCATGTGATAGAGCAGCTCCATGTGATAGAGTACCTCCATGTGATAGAGCAGCTCCATGTGATAGAGCAGCTGCATATGATAGAGCAGCTCCATGTGATAGAGCAGCTCCATGTGATAGAGCAGCTCCATGTGATAGAGTACCTCCATGTGATAGAGCAGCTCCATGTGATAGAGCAGTTCCATGTGATAGAGCAGCTCCATGTGATAGAGCAGCTCCATGTGATAGAGCAGCTCCATGAGACAGAGCACCTCCATGTGATAGAGCAGCTCCATGAGATAGAGCACCTCCATGTGATAGAGCAGCTCCATGAGATAGAGCAGCTCCATGTGATAGAGCAGCTCCATGTGATAGAGCAGCTCCATGTGATAGAGCAGCTCCATCTGATAGAGCAGCTCCATGAGATAGAGCAGCTCCATGAGATAGAGCATCTCCATGTGATAGAGCAGCTCCATGAGACAGAGCACCTCCATGTGATAGAGCAGCTCCATCTCCACCTACTCTGCCTCTGACTCTACTTTGTGGAGGCAGACATTGAGAGGAGCCCGGCTGTACACGGGCTCACGGACTCCAGAGCAAAAAGGAAAGAGCTAAGTGCAAGGCAATGCCCTCCCGCTGTGCTACTGCTCCAGCCCCAGAAAGAACTAAGTGATACCCAACTGTCCGTGGACCTAGCAAGCAGCTCAGACCTCACTGAACTTTTCCCTGGGACTGCCTCAGGTGCCCACCTCAGACTACGGTTCTGGAACCCTCATGAGCTAATGCGTCCATCACACTAAAACCAGCACCTGGCAAGGGCCCCACACCCTCACTCATCCTCACGAACCGTAACCAAGACCTCCATGCGGCGACTAAACTCACTTTGAATGAAAACTCAAGAGAATAATGTTCTGAATCCTGAAGTGGATGAATCGGTAGGAGAGGAGGGAGGTAACCCTCAGTCACCAACTGGCCCACATTTCTGCAGTGCTCAGCACCCCACGAGGGATGCCTCATGGCAAAGCATGGAAGCCTGAGAGGTGATGAGGGCCTGAGTGGAAGAAAGGCCTAAAGGCTAGAGTGGCCACTGAGACGCCCGGGCCAGCACCAGCTGGAACCAGAAGCATCTTCTCTCGGGCTCTCCCAAGACTAGCCTCTAACCGCATTCAGTCTCAGGTTTACTCAGCCTAAAAAGGAAAGGAGCCACCCAGGTAGTGGCAAGCTCCTGAGACCAACAGGTCTTCACGGCAGGTGAGAAAACCTCTTGGGAGACAGGACCCAGACAGGGCAGAGCCTCTGAAGGAAGTGACTTCCAGCGCCTGAGACGGAGACTTCCTCCTGCAAGCTCCAAGTGAGAGGTGCATCCTCAACAACTTACTAACAGAGCCCCAAATACCACCAATGCCCCTGGTAGTGTCTGGGGAAGAACTTTTTTAATCTCCACAATATTCCTGAAAATTCTCCACAATATTACGTGTATTCGCTTCCATTATCCACAACCAAATCCATAATTAGCCTCCTTCCTTTTTGGGCTTGTCCTGCATTTGAAAGAATTCGCTTTTCACTAAGGCGGATTTCCCTCAACATCACCTCATTATTCTGTGCTTCCACAATTATGTCATGAACATAATTGCCACCATCATGATTTCAGCAGCGATTTGTTGCACTGTAATTTCCAGATGAATTTCTGGTGCAGAAACAAAATAGCCACCATAAGATAATTAATTACAACTCTATCATGGCTTTTATCAGAGTGACTAAAACCAAAATTTTTAGCATTCCATTTTTAATATCATGTTCATCTTTGGAGTGAATGAAAGAATTACAACCAAGGCACTTATTGTTACTATGTTTCATTTCTGATAGCATCTTCTTCATTTTACTGGTAGCTTTTAATCATGAGCACTGCAAAGATTTAACAGACTGGTGGATTCAACCACTGCTGGGCAGATTTGGGGTCTCTATGCTGGTTCTGCACACAAATAGCATGATATGGTCTTGAACCAAACACTGAACTTTTCAGTACATTAGTCATCCAAAGACAGGGGATAAAAATGAAGTCCAGGGGCTGGAGCGATAGTCCAGTGGGTAGGGCATTTGCCTTGCATGCAGCTGGCCCATGCCGGCCTGGGTTCGATCCCCAGTATCCCATATGGTCCCCGAGCACCGCCAGGAGTAATTTCTGAGTGCAGAGCCAGGGAGAAACCCCTGAGCATTGCCAGGTGTGACCCAAAACAACAACAACAACAAAAAGAAGTCCAAAATTATTGTGAAACGAAATTCAGTGACTCACTTGAAGCCTCACAAGAGATCTGGCATAAGGGACTGCCAACAACAGATAAGCAATTCTTCTCTGGCATTTTTTAAATTTTATCTGTTTACTGACTTTTCTCTTTCGAGATTTATTTATGAATTTCTGGAGCAAGGTCAGTAGATGAGCATACACGATGCAGGAGATGGCTCATGGGTGTGACTGCCGAGGCTTCTGGAAGTACAGGGAGGAGGGGGAGGTAGCCCATGCAGACCCTGAGAAAAGCTGAAGAGTTCAGGCACAAAGACTTCAATCACATGCTTGAATCTGCGGCAGGTTAATTTCTGGATGAAGCTCCATGCCGAGACAATGGAGAAATGGAGAAAATTTTCTTTTTTTCCAAAAAAAATTTTTCTCAGTCTCTTTGGTCTTTTATAACACATAAAAGTACAAGTTCAATTCAAGACATGTATTATTCTGAAATGTATTCAAAATTGTATTGTATAGTCTAGGGCCAGAGAGATGGTACAAGAGTTAAGATGTTCGCCTTGCATGCGACTGGCCCCAGTGTCATCCCAGCAGAGCATATGGCCCCCTCAGGCACTGCCAAACATCTCTGAGGTGCCAGGTAAGGACCAAACACCCTCCTCTCCCAAAGAAAGTTGTGGCAGTTTCACACACAAAGCCTAGCAAGCTGGCATCTCCTATCTTCATTGCTTGCTCCTATCAAGATCCTACATGCCTGATTATGCCAAAGTCAGATTAACAGTCCTCATAACACATTCTCCGAAGGAATAGGTCCTTCATGACCCAAAGAGAGTTTGTTTTCTGAGGAAATGGCCCAGGCCCGCACTCTGAACTACAGACCAAAGCTAATTGGTACTAATCACTGGATTTTTTTTTTTTGAGGCTGGTGGATCATATTAGTAAACAAACCTCATGAAAGGAAAATAAAAGCAGCTGCACCCCAAAGTATTTTCCTAATCTATTTTATTAGTGTAGTTTTACTCTGTTTATTCATAACCATTCCTCATACCATACTAAGTGAATTTCATTTGATTAAACTAATTCTAGAAATGGAAAAAATAATTTGAGGTTCCTACTACTCTTTTATCCATCTGGGCTCTGAGTATATTTCAGCTCCTACAAACCTATATCCCTGCACATTATTTCAAACCCAAGGCAAACCCACACAGCACTGTGCCCACTGAGACTGCTTTGCTGTTGTGATTGCACACAGTGCTATTAATGGGCCGATTAAGATAGCCAGTAAGTCTTCAGAATGGTGGACAAATAGTAACTAAGTCCAATCTTGGCAGTAACCCACACATTGCACTTCTGATCCTAGACACTAAAATTCAGCTACCAGGATATGGTCCGAAGAGACAGGAAAAACTCTTGATAAGACAATCCCCAACCAACCAGTGGCATGGAGAGTCCATGTCCAAGTCAGTGGGAGGGATATCAGAAAGGAAGCATTAGGTCACTGCAATCCTGAAAGAGATCAAGAACTAGACAAGGACAGCAGATGAGGAACCACTCACACCAACAATTACTGGTGAACGAAATAAGACTGACTCGGTGCCTGGGACGCCCAGCCCTCTCCCAAGGGTCCCCCATCTATGCGGTCTGCAATAAGCCAGTCCCAGGATTTACGCTAAAGTATCTGTGAGATGGAAGAGACAGCCAAGGGTGTTTCCAGTGGTGGTCACCAGGGATTCCAAGAAGAGCTGGGGGAAGGGAGCAGTTAGGATCTGAACAGGAACAAGGCTGTCTGTTCCTGCAAGATCTGAACATCTCAAGGGCTGATGAACTAGCCAATGAGATAAGAAAAGGTCTTCCAGTCAGCTTTCCAATATCCCATTTAGGGATCTGTGAAATGATTTAAATCTAGGAGAAATCATTCATTAATTTGGGAATAAAAATATACATCAAGGTACACTGTCACATAAAGTCAAAGGTCAGTCTCAACTTTCAACACATGAGAGATATCCCCCTCCAGAAAACACACAGTCCCCTTGCTCCTGCCATTGTTTTGACCTACCTACGTCTCATGCAGACCAGCTGGTGAGAGACTCCTGCTCTTTCCCCTCTCTCTCTTACAGTTCTCACCTCTCTACTTAACTGCATTCTCCCAAATCTGGTCTTCCTCTGGCAATTTTGTATTTATTACTATGATTCACCCCATACTTCAGACCTAAAAAGCTATTTACCTCTCATCTTCCATTTCATAGTCCCAGAAATCCAACTACCACTGTCTCTGCAAGGCTCTGGCTTCTTGCATCCTTCCCATCCCAGCCCTCCCTAGAACTCTAAGGCTTCCTCTTCCACAGTCTTCCCTGGGCTTCAAGTCTATTCTCTGTGGACCTCAACGGCTCCTGTCTTTGGGCCTCCGTGCTCCAATCCATCTTCATTACCAGCAGATGAAGCTCCTGGGAACACCGTTCCCTACCCTAGGTCTTCCCAGTCCCTGAACCTTCCATGACTTCCGGCCAAATAAATCCCAAAGTCTCCATCCCTACTAGGTGGGCTCACAATACTCATCAAACATTAGTTGCCATAGAAAAGATCACCACCACCACCACCCCCGCCCACCTGGCAGCTGCTGAAACGCCCTTCCATGTGCCCCATGTCCATGTGGGCCCCTGACCTCAAAGGGGTCCTCACAGGCTTTTCCTATGGGACCATTCTACATACCTGAGCAGGGTTGGTTTTGTTTTATTTCGTTTTTTTTGCTTTTTTGGGTCACACCCAGCAATGCTCAGGGGTGATTCCTGGCTCTGCACTCAGGAATTACTCCGGGCAGTACTTGAGGACCAATTGGGATGCCAGGGATTGACGCCGGGTCTGCCGCGTGCAAGGCAAACACCTTACCCGCTGGTCCATCGCTCTGGCCCCTGGCAGCATTCAGTAGTATTTCCTCCTCTGAACACCAATTTCACTGCATCCAGTACCACCTCACTTTCGTGTTCCTTATATAGATACACACTTATTCCTACACAGATAATCTCATCCAGGTATATATTATGTATGAAAAGAATCAGGCCAATGTGCCAATTCAGTCCTTTGCAATAATGAAGTACTGTGTCAAGAGTTATGGAAGATACAATGGTGTCAGCTGATCCTGGAAAAATTTCCACCCACGTAAAACAAAGCAGTGATAGCAATAACACTTTTTAATGATTAACACTTTTTAATGAAGTGACGAAAATACTGGTGTGTATGTGTGTGTGCACAGCGGACAGAAAACAGAACCTCATGCACGCAAAACATGCGCTTTCCCACCAAGCCACATCCCCAGTCAGAACAGAATCGTCACAGAATGAACATCCCAAAGCGGCACAGAACAGAATCATCACAGAATGAGCATTCCAAGGCAGCATACTGCAATGGCTTCTAGAGTAAACTCTGGAGCCAATCTACCTGGGATTTTTTTTAATTGAATCACCATGACATATGCATTACAAGGTTGTTCATGACTGAGTTTCAGTCATACTGCCTGGGTTCTAACCCCAGGTGTGGAATTACAATCGTATTAGGTATCCAAGAAATATGGGGCCGAAGAGACAGTATAGTGGGGAAAATACTTGCCTTGCATGTATGTGACCCAGGTTCAATCCCCAGCACCACATATGGTCCCCAAGCCTGCCAGGAGTAACCCCTGAGCACAACCAAGTATGAACCAAAACCCAACCATCCCCAAAAAGATAGTACCCAAAAGAGCCACACTGAGAATTATGAACATAACATACGGCAAACACTTTAAGCCCTGGAAGCTAATTAGTGCATTTATATTCAACAGTCTCATTACTGTAAAAATGTTCTACAGGAAGGAAAACCCCTACAAGAATCAGATATATGCAGTTAAGATGTCTAGGAAGGGCTTTACTCAAAGAAAAACTGCCCACTTGAAGTTATCAGCCAGATTTTCTCTTTGCTGACAGAGTCCAGAGCCTGGCCGGTGAATTCGCCGGCAGTGGCTCTTTGTTCACTGGACTGGAGTGAGAAGAAGCAGGCGCTAAGGTCACTAAGTCAAACACAAATTTTTCAGCTGTCCAGGCCTCCCCACAGAGAACCATTGTCTCCCACAAACAATCCTGCTCTTGTCAACCGGACGGGGGAGCAAATGAAAAGTACTTTGCATGGACATAACCACAGATACAACTGATTTCTGCAAAAGAAATCTAGAACTGTGCGCTGGAACTGTCTGATAAACAAGCTTTTGGGTTCAGCTTTTTAAAAGGCACTTACCCACCAAAGTCCACCTGACCAAGCGTATGTGAATCTATTTCAAGGCTCATCACATCACACACAGATTTATTTATTAATGGTGCAGGGAACAGCTGTGATTGCAGGGTATCAACATCTGTCATCCTCATCCCCCAAATGTGAATACACATTAAACATGAATTGCCAGGAACACCTTATCTTGATCTCGTGGTATAGAAATAGTCAAATCCAGTGAAATGCAAGCGAGACACTTGATGTTTCATTACTTTTGACTAAGATTATTTATGGCTCAAAGCTGCTCATTATTCACATGTCAAAATTATTAAAGTGGTAGGAACTACAAATGCACATTTATCATCTTGTTTTCTGATAAACGCTCAAAGGTAAAAGAACCATGGCCTTGAGGCTGGGGAGATAATAGTACAGTAAGTAGAGGGCTTGCGCTGCAGGCAGCCGACCTGTGTTCTATCCCTGGCATCACATATGGTCCCTCAACCACCATCAGGAGTGATCCCTGAGCCCAGAGATAGGAGTAAGCCCTGAACTCCACCAGGTGTGGCCAAAAAAAAAAAAAAAAAAAAATCAAGGTATTTTCATAATCAATACTTCTGGATAAATGCTTTGGAGTATTACTGCTAGATTGTATAGAATCCCCTAAAACTTTTTTTAGGAGCTAGAGTGATAGTACAGAGGGTAGGGTATTTGCCGTGCACACTGCTGACCTGGGTCTGATCCCTGGCATCCCATATGATGCCATATGGGATGGCACTCCTGACCACTGCCAAAAGAAAAAAAGAATTAACAGTTTTAAAGCTCAAGACACCCCCCATATCCCCCCACTTAGTCCCACAACAAACCGTCTCACCCAGATGTCGATCCCTGAGATAATTAGCAAGCATCTAGTCAGCTGCCACAGCATGGAAAGAATCAATGCTCAGGTGTGCCGCCATTTTTCACTCACGAACACACGAATCAATCATTCCCAAGAAATGCGATCGATCGAGTCAATCCTAACAAGAGTGTGTTCATTCGTTCGTTTGCTCATTCACATCCTCCAGGCCCCTAGACAAGGTCCCTAACTCAAAAACTCCACAATGGACCAGGGACGGCCACCAGACAGGAGGAAAGTGGGAATAAAAAGAACAAAGGCAGGGCTGAAGCCACAGTCCAGTGGGCAGGGCTGACCTGAGTGCAATCCCGGCACCCCACATGGTCCTCGGAGCCCACCAGGAGTGATCCCTGAGCACAAAACCACGTGAGCAAGCCCTGAGCCTCAACAGGCCCCAAATAACAACAAAATGTTACAAGAACAAAGACCTCTGGGAGGCAACTCAGAGGGAGAGCACACGCTCCGTGTCTGGGATCTAGGAGGCAGGAGGGCAGCAAAGAGAAGGGCAGGAGGGCAGCAAAGAGAAGGGCAGAGAATTACGGCTTGAGAGTTGGGGAGCATTAACTGGGCAAGTGAACAGGGAGTAAGTCTTGAAGAAAACTTGGAAGCCAGTAGGTAGGACGGCTTATCTTGCCTGTGGCTCACACCCGTTGGTCTCCTGGGTCCCTGAGTGAGCCCTGAGCACCAAGCCCGACCACCCCCCAAAAGAAAGAAACACATGCCATCTGGCAGGAGGGTTTTGGGGGAGGGCAGAACCAGGGGGAAGAGGGAAAGAATGGGAAGGAAAGGTGTCCAGGCAAGAGGGAAGCACACAAAGAGAGGCGGGAGAAGAGAATGTGAGGTCTGGTACAGGAGAAAACAGTAACTAGAGGAAGCTGGTCTGGGAATTGCTTTTCCGTTCCAACACATTTCAAGTCGCATATTCATGAATGTGAGCTCCCAGCATCTGACTGGGTCTCTCACACCTTCGCAAACACTGGCTTTCAGTCAAGCAGCCCTTTGAGAAAACAATTCACACCACCAGACTTCATAGAAACTTGTTAGCACAGGGCAAAGCTCAGGTAATAGCCGGAAATCTCGCTGCAAATTTCCCAAGAGAACCATCGCCAACTCTCCAAAACACTGCCTTCAGTCTCCATCAAACAGATTCGGGCACACGGTTGACCCAAACCATCCATCTGTGTTCCCCCAGATGGGGCAGTGCAGAAGTCAGCTCTCTCCTGAATGGCGGGACACAGAATTGGGTTTTTCAAAAGAGGATTTTGCTTCTTTCCATGGTACGCTGCCAACTGTGAATGTGGCAAAGAGGCTGCAACTTTGGGCTCAGACTGCCCAGTTCTGTCCCCTGCCTCTACTTCCCCAGATAATTACCCCGTGTGTGGAGAGCACTCTCCTGAGGAGCAAAGCAAACCACTGCTCCACAGCCATCTCACGGAAGATGCTAGAATCCACCACAAACGGGGAAGAAAAAATACCTGACAGGCTCCCACGTGAATTTGTAGCACATCATAAAGAAACGGTTTTAGGGGCAACACTACACAGGAAGAGAGCTTGGCGTGCACACAGCTGACCTAGGTTTGATGCTTGGCACCCTAAATGGTCCCCAGACCTTGCCAGGAGTGACACAGAACACAGAGCCAGGAGTAAGCAAGCCCTGAGCCACATTGCCCAAAGGTTGTGGCCCCCAAACAAAGCAAAACAGAAAAAGAATGGACTCGATTTGAGTTGGGCGAGATACTTCTAATGATGACGTCAAACAGTCCTTGATTTTGAAGTTCACTGTCACTGTATCACTCTCTTCCCGTTCATCATCGATTTGCTCTAGCGGGCACCAGTAATATCTCCATATGTCCTGTCTCATGCTAGTAGAGCCCAAGGGCATCTGCTTGCTCCAGGAACATAAAGAGCTTCAAACCATTCCATCAGGTCATGGGAATGAGGTTTATAATTGTTACTGGTATTTGGCATATCAAATATGACACAGGAGGCTTACCAGGCTCTACCGTGCGGGTGGCATACTCTTATAGTCACCTCTAAATCCAGCCTTTCATTGATGAACCGCACTACCACGGGGGGCCAGCGCAAGCCGGGCTGTAATAGGCTCTTCCACTGGGTGGAGTTCTGGCGAGAGGGAAGTCTGGATGTGGAAAATGGCAGCCCTCATGGAGTGGGGAGTCATCTGGCTTATTGTGAGGCTCTGCTGGGGTGGTGGGCCAGGGCTAGAACCCGCTATCCCTCCCGGTGCCTGGTGAGCGGCTGGGCACAGGGAGATCCTGTAGCAGCTCTGCCCCATGTCTGTGAGACTCTCACACCAAATCATATCAAGTAAAAATGTTCTATTTGGGAAAATAGGGGAAACCTATACTGTAGAAATCCAGATTTGAAAAACTGCGGGGGGTGTAAGACCAAAAGAAAAAAAAATCAAGAAAATATACATATCGATAGAGATGATAAGAGATAGATAGACAGATAGATAGACAGATAGATAGATAGATAGATAGATAGATAGATAGATAGATAGATAGATAGATAGATAGATAGATAGATAGATAGATAGATAGATAGATAGATAGATAAAGATGGTAGGTAGGTAGATGATGGATGGATGGATGGATGGATGGATGGATGGATTTTGAAGTTAAATTCTGAAAAAATAGCATGCTCAATTTACACACAAATTACTATCCCTCCTTTCTGCTGTTTTGTATTGTTTGTTTTGAGGTCACATCTAGCTGTGCTCAGGAAGGGCTCACTCCTGGTTCTGTGCTTGGGGAGTCTCTCCTGGTGGTGCTTGGGGGACCAGATGCAGAGCGGGAGTCAAGCCCGGGTTGGTCTTTCAGCCTCTGCATCTCCTATTTACCGTCTTATTCTCCTTTGCACTCCACCTAAAATGGTCGTTTCTCTCCTTATTTTCACTGCGATCAACTCTGGGAAAACAAAGTGTATTTAGCTGTTAAGTACTATAGATTATATCAAACAACAACCGTCACCTAGCACTAAAAGGCCTCATAAAAAAAAAAAAATTTATCTCTTTACAAGTCAGAATCTCAGAGGAGAAGATAAAAGGTAAAAAATGCTTCAGAATCTAGAGGCAGCCTGCCCAGACCCTTCCCGGTCCTCAGGCCAGTTTCAGCTACAGGCAAACAACTCATTTGTAGGATTTCTTTCTATGTGAAATGACCTGCACCTGGACGACCAGAATCTAATGAATTTAGTTAAGAAAAACCTAGTGGTGCTGTTCTGAGCCAAGAATCAAAGACTAGGAATAAATCAACAGCTGAGGCAATTCAGAGGAGGAGAAAGTGGCGGGGGCACCGCTAGCGCCAACACTGACCCCCACTGCCCTGGGTCAGGGCTAGCCATCAACACTGACCCTCACTGCCCTCCCAAGAGGCCGGATTCGGCAGTGCTTGAATGGGGCCTCTCTTCCCCAGAGTGTTCTTGTAAGGAGCATATTTAAGCGACGGCTTGGCATCTCCGTGGACAGATGCCACAAATAAATCTGTAGGAAATGCTCACGGACTCTGCCACTACTTATAAATCAAACAAATTCTTCTAAGGTGTAAACCCAAGATACAGGAAAAGATTCAGTTTTGATGAATCTAGCTTTACTTTGGAACCAAAAAAAAAAAAAAAAAAAACACCTGGCAAATGACAGACTTGGCCAAGAAACATTAACCCTTTAGGCATGCAGTTAGCATTTTGTGTAGAGAAATAAAGGCAATTTATTACATGAATTATTTACCTAGAAAGATTCCCCTTCCGTGGACACGGTTTTGCTGGGTGTTTTTGTTGTTTTCAAAAGTAACAGGCCATGAAGAGGCTTATCAGAACCCAGTGAACACAGTATTTCAGCATCCATAATGACGGTCTGGGAATCTGACTCAAAGGGTGACGTAAATGTCTGACAATTGCCTTCAGGTGCTATGTGCACGGTCTTTACAGAACTGGTAACCAGCAAACTAATTACTGTTTCTGGCAATTTCTGCAAGTCCGGCCTGCACCAACCTACCATCCTAGATAAACAATTACACTTCTCAAGAAGAAAAAGAACAAATACAAAAGGCTATCATTTGAGGCATCAGCTGAAGACGCAAAAGGGCTGCAGTTTACTTAAGAGCCTTATCGGGTGTCATCAATCCCGATAGGGAAGCCGAGAGGGGCTTGGACAGTGTCACTAGGTAACTGGTCCCAGCTTGGGTCATTTCACAGTCGGAGAAGACACCAAGGATGTATCAGGAATTCCTCCCGTGTCTCTGGGAAGAAAGCATATACACCCTCACCCCGATCCACAAACCCATCACAGTATAACTACGAGCTCACTCCCAAACCATGCTAAATACAAACAAAAAAACCCAAGCAAGTCTTGCACCGCTATTCCACCAAAAAGGAACAAAGCCATTAAGATGAGCCTAGGTTCAGAGCCTTCCAGATATCAGAGCAACTTGGAACCAGAGTGGGATCAGAGTTAAGCATTTTCAAACTGAACCCAAGAGAAAATCCCATCATCAACAATGCAGCCTGAACAAAACTCAGCTCTCAAAGTTGCTTCTGAAGCTAACACTGATTTCATCACTTTTCAACAAATCTGTACTGAGCACAGACAATGGACCAACCCAACAACCACAACCAACACCACTGTTGCCCCGATTTAAAGGAAATTATTTCAGTCCATCAGTGTTATGGTATAGTATGTACTCTAGTTGTCTGGCCTTTAGTAAAGAGTCCTCTTCCTTAAAATAACAAAAATAAAATTTTGATTATGGGGCCGGGAGCCATAGCCCAGTGGGTAGGGCGTTTGCCTTGCACACAGCCGGCCCATGCCGCCAGGGTTCGATTCCCGGCATCCCATATGGTCCCTCGAGCACCGCCAGGAGTGATTCCTGAGTGCAGAGCCAGGAGAAACCCCTGAGCATTGCCGGTGTGACCCAAAAAAGCAAAAAAAAAAAATTTTTTTTTTGATTAAAAAAAAACTGCTCCACAGAGAAATGGATTTTCCAGGTCACACTGGTTTCCCCATGTGGCTGGGCATGCTCACAAAGCCTGCTCCGGGGTGGAAACAAGAGGCACAGGACAAGAAGAGGACACTAAGTGGATGACCCCCTTGTTCAGGGTCCTTGGGATTGTTGAAGTCCCCCCCACCCAGGTACCCTCTTGCCCAAGACAAGCTGCATCATGGACAACCAACATCCAAGAAGTCAGTTCCTAGGAAAAAGAGGTACCTGACCCGATGGCCTTGGCTTGTCCTGAGCGGAGTGGGGAGGCCACAGGAGGTAAGAGGTGCCCAGGCAGGTGGCTCCCACCTGACAGCTATTTCTTTTCTTTTTCCCTTTTTGTTTGGTTTTTGTTTGTGGACCATACCCGGCAATACTCAGGGGGTTACTCCTTGCTCTGTTCTCAGGAATTACTCCTGGCTGGAGGGGGTGGGGCGATATAGGAACCAGAGATTGAACCCAAGATGGCTGCATGCAAGGCAAGCACACAGCTCACTGTACTCCCTCTCCAGCTCCTAGACAGCTGTCTCAGAACCCTTCCATTCCTCAGCATCCTCCTGAGGTACTATTTCAACCAAGCTCTACAAAGACTTTATTTTTTTTTTTTTTGGGTCGCACTCACCTGGCTCAGGTGTTACTCCTGTCTCTGCACTCAGGAATTACTTCTGGCAGTACTTGGGGACCACATGGGATGCTGTGTATCAAAGCTGGGTTGGCCCTGTGCAAGGCAAACACCCTACCTGCTGTATTATTGCTCACACCTCATAAAGGCTTTCTAAAGACAATGACATAAACAAGAATCCATTTTGCTAAAGAAAAATAAATCATATGATCATTTCAACAGATGCAAAGAAAGCTTTGCAGAGAAACACACCAGTACCCATTCATGATTAAAAAAAAAATTTTTTAAACTCTCAATAAAATGGGAGTCAAAGGGACTTTCCTCAACACAATTAAAGCCATTGACCACAATTCCACAGTAAATATTATATTCAGTGATGGAAAACAGGAAGCCTACCCTCCTAAGATTAAGCTCAAGACAGGGTTGCCCAATCTCACCACTACTATTCAATTAAGTATTAGAAGTACTTGCCACAGCAATTAGGCAAGAAAGCTATATTAAGGGCAGTCAGACAGGAAAAGAAATCATGCTCTCACTATTTGCAGATAACATGATACTGTATTTAGAAAGCCCTAAAGACTTGACAAAAGCTGTCCTAAAAACAACAGACTTATTAAGTGAAGTGGCAGCCTACAAAATGAACACACAAAACCTATGGCCTTCTGGCTTCAATCTCCTGTGGGAAAAGGCAGTTGGGATAAAGAAGGGGCCACTACAACAAAGATCGTGGTAAATGATCACTGTATAAGGGCTGTGTGCAGAATAGGTAAGGGACCAAACATGGTAACCTCTCAGTATCTGTATTGCAATCCATAATGCCCAAAGGGAGTGAGAGAGGGAGAAAGGAAAGGGCTTGTGGTAGAGACAGGCGGGGGGCTGAGGGTTGGGGTTTGGGAGGGGGTGGCAGGAAGGTAAAGAGGCACATTGGTGATGGGAAATGTGCACTGGTGAAGGAATGAGTCTTGGGACATTTTGTGACTGAAACCCGATCATGAACAGCCTTCTAACTGTATGGCACAGTGACTCAATAAAATAATAATAACAAAAATGATATGTTTTAAAAATCTATGGCTTTTCTACATGCAAATAGCAAAATACAAAAAGAGAAATTTTTTCAAATTTATAATTATGCCTCAGAAAATCAATTACCTAGTAATCAGTTTAACAAAATAGGTGAAAGATCTGCACACAGAAAACGATGAAGCACCACTAAAAGAGAATATGAGGAAATGGAAATGCATTCACTATTTATGAAGAATAAACACTGTCAAAATGGCAACGCTGCCCAAGCATCACACAAATCCAATGCAATCCCTCTAAGAACGTCCATGACATTTTTCAAGGAAATAGATCAAACACTCCTGAAACGCATATGAAATAATAACCCACCTTCCCACTATAGTCAAAGCAATCCTTGGGGTCAACAAAGATGGCGGGCCAGAGGTATAGCACAGGGAGTAAGGCATTTGCCTTACACGACGCCAACCCAGGTTCGATCCCCAGCATCCCATATGGTCACCCAACACAGCCAGGAGTAATTCCTGAGCAAAGAACCAGGAGTGATTCCTGAGAGAATAGCCAGGAGTAACCCCTGAGCATCACTGGGTGTGATGCAAAAAAAAAAAAAAAAGATGGGAGGCATTTGCTTTCCCCAACCTCAAGCAGTACTATAAAGCTGTCGTGATTTTTTAAAAAATATTTTATTATACCACTGTTAGATATACAATTACAAGATGTTCATGTTTGAATTTTGGTTCTAGAGTGTTCCAACACCCATCCCTCCACCCCTGCCCATCTCCCATCACCAATGACCCCACCTCCCTCCCATTTCCCCCAGCCTGCCTCCATGGCAGGATCTTTATCTCTCTCTCTCTCTCTCTCTCTCTCTGTCTCTCTCTCTCTCTCTCTCTCTCTCTCTCTCTCTCTCTCCTTCTCACTTCCCTTTCTTACACGTTGTAGATTGTAATATATTCTAGAACATGATTGGTTCCACTAGTTTGATGTAGTGATTGGTACAGTGTGGTAGCGGGTAAGGGCAGCTGCTGGGATAAGTGGGATGGAATAAAGAATCCAGAGACAGATCTTCAGGTATATGGACGGTTAATCTGATAAAGAAGCAAAAATATAAAGCAGAGACAGAAATGCCTCTTCAACAAGTAGTGATGGGAAAACAGGTTAGTCACATACAAAACAATGAACATGAGCCCTTTCTCACACCATGCACCTGCATCTAATCAAAATGCATTAAAGGCTTCAATATCAGAATGCACAAATCACACTGAGTAAAACATAGGCAGAACTCTCTAGGATACTAAAGGTAGATGATACATCCTGAAAGATTCAATGCCATTGGCCGAGCAAGCGGAAGCAAAGACAAACAAATGAGACTATATTAAGAAGTTTCAGCACCATAGCACTCCTGGGAATATACCTGAGAGACCGAAAAAAAACATAGCAGAAACACTATCTGTACTTCTTTATTCATCTCTGCGCTATTCACAGTAGCTAGAATTTGGAAACAACCTACCTAAATGCCCGAGAACAGAGGATTGTCTAAAGAAACTGTGGTACATCTACACTATGAAATACTATGCAGCTGTCAGAAAAGATGAAATTATGAATTAACCTGCAAATGGATGGACATGGAGACTATCATGCTGAGTAAAATTAGTCAGAAGGAAAAGGACAGATATAGAATGACTGCATTCATTAATAGGATAGAGATACCAGTGTTTTACTAAGTGTGGGAAATGGTAATGGCAGACTAAAACTCACCATTGAATATACACAAAGAGACTTAAGTGATAAACTCTAAATATCTGCAGGGCTAGCCACAATGTGTAAAAGAAGAGGGAGAAAGATGCAGAGACAGAGAGAGACAGGGGGTGGGAAACGGGGCTACCTGCTATTGAGGCAGCCTGGGGGGTGGGCGGGAGGGGGTGGGGGTACATTGGTAGTGGAAATGGGTCACTGGTGGAGGGATGGGTGCTGGAATACTGTACTACCAAGAACCAATTATGAACACCTTTGTAATTGTATGTCTCACGGTGGTATAATAAAAAAAATTTTTTTTAAAGTTTCAGCACCATAAAATAGGTGAAAAATCTACACACAAAACACATTTACCCACCACTCATCTAAAAAATGGTTACTATCTAAAAAAAAAATAGAGTGGTAGAATTTTATAAGAAAATAAATCCAGGGGGCCGGAGGCGATAGCCCAGCGGGTAGGGCGTTTGCCTTGCACGCAGCCGGCCTGTGCGGGTCCGGGTTCGATCCCGGCATCCCATATGGTCCCCCCGAGCACTGCCAGGAGTGGTTCCTGAGTGCAGAGCCAGGGAGTAACCCCTGAGCATTGCCGGGTGTGACCTAAAAAAAAAAAAAAAAAAAAAAAAAAAAAAAAAGAAAAGAAATCCAACCCCATCCCAAAAAAAGGGAGACTGTGAATCTGAACAGAAACTTTCTCTGAAAAAAAAAAGACATGCAAATGGCCAAAGGGCATATGAAAAGAAATGCTCTGCATCACTAATCTGAAGGAAATGCAAATCAAGGCAATAAGCGTTAATTAGCACAAATATAAAGAATAAAAACAACCAGGGTTGGTAGGTAAGGATCCTCATTCACTACTGGTGGTAATGTCAATTGGTTCAACCTTTTTGGAAAATAATAGACACTCTAGGAATTCAACTTCCCTCATCACTTGTCTTCCCGATGTTCACTGATTTGCTAGAGCAGGTGCCAGTAACATCTCCATTCATTGGGAATGAGGTCCATTATTGTTACTGTTTTGGGCATATCAAATACACCACGGGTAGCTTGCCAGGCTCTGCCATGGCTCTGGATTTATCCCAGGGTTTTTTTCATCACTATCACTATCTTCCCATTCATCATTTATTTGCTAGAGAGGGCACCAGTAATATCTCCATATGTCCTGTCCTATGCTAGTAGAACCCAAGGGCATTTGCTTGCTCCAGGAACATAAAGAGCCTCAAACCATTATATTAGGTCATAGGAATGACCTAATATAAATGTTACTGGTATTTGGCATATCAAATACAACACGAGCAGCTTGCCAGGCTTGCCGTGTGGGTAGCATACTCTTGTAGTCACCTCTAAATAAAGCATTTATTGATGAACTGCGCAGACGCAAGTCGGTCTTTTTCATATAAAACTAATATAATGCTGTACGTCATTTATACCTCAAATTAAAAACATTTCTACAAAAGGGAATCCTTTATCCTTTCCTTTATCCTTTCTGATTTCCAAAGGAAATCAGACTATCAGGCTAACTTAAGTACCTCACTTCACTAGACTTATTTTTATCTGATTCTCAGTTTTGTGTTTTTAAATATTAACAGATCCATAAAGGTAAGAAAGACTTCTACGGTCAAGACTGTTGGACCATTTCCTCAAAATACTTTTATTCATTGTACTGAATTATGAAAAAAAGCAGATAAGCAGCAGATAAAGTTCCCTATGATGCAGCAATTCCACTTCTTGAGTATACAAAAACACAATACAGAAAAGACATCTGCACTTCTGTGTTCATTGCAGCATTAGTCACAATAACTCTAATATGGAAACAACCCAAGAGCCCAAGAACCCAAGACTGGATAAAGAAACTGTGGATCTACATCCAGTGGAATACCACTCGGCCATAAGAAAAGATAAAATCATGCAATTTGCTGTTATGGGGGGCGGATCTGGAGAGTATTAGCCTGAGTGCAGTCAGTCAGGAGAGGACTGGACCCAGAATGATCACTCTGTGTTTGGGACACAAAGAAACACAGTAGAGGACTAACAAGCGCCTGAAGGCCAACAGAAACAGAGACCAGGAGAACAGAACTTCCACAGGAAGCTTGTCCCTGGCAGAGACCAAAGGGGGTGGGTGTGAGCAGGAACCGGACAGGGAAGGGAAGAAGGATGAAGGGAAATGTTCACTTGGAGCAGAAGGTGCTGGAAGGTGGGAAGGTGATATGCCTATTCCCTGAACGGAAAGAACAAAATAAAAGGTGCCTGTCACAGAGGCAGGAAGGAGACTGGAGCGAGACTGGGAACAGGGGTAGAAAGAAGGAGACACTGGTGAAGAGATGGTGCTGGCCATTGTATGCCTGAAACTCAACCATGAATAACTTTACAAACCATAGTGTCTCGACTGAAAAAAATTCTTGGTACTAATCCCAGAAGCTATAGGGTTTGGAAGCAGTTTTCTCTTTGGATGACTTAAGTCATGGCTCAGCTGAGACCAAAGCTGCTCACCCTGAGATTTCCAGACTCTATCACCTGGACTGGTGACTGGTCAATGTGAAATAAAGTAGAGATGAAGAAAGAACAGCATGCATCAGAGTGTCATGTGTTATCATGGTGAAAGGGCAGGAAACTCAAGCACGAATCCATTCAAACCTTAGACTATGCCAAGGTAGGAATTTTACTTGTAATTGTGTAAAATGGGGGCCTGGCAAATAGTAAGCATCTAACGATCAGATAAATGAAATACAATCCTATGCATAACCTGGGATAAGTATTAAATACTCAGAATTAAATACTCAAGTATCTGGAGACGCACCATGGTTCAACAGGTAGATTTCCCCCTGGCTGTCTGCCATGTTGGTGTTATGGGACAGGAGCAGATACAGATCCTTAGCTCAGTTAAGGATGGTCTCTACCTGCATGGCTGAACTGGCTATTACTCACTGCAAGGACTGTAATCCTGAAGTCTCATGGAATCATGGGACAATTTTCAAGACAGAGTTTAATTCTCAAAACAAAGTTCCTGCTCTCCAATCACTTTTAATCTCATATTAAACCCTGCAAGGAAGCAATTTGCAAACCTACCCCAGAGCAATACAACTGCAGAAGAATAGCACCCCAATATTTGTTTTTGAGACATATGTCTCAGGTTCGTTCACTTTCCCTCAAACTGAGAACATTATTTTAACGTTAATGTATTCTTGGTCATTTTCTCCAAGCAGCTAAACACATTTCCTCTCTCATAATAACACCATCCATAACGATCAAGCATTCGCGTGCTAAAGAAGAGTTTCTATCATGTGAATGAGTATTCAAAGAGCAAACGCAGTGAGGTAAACCAGATGTCTGTCACAGAGGTGTTTATGGCCACGAGCTAATTATGAAGGGACATGTGGTGGCTTGTTGTGGGCACTTGTCCCCCACTTACAACAAGCCTAAGCAGCAGAGAATGCTCCTTTAGACTGCGGGTAGCCCGGTGCCATGGAAACATCAAATGCTGCTTCCTGCATCAGCAGGAAGAGGGTCTTTGGTTTGTTTTGTTGTTGTTCTGGAGCCGATGAACTGAAGGGGGAGAGCAGAGACCAGTAACATTCATTTGTTACAGTCACGACCCTCAGTGAAATCACTGCACTCCGACCACTGGCTGTGCACTGCAGCCGGGCAATTCTAATTTAATTCAACGTTTAATCATTGTTCATGCACGTAGGTGAAGCCCATGAAAATAAGTCACTCCCTCTTCCTAGCTTCCTTCAAGTCTTCCTTGCAGGGCAAAACATTCTTAATTCTTTTATCGCTGTAGGTCAAAATCACTTCTGAGTTATCAAAGACTCATCAATGATGGAGTATTTACTGAGCCCCCACACGAGCATGGCGGAGAATATAAAGCACGGGGTCACTGCTCATAGCCTTTATCTTTCAGGGCTTTGCAGCAAACCCCAGATCCTCGACATCAGGCAGCTCACCGGCCCCTCCGAGAGAACTGGCCCCCTCACCCTCACCAAATGCAATGACCAGACTTACTTCCCTCACTGGGAATCTTGTGGTTTCTGACTCGGCAGCAGAAACAGCAAGGCTGGACATCTTTCCCACACACCTCCACGGTTTATGTGGACTGACTTGATTAGGCTGACCAATCTTTTGCAAATGAAAAAAATACACTGGGGCAGGAGAGATAGCGCAGCAGAAAGAATGTTTGTCTTGAATGTGTCTGACCCAGGTCCAATCCCCAGCACCCCATTTGGGGCCCTGAGCATTATCAGGAGTTCTATCTGAGCACAGAACAAGTTCTGAGCATAAGGAAGGGAGGAAGGGAGGGAGGGAGGAAGGAAGGAAAGAAGGAAGGGGGGGAGGGAGGGAGGGAGGGGAGGGAGGGAGGAGGGAGAGGAGAAAAGGAAGGCAGGAAGGAAGGGAGGGAGGGAGGAGGAGGAGGGAGGAAGGGAGGGAAGGGAGGGAGGAGAGGAAGGGAGGGAGGGAAGGGAGGGAAGGAAGGTAGGAAGGAAGGGAGGGAGGAGGGGAGGGAAGGAAGGAAGGAGTGAGGGAGGGAGGGAAGGAGGGAAGGAAGGTAGGAAGGAAGGGAGGGAGGGAGGAAGGGAGGGAGGGAGGGAAAGAAAGAAAGAAGGAAAGGGAGGGAAAGAAAGAAGGAAAGAAAGAATGTCTAATAGAAGACAATCCACGGTGGAAGGAAGGAAGGAAGGAAGGAAGGAAGGAAGGAAGGAAGGAAGGAAGGAAGGAAGGAAGGAAGGAAGGAAAGGAAGGAAGGAAGGAAGGAAGGAAGGAAGGAAGGAAGGAAGGAGGAAGGGGAGAGGAGGAAGGAAGGAAGGAAGGAAGGAAGGAAGAAGGAAGGAAGGAAGGAAGGAAGGAAGGAAGGAAGGAAGGAAGGAAGGAAGGAAGGAAGGAGGAGGGAGGGAGGGAGGAGGGAGGGAAGGAGTGAGGGAGGGAGGGAAGGAGGGAAGGAAGGTAGGAAGGAAGGGAGGGAGGGAGGAAGGGAGGGAGGGAAAGAAAGAAGGAAAGGGAGGGAAAGAAAGAAGGAAAGAAAGAAAGAATGTCTAATAGAAGACAATCCACGGTGGAAGGAAGGAAGGAAGGAAGGAAGGAAGGAAGGAAGGAAGGAAGGAAGGAAGGAAGGAAGGAAGGAAGGAAGGAAGGAAGGAAGGAGGGAGGGAGGGAGGGAGGGAAGGGAGGGAGGGAGGGAGGGAGGGAAAGAAGGAAAACTCCTTAATAAGAAGTTTACCACAGCCACTGGATGGGGAAATAGATCCAGGGAAGGACACTGGGACAACGGCAGCAGGCAGTGGACACTGAAGGGTCGTGTGATGCCGGAACAGTTTTTTGCAAAACCCTACTAACAACAGTATTGTAAGTCATGGCGCAAAGTGGAAGTGTAAATCACAAGGTAAAATAAAATTAATTTTAAAAACTAATAGAAAGACTTCCATCTCAGGCGACAGGTAATAGAAGACAATCCACGGTGACAGCCTTTGAAGAACGCCTGTAATGTGAGTGAAAAAGAGAGACGAGAGCAATTCTGCCGGAGAACTTTGGCGGAGTGAAGGGATTGTCGTGGGCTAACGGGATGGGGTGAAATGCTTCCGAAGAGCTCAGAGCTGAGTTGCACCTTTAACCACGGGGTATTGTGGCCTTGTAAGCCACAGAATAACCCAGAATAAGAGAGGCTTTGCAGAGCAACCAGGGAGAACAGTGGCTAAACAAGTCCCAGTGCTTGCACGTGGAGTTTTGAAGTTGGGCAAAGTAAATGTAAAAGTTAAGGTTAAGGTTAAAAAGGGTCCCTAAAGTCAAGTTGAGGGGGAATTATGGAGGAAAAGGGTAGAGTAGCAAAGCATCCCCCTTTCCCCCAAACAGAGGATGCGGATGGTTTCTCCTTTCTTGGGCAGGAGAATGAACATTGTAGCAGCCTATTATCCTAGCGGTGACAGTATTTTGTAATGCAATGTAGGAAAGGGGCTGCCAGGAGGTGAAGTAACCACTTAATAGCCTAAGGAAATGAAGGAAGGCCTGAGAAGTGCCGCTGGATTCCAGGCAAGTCAGAGCTCTTAGCCCAAGCCAGCCCTCCCAGAGATGATAAGATTTGTGCATGGGAGCCGGCAGCATTTCCTGAGGAGAGAGGAGGAAGAGGAAGCAGATGGTAAAGGGAAGGATTGAAGGCTCCTGGTTCCTCACCTCCTTCGGCCTCTGCACAGCTGCACTGGACCAGCCCAGATGTGAGAGTCTGATTCTCTGATACTCAGAAGGCTACTCATTGCTGGGAGACGATTTAAAAAGGGAAAAAACGTTTAATCCTGTGACATGCAGAACCTTGAGCTCCATCCCAGGACTCCATGCGCTGCCCCCACCCCCAAATCCACAAGGCAGAGCCCAGGCCTCGACGAGTGCCACTGCATGGAAGGGCCAGGCCAGGAAGCGCCAGGCCTGCAGAGCACCCAGAGGAAACCACGCTGCCACTCCGCCAGTGGGTTCCTTTACATCTCAGGTGACACCAGGTCAACCAGCAAAAGGAAAACCCTTTAAAAAAAAAAAAAAAAAAAACCCTAGTTTTGTCCAAAAGTTGATTTTAACCACTTGGTCCAACTCCTGGGAACACACAGGGGTGTCTTGTAGTGCCCTGGGAAGAAGCAGGAAAGCCACAGCCTTCCCGCTTCCATTCCTGCTTCCCTTCCGCTTCCTTTCCAGCCTTCCAGTTTCCCTTCCTGCTTCTTTTCCAGCCTTCCCATTTACCTTCCTGCTCCCCTTCCGGCCTTCCTGTTTCCCCTTCCTGCTCCCTTCCGGCTTTCCTGTTTCCCTTCCTGCTTCCCTTCCGGCCTTCCTGTTTCCATTCTGCTTCCCTTCCGGCCTTCCTATTTCCCTTCCTGCTTCCCTTCCGGCTTCCCTTCAGACCTCCCTTTCCGGCTTCCCTTCCGCTTCCCAGGCAGCCCGGAAGCTCTACCTCCTCCTGCACATTCACTTCCTTCCCAAGTCCATGAGACCCAAGAAAGACTCAGTGCCAAGGGCAGCCCCTTTCTCCCCGTCTGGGCTTCCCAAAGCCCAACCCCCGACACCTGCACAGGCTCACTGGGCTCTGGCTGGGACAGGCCTTGGACGATGTCCCCCAGCCTTCTAGATGCTCTGTTCCCCCTGTTCTGAATGTTCCCTGAGCACCCCAAACACCCGAAGCCCCTGTGAGTGTTAATACCACTTCCCTCAGGCAGCATCCTCGCTTCCTCAGACCAACACCAACGTCCTGTGGTGGCTGTGACTCAGGACTCGCATGTCACCTGTCTTTAAAGGACTTCAGTGAGGTCATCACTGACGCAGGCGCTAGCGGCAGCAAATCAGTGACACACTCTGAAGCGATACCAAACGGTTCAATTCCAGAGATGCTAAAACGCCGATTCACACCCAAATCCTTCCGCCCATACACGTACCTGCACCACAGCATTTGAGGATCCAGCAATACCCACAGCAAATCTTTCTACAAGTCACCAACTGCTCGGCCCACTCACTCCAGCTCACTCCCCACACGACACTCACGGTAGGACCAGTGTCCTGGGAAGGCTGGAGAGCTTCCCTTGGGAGCCAACACGGTTGCTCATGGAATGCCCAAGAACTCTGCAGTATCTCATTAGTCCGGTGACCAGAAAAGTCTCTCCTTCAAATTACTTTTGCTTCTCCAAATATCAAAACAAGGCAATTCCCCTGCACACACAGTCCTGTCCACCTTCCCTGCAGCTAGACTTACCTGTTGCCCAGAGGCCCCTACCCGGTGGCTTGCGGCCCTAAGGAGTCACTCTTTCTGGACCCGCGCTGTTCCTGACAAGAGGCAGATGGCGAGGGAGAGAAAGCCTCTAAGTCATGCCTCTCTATTACATAATGCTAAAAAGCACAGAACCTGCTAGATCAGTCTTGAAAGCTCCACTGAAAGAAACAGCTACTCAAACAGGCACAGAGACAGAAAATGATCAGCTGCTGTTGACAGCCAGGGGATGGTCACACTAATAAAATATCACATAGAATATTAGTAAGCTGTGGGCTGGGATAGGTCCACGCCTGAAGAGACCATTTTCATTCATTCATTCATTCATTCATTCATTCCTTTAGGTAACACTTCTCCAACACCCAAGGCTCTGGGCAAGGCCAGTGGCCACATACTTTATAAACTCATCTAGGTCCTCCCTGTCACTTGTAGGAGCCATTAGTGCTTCTCACCTAGCTCCAGTTCACCCTTTTTCAGTACAAGAAATATCAGCTTGTGGTTAAATGGGGTCATATGATGGACGCTGGCAGAAGCAGCGTAAGTCATTTCTGGGTCAGCTCATGTAACTGTGAGAGCCAGAGCCTCCCCAGTGCCCCCCCCCCCCCCCAGACTGCAGTGATCCTGAGCGCCTCGTCCACAGGGCACACCTCAATCGTGGAGGACACTGCCTGCTGACACACGCAGGGCAAGAAGGGAGCAGACCGAGGGCGGAGACCTGGTGACCCCTGGCTTCTGCAGCAGAAGCTCATCTACCTGGCAGTCTGCTGTTCCAAGAAGTCTGCCCAAGCTCCTCCCCGCTGCTCTCTAAGTCAGACAGAACAAGAAGGCAGAAAGAGCTTCAGGAGTCAAGCACCGCTGGGGCCACCAGCAGACAGCCAGGCGTCCAACAGCTCTGCAAGCCTGTGGACCGGAACAGCGGTCTCTCGAAGAAGGTTCCATTCAAGTCAAACTCAGGGGAAAAGTTTTGAGGCGACGAAGGACTACAGAGGCCAGGTCATGGGCAGACCGCAGGTCTGGCCAGTTTCAAAGTAGTGAGTTCCCCGATTAAAGAGGCATTCAACCACAGATCCCTCCTCTGACTCCAATCCCACGCCCTGCGCCTTACCCAGCTTCCACCAAACCAATCAGCTCATGTCTCCTCCTCTCACAATCAGCTAGTGTCTTCTCTTCTCACAAGTCCCTGCCTCCACGGCCACACCTTGTTCCCTATCACACAGCCTCGTAGGTATCAGGGGCTTGACAAACAGTCGCTGAATGAATCCCAAGAACGCTGGAGAAAGCACCAGATACCAAAGGCAAAGGTTGGTTTAATAACCTCCAGGCCTCCTCCTTGTCCTCCCGCAGACAGCTGGAGGCGGGGCCTCCACCTTGGAGAAAAAAAAAATGAAAACCTCCGTCCAGGGCTCTATTATGATTTATTACCGTATACAACCCGGCAAGGTAACCCGCACTGTGGCTATCTTTGTTCTTGGACGTGTGTTTACATGTGTAGGCAGCTGTCTTCCCAAGTGGAATTCTGTGCATGAGGTATTTATTTCTTCTATAGAAAAAAATACACACACCTTTGTTTCTATTGCATTATTACACACCCTATTATCCCATCACGTGGCCTGCAGAAGCACAGCACACGCCCAGCATTATTGCTGACATAAAAATTACTTGTCAAAATACATCTATCCCAGCACCAGCACAAATCCCATGTTTGCAAAGCACTGGCCTTTGTCTCCCCTGGAACTAGCCAACTCTCTACTTCTAGTGATTCTTGAACGCTCCGGGTAGAAGGGAGGGCCAGGGTCGCTGTCATCCTTCAGCCACCTTTCAAAACACAACGACCAAGGTGGAAAGGCAAATCTTTCATGTGTTTTCATTTCATTTTTCAAGAGATGTGGGGGGGCAGGAAGTGGGGGGTGAGGGGACTGGATCTGCCCTTCTGCCCGGAGGAGCTGCAGTGTGAAGGAGAGTGCTCGTCTGGGAGCACTCAAGGTCCCTTCCCAGCCCCGTCCTCCCTCCAGCTGCTGGTGGAGAAGCAGAAGCAAAGAGCTCTGCCCTCTAGGAGACAAGGTGTTCACGGCAAGGTTACGATTGTTCCTTCCCAGCGCATCGAGATAAGCCCAGGTCTAGGTAGGCTGACACCCAAACAGAACTATCCTTGGAAAGAACAGCGCGGGCCAGAGATTTTGGAAATGAATCAACACAACCTAAATATCAGATGCAGATTGAGAGCAGCGTCCGGGGGCAGCACAAACGAAAACTTAACTCAAGCTCCGTTTCCCCCCTCTTCCCACTCTGCCTTCCAGCCCTCTCCCAACCCAAGCCCCCCAGAAGCTTCCGGGCCCGCACACCCCTCTTGAGGCTCTCACAAGCACGACGGCACCCAAGGCATGTGAGGGAGACAGACGCCCCAAGAAGGTCACCACACTCCACCAAAGCCTTCCTTGAGCCCTGGTCAAATCTACAGCAACCTTACAGCCAGACCTTTCCAGCAAACACTATCCCGGGTTAGACTGAATTACGGAGAAGGAAGCAGGCATTGTTAGAGGCGAACCCCACCTTCAGACGCAACTGTCTCTGGATTGGGTCTAGTAAAATCCCCATCCAAGAACACCAGCTAGAACTTACACCACCCTCCAGGCACACCCCGAGCCCCAAGACTTCTTCCACCAAGGCAAGGTTTAAAATCATTTGTGGCTTCTTGCTCTGACCCTGGAGTTTGAAACCGCTCCACGTCCACACGCTCAGAAACGTTATCAAAAACGTTATCGAGTGCGGATGCAGGATTCACCCTGATGGGCCCGTGCCAACGCTGGCTGCCCAAATGACCCAGACACCAGGCAACCACCTAGATGCGGGAGCAGTGCGGGGGAGGTTTACCTGAATCTGTCACCGACTCCCCTTCACCCCCTTCTCCGCGACGACATCCAGTGGAAATGGGGCGCGTTTGGGAGGCAGAGCTGACGAGCAGGAAGCACAATCGAGCCGGAGCTTTGTTCAGCCTGCAGTGAAACACGCAGTCAGGGTTAGACAGGCGCGCAGCAGGGAACCCGAGCACCCAGGCTGGGTGCGGGCGGGCGTGCCCGGCGGTGCAGGTGCGGGGGCAGAGGGGGCGTAACGCTTCCTAATTGTCTCCACGGGATAAATATGCTCCCCCTCCGCAGTCTCCCCGCCCCCAAGTTCTCCTCCGGTGGTGGAGCTTTGGCGAGCAACTGTCAGCCCGCGGCAAGGAAGGCGCCGGGGCGGAGAAGGGAGCGTGTCCCGGGGCAAACACACACTCGGTCGGAGCCGGGGACGCGGCTGGGGCGTGGGGGACCCCGGAGCGGCCGCGAGCATCCTTCCCCGGCTCTGGGCATTCCCTGCTCCTCCCGCCGCGCTGCCCACCCCCCACCGACCCCGGGCCGGGCTCGGGGACTGCCGGCGCCCGGGCAGCGTCCGGCCGCTCCAGCCTCTTTTGTCCTGCCGCTGCCCTTCCAGGAGCGGGCGGGGCCGCACAAAGACCCCCCAACATCTGGCGCGCCGCCGCACCTTCGGCTCCCGGGGCCGCAGAGGGGCGCGTGGGGGCAACTTCAGCCGGTGCGGGACGAGCGGCGGGCGAGGGCCCCGGGAGGGTTTGCAGAGCGGGGGAGCCGGCGGCGCGGGCCGACACTCGGGGCCCCGCGCTCCAAGGGGGCATCCGAGGACTCGGCCGAGGCGCCGGGGGCCGCTCCGCGCCCCGGGGACCGTCCAACTCCACCGGTGCTCGGGAGAAGCCCAACTCCGGTGGCCGCCCCCGGGGACCCCCAGCCCCGTACGCCGGGCGGCAGCGGCCCCAGTGCCCGTGCCCCGCGCTCCGGGGGCGGCGCAGGCATCCCCGGTGCCCCCCTCGCCGCCCCCCCGGCCCGGGAGGAACGAAACGAAACTCACCGAGCTCGGGCGCGGGCTCTGCGCTCGCTACAGCGGCGGCCGCAGCATCGCGGGGTGGTCCCGGCGCGCCCGCCCCCGCTCGGCCAGACGCGCGCCCCGGCTGCCCCCCGGCACACACCGGCGGGCGCGCGGCTCCAGCCGAGCTTTGTGTGTCGCCGCCCAGACCACGGCACCGGAGCGACTGAGCACCGAGGGGGCGGGAGGCCCCCGCCGCGCCGCCCCGCCTTCCCCGAGGCTCCACCCCGCGCTGCCCCCAGGCCCGCCGGGCGGTCAGTCGGCGCGGCTGGACGGGCGTCAGCCCCGCGGGGAGCAGCTCCCCCAAGTGCCTCACCTGGGCCGGGCCGCCACCGGGTGGTCCCCCCGCACACACGCCCCCGCTCGCTGCGGCGATCAGGTGTGAGCCGGGGCGGGCTCGGGCGCCGGGAGGACGGGCCGGGCCGGCGGGGGCGCGCGGGCTGCACGTTGCGACCTGGCCACCCACCGAGCGAGCCCGGACAGCGACTCCTGGCCGGCAAAGGCCCTGGGGCCGGTCTCTGCAGACACTTTGTGCCGCTGGGAAGTTCCAGCAGGCCGAGCCGCGGCGGGGTCCTGCGTTGGCGAGAGAGAAGACGCATCCGCAAAGGCCCGAAAGGGTGGGCACCCTCTCCAGTCGCGTGCGGGGGAGAAGGAAGACGCCGGCCTGAGCACCCAGCCCGGCACCACCCAGGGCTCCGCAGCCTAAACCTAACTTGTGTTGGGCCCACCACAGAATGACTCGTTCTTCGGAAAATTGTGCTCTGTGCCCACTTCGGTCAAGTGGAGAGGATGGTGCTCCTGATCCAACCCCCAGAACCTCACGAGCGCGAGGCATGATGCGAAGCCCCCAAACCCAAAAGCCCCGAGTGCCTTTTAAGCAGGTTTCTGTGCAACATGAAAGACCCAAAAGTCTAAGCCTGGGGCCTGGTTAAACTCTAGTTTTCCCAGATGTCCGATACCTGGGTACAGGCGCATGCTCCGAAATCGGTCATCTGGGCTCCTGGCTTCTGGGGTACAGTTGCAGACCCTCTTTCCTGGCCTCCAGAGAGAACTTATAACCTCTCCCACCAGCTCCCTGAAGCGCTGCTGCCAAGATGATGTCGAGGGAACTCTAAGGGCCAGTGGGGACTGTGGGTCAGCAGCTAAACCCAGGAAGCACTCGTCCTGACCCTCCTTGTCTTCTTCTAGAAAGAAGGAAAAGCTGTGTGCAGTGTTGGTTTTGTTGTTGTTGTTGTTGTTGTTGGCGGCTTTTTGGGGTCACACCCGACAATGCTCAGGTGTTACTCCTGACTCTGCACTGAGGAATTACTCCTGGCGGTGCTCAGGGGACCATATGGGATGAGTGTCGGGAAGCCGCTGGAGTCCCCGACAGTGTCAGGACAGAAGTTCTCTTCTACCTCCGAGGACACCGGGGGAACAGATGAAAACTCACAAGTCGGGTGCAGTTCCAAAAAAAGGCTTTTAATAGTACAAAAGCTCTTCCACAGCACTCCAATATAATGAACAAACTCTAGCTCTGGTCCGAACTTAGGCCATACAAAAGAGCACCAAAAGTCTCCCACCAAAGAGAGAGGATCTCACCTGAGCTGAGTCCTACCCAGAAGAAGGAGCAAAAGGCCAAAGAGCAAAAAGCCAAAAGCGAAAAGGCCCAAAGTGAAGGGGCCTCAAGTCAGTCCCCTTATATACACCAAAGTAATCCAACCAGGAGGGTTATGTCAACAAAGAACCCTAAACAGAGTGTAGAAGAGCAGTGCCACACCCTATTGCAGGTATAAACAAAGGTTACACCAAGGACTAATCCCGAGATTATCTCTTATGTAAAACACTGGAGAGAGGGGGCTGATATAAAGTAATACATCTTAATTTCATGAGCTTCATGTAATCTAGATGGTACCCACAAGGTCCTTATTATTATCTGCACCAGGGTGATTCTGAGTATCTTGTTTTCCGTATACTGAAAGGGTCATACTCGCCTGCTTAGAGCAAACTAGTATGACCCTTCCTATAGTCTTCCTATAGTCTCAACGTAGCCAGGGTGATAGTCTCCCTGGTAAATTCTAACTGTCCCACACTGGGTGCAGTGGGTATAGAGAGGAGCTGTGCCCAATCTAGAAAACATAGAAGTCTTAGTAGATGTATAAGTCAGAATTCAGTCAAGGTGACTTCTGTAACTGCCACACCCTCTAGCAGTGTTTACATAGAAGAGAGGTCTCATTAGAATGAAGCTTGGCTTAAATAGATTAAGCTGGGAGTGGGCAAAACAACAAAGCTCCCATATTAGCTGGATCTGTCATCCAACACCAGGATGGAACCCAGGTTGTCCACGTGCAAGGCAAACGCCCTCCCCCCCGCTGTGCTAACATCGCTCTGGCCCCAATGTGTGCAGTGTTTCTTAAGGAACTGTCATGCACCACATATAGAGGAAGAGGCCACCTGCAGACTACGGAGGCCATTTTCGATCCCAGTTAAAGCTTTCAGCAGGCCTCCCAAGTCACCAGCGTCTCCTGATGCACAACTGCCATGACAGATGTCTTTAAAAGACTTCTTAGACTAGACATCTTCAAGCATCTTTGTTGTCTGTGGCAATCTTCCAGCGGGGGAAAGGAAAACATTTTCTCCATCGAAGTTAATGGAAGTTTTGAAGCTCTGAGACTGACCAGGAGCTTGGAAAGGGCAGTGAGTTCTAACACCCCAAGATTTTACTAGGAAACGTTAGCCTAGAATTATTATGATTATACACAAGTGACTTTAAAGACTACTTTTAAGAAGCTAATTTCAGGGATCAGTAATTATTCCAAAATGTTTCAACTTTTTTCTTTCAGTTGCTTTCAAAGCAGTTCTTGGGAGGGATTCAGGCGTTGGGCTTGGTGTGGGGTAAGCACTCCCACCTTAGTCACTCATTTCCACTGGCTGGTGTTTTAATTCACGAGCATCCTGGGTGTTCCGCCTTCTGTCCAGTCTCGTAAGGCTGTCACAGAGAAGGCTAATTAACTGGGGCCGACTGGGATAGGCCAGTTCTTGAGACTAGTTGAGGGCCAGCACCCAGGGGCGGCCAGCAACCATTTGAGTCAGGAAAGGAACGGGCAATAACATGTTGGAAGGGTTGCCCAGGGTTGCAGTTCCAGAAACAAGGCAGCGAGAACCTGGCGGTGTTCAGAGCCTCCTTCTGACCACTCTGCAGGCCACGGGGCCACCTCGAATCCTCCACAGCACAGACCAGCGGTTGGGAGCAGGAGGAGGTGGGCTCTTTGCAGTCTGGTAGAAGCAGGGTATCGGTGTGGGAGCCCGGCACGGAGAAATGAGAGAAGGGTCAGGTGATGAGGAATTCCTTCAACCAATAGTCCTTGCCTGTGAACTTGGACCACAACCCTAAAGCCTGGGGAGAGGACTGAGGGGACAAATGGAAAGACCCAAATTTCTGCCTTTTACAGAACCTAAATCCGACCGGAGGAAGTGGAGAATCAAAAACAAAAATAACAAATTGTGTGTTGGAGGGTGAACCAGGGAAGGAATTTTTAAGTGCCTGTGTTGGAAGAAGGCTGGTATTTCCTCTCAGTGGCCAGGCCAGGCCTCACTGACAAGAGAAATGGGGCAGAGAAAGTACACCATGTCTGCAAGGAGGGCAAGACAGCCCTTCTCAGATAGGTTGGGTGGAAATGGAATTCCCCCAGGGGCAAAGATCAAGATACAAGGAGGGGTCAAAAGGCCACGCACATTGCCCTTAGTCTCTGAGCTGGCTTGGTCGGACAGGGATGATTTCTTACTCATTCTTGTCCCTGAGAGCTTGTTTGGACAGACATGGGGCAGAGCTGCTACTGGCTCTCACTGTGCCCAGCCGCTCATGAGGTGCCCGGGAGGGATGGCAGGTTCTAGCCCTGGCCCGCCACCCCAGCAGAGCCTCACAACAAGCCAGATGACCCCCCACTCCATGAGGACCTCCATTTTCCACATCCAGACTTCCCCCTCGTCAGAACTCCACCCAGCAGACCAGCCTATCACAGCCCCGCTCGCACGGCCGCTTGCAGCTGCGGTTCATCAATAAATGCTGGATTTTGAGATGACTACAAGAGTATGCTACCCTCACGGCAGAGCCTGGCAAGCTACCCATGTCGTATTTGATATGCCAGATACCAGTAACAATTATAGACCTCATTCCCATGACCTGATGGAATGGTTTGAGGCTCTTTATGTTCCTGGAACAAGCAGGTGCCCTTGGGCTCTACTTGCATGAGACAGGTCATATGGAGATGTTACTGGTGCGCGCTCCAGCAAATCAACGATGAACGGGAAGACAGTGATACTTGTCCCTGAAGCATGGAATACAGTTACACAAGTGCTTGTTGAGAGAGAGTCTCTGGGCACCTAAGGTGGGGCGGAGATCCATGTGACCCTATAATCCCCAGATTGCCCTTCTACCATGGATGGTGGACCCTGTCATAGAAGAATGCCCTCGTCACTGCCTTTCTGACCTATCACAGCAGTGGGTAATTCTTTTGAACCCTGAGTACTGAAGATAGCAAGAATTGGATGATCCTCTAGCAGGATAAAGCATTCTTGTTTGGATGCCAACTTTATTCAGTATGTTCTATATGACTTCTAGTCTGTTGGGTTTCATTAGAAAGATCTGCTGTGATTTTTTTTTTAATAGGAGTTCCCTTTTATATGATTTTTTGGGTTTACTCTTGCTGACCTCAAGATAATTTTTTTTTTTTTTCTTTTTGGGTCACACCCGGCAATGCTCAGGGGTTTCTCCTGGCTCTGCACTCAGGAATCACTCCTGGCAGTGCTGGGAACCATATGGGACGCCGGGGGATCGAACCCGGGCCGTCATGGGCCAGCCGTGTGCAAGGCAAACGCCCTACCGCTGAGCTATCACTCCGACCCCATATTTCTATCTTTGGATCTCGCCAGTTTAATTACTATGTGTCTTGGTGTTTATCTGTGTGGGTTTATTCTGATTGGTACTCTTTGAACTTTCTGTATTTGGGAGTCTAAATTGATCTTCAAATTAGAGAAGTTTTTGACTATAATTATTCTCATCCAAGCTTTTTTCCTCCTCACCTTCCCTCTAATCTCTTTTTCCTCTCTTTTTGGGGTCTCTATAATTTTTATATGTTATTTTTCTTCAGCTGCCCCATAACTTCTTCTGATATTTTCTTTATTATTTTATTCTTTTTATTTATTATTTTAATATTTATTAAATTATTTATTTATTTCTTTTTCTCCTATTGTTCTGTGTGGGTGGGACCTGGACCTGGCCTTCTGTTTCAGTTATTCATTCCCCTACTTGTGTCATTCTGCTACACATTTCCTCCATTGTATTTTTTAATGTTCTACTACCATGTGCTTCAGATCAGTGGCTTGTGACTGGAGTTATTCTCATATTTTCTTTTCCTTTGTTTGAATACGCCTCTACTATTTTCTTCAGTTCTGTGCCTGGGGTACTTCCCTGGTGTCCGGAGCCTTCTGGGAAGGAGCCGATCTCCCAGAGGCCTTGGCTATTGCCTGAAACTTCAGGTAGTAGCCAGGAAGGAGAATTACGACTGAAAAGCAAACCAGGTCCCTAAAGATGTGAAGATCTGAATTCAGAGTCACCCACATAAAGGGTGAATTTTCTACTTAATATGTTTGAGTTGTACATGTTAAAATTGTGTTTTAAATCTGAATTCTGATGACTGTACAATGAGGCAAAGCTATTGAAATTAGATTTCTAGAGTCCTAAGTATTTTATCATTGATAACTGGTGTGTAGGGCTGTCGGGGCACGCCGCCAGGGTCCCCGACAGTGCCGGGAGCAAGTTCCCTTCTACCTCCGAAGCCGGTGAGGAATGGATGAAAACTCAGGAATCTGATGCAGTTTTAAAAGGGTTTACTTATCACAAGTTCAGGCATACAAATCAGCAAAAGGAAAAGCTGGTGCTTAGGATTCCAGGCTAGAACCCCAGCCACGTGTAGGCCAAGATGGCGACCACCACGTGTAAAGGCATTGTAAAAGGAGAAGACAAGACTTCCAAGAAGGGTGAGCGCTCACAGAGAGCCCAAAAAGAAGCTCGCGCGAGAGGAAACAGGCTAGTTTATACCCCTGCAACTCAGACCTTCCTCCCACTGTTATGGAAAGCAGGGAGGGTCAAATGCCCTTAGGTAATCCCTCCCTGCACCTCACCTAGGCCCTTTAGTATGCTAATGTTTTGAGCCAAGATCTGCCTGGGAATGCCTTTATAGGGTAGAGAAGGGGGTTTCTGAGATGGCATGTCTCTGTACCAAAGACTAATACTAATGCCAGTTAAATATTTCTCCAAGCCTTCACAAGTCTTTTCTGCTTCATTGTAGTTTTGTATTTTAGTTGCCTTTGAGTATATCAGTGAGCCATGCTTGTTTGCTTGGAAGCAAACAGCATTTCTCTCTGGTCTAATTACTTAGGGGTCCTACGTGGCCAGGCTAATATGCTGGTAAGATCTAGCTAGTCCCACGATGATTGTGGTAGCATGGGAGAATATTTATACCAGCTAGTACAGCATACATGGTCAGATAAACTGCCACATTTAGACTACCTCCTTATCTATGAAGTGATTTGCAGGCGGTAATTCAGAGCAGATGCAGCGGCCCTTAGAGGAGTCCTGCAACATAGGGCCACAGAGAGAACTTGGAGGACTGGACTATATGGTTTATCTGCATGAGGTCCAGGTCAATTCTGACAAAACTTGGTCCCTGAGCACCACTAGGCAAATATCCTAGCACTGAGCCGAGAGTAACCCCTGAGCACTACCAGGTGTGGTCCAGGCACCCAGAATTAAAGTTGCTTTAAAGCACTGAAGAGTAGCCATAAAGATAGTTCAAAGGGGGGAAGGTATTTTATATCCCATAGGCCCCTATGGGATATGGTTCCCAAGCACTGCCAGGAATAAGTGCTCACCAGAAAAAGCTTGTGCTCACTATTATATGGAGATCACTATTGTGCACAGAGCCAGGAACATTCAGCACAGAGCCAGGGACCCCCTACACATCATTGTGTAGCCCAAATCCACACTAAAAAAAAAATTGAAGAAAAACAGCTTAGTTTCCATGCATTGTTTCCACAAACCAAAGAGGTGTATATATCAGCACTAGGTACAGAACCCAGGTTCTGACAAGTGTAGGACAAGTGCTCCATTGGTCCACAGTGTTCGGGGGCCCTGGCCAGTGACACCCCCGACCCCGGCACAAATGAGAGAGACCTGGATCTTGCTGGACTCCATCCCTGTGACAGGAGAGAGAAGGACTTGGGAAGAAGCATCTGCCTTGCTGCAGCTGCAACAAAGAAAAGAAAGACACCAATGCAGCAGGTGGGGGTGGGGGGGGTCCCGGAAAGCTGTTCCCATTTACTGAACTCAGTTGAAGCTTTTTATACAATTTTTGGGTGGAGGGGTACAAGCACAAATCACCTGGCATTTGCAAGTTCCTGGGCCTTTGCAACAGATATCAATCACAGATTTACATATTCCTGTGGTCTGAAGACCAGGCACATTCTGCCTCATCTTAGCTCGGATAAGCTCAGATGTTTTTGGTGTAACCATTTGGGCAGGGCCCACTTCTGGGTCCTGTCCTTTGGGCCTTAATGGCAGAAAAGTGCTGGGCCCTAAGGCTAGCTGCTCAGAACCCAACACACAGAACTAAATTTCCAGGGGGAGGTTGAAAGGGAGATGGGTAATTTGGTGTTGAATGTGATGCTGGAAGAAATCACTTGTATCACTTCACTTGTCTTCCCATAGATCATCGATTTTCTCAAGTGGGCACCAGTAACATCTCAACACGTCCTGTCACATGCAAGAGAGCCCAAGGGCATCTGCCCGCTCCAAGAACATAAAGAACCTCAAACCATTCCATCAAGTCATGGAATGAAGAAATCACTAACAATGTAAATCACAAATTGAGGAATCAATAAAGAAATTCTTTTTAAAGAAAAAGACAAATTCTCTTCCCAGAACCACAGTCCTGATCTCAAAGAGACGTATTTAAACAACCACATAATCATCCTTTCTAATGGATATTCAAACTACATGAATTTGCGTAGAGTAACGGAAATATGTATTTATAAAGCTATCCCTGTTTCTGTTTCCTATTTGATAGAGGCCTCCTAAAACCCTTCTAACTTCCCGCTAAGAACATGAGGAACATCTTTGATTCTTTTTTTTTTTTTTACATAGTTCCTCATACAGTTTCTTTTTTCTTTTCTTTTCTTTTCTCTTTTTTTTTGCTTTTTGGGTCACACCCGGCAATGCTCAGGGGTTACTCCTGGATCTGCACTCAGGAATTACTCCTGGCAGTGCTCGGGGGACCATATGGGATGCCAGGGATCGAACCCAGGCCAGCACAGGCCAGCCGCGTGCAAAGTAAACGCCCTACCCACTGGGCTATCGCTCCGGCCCTCCTCAAACAGTTTCTAAATCCCTTGCATTTCCTGTTGGTAGCTGTGTCTTTGTTCTAATGGGGTGACCCTTGGTGGCTCCTGGACTGGGGCTCTTCCCCAAAAAGACCAAGCTTGGAAGTGGGGAATGTCAACCCCATTCTTCTCTCCTTCCCCAGACCTTCAACACCCCACCCTTCTCAAAAAGAGAAGGGCTGAAGGCGGAGGTAAGTAAAAATCCATCGTGCTGACATGATGAACCCTCTATACAAATTCACCGGGCGGGTTTGGACAAACATCAAGGAGGGTGATTGTAGGGAGAGGCTGGGAGAGAGACATGTTGGGAGCAAACATGGCAGCTCCATGCTCCTTCCTGCATTCCTTGTCCTGGGTATTGCCTCCCTCTGGGTCTTTATCACATTCTTCTATAACCAACTGGTAAAACTCAAGTCAACTCTGTGAGTTCTGAGAGCAGCTTTCACAAGTTACTGAGCCCAAGGAGGGGTCATGGGAGCTTCTGATTTATAGCCCATTGCTCTGAAGCTGACAAACTGGACATGGATTGGCATCTCAGCAGGATGGGGACAGGCTCGTGGGGCTGTGCCCTTTACATGTGGGGAGCAGATACCATCTCCAATTAGGCAGAATTAAGTTAAGTAGGAGGTTACCCAACTGCTGTTCCAGAAAATTGCCTGATGTGGGAAGAAGCCCCCACCCAGACCCGACCCTTTGGTGAGCAGAAGTGACAGAAATAAAATTTCCTGAGCTAAAGTAAATGAGAAACACTCCAGAGGAAGAGGTTTTCTTTCCCAACTTGCAAATTTACTTTTCCCTTATGGGATATTTGCTTTTTAAAGTTTATATTGTCTTTTTAAGAGTCTAAACCACAGTCTTCAAGAAGATACCATCTGAGAGAGTTAGGAATCATGATTGCTAAAGATAGTGGCCATTTCAAAACTGCTTTCTACTTTGGGGCCCTACTTAAACCAATCCCAGCAGACTAATTATTCTGATAAGGTGTTCTAAGCGCGAGAAGTGCTAGATTCACACAGTGTCTAATCTCTTACCTATTTAAAGCCAGGTACTATCTAAGGACAAGGAAACCTCAGCAGGAACAAAATTCCAAAGTATTCTAAAACCCCAAAGGATTTTTTAGAGGAACGCTATCCACATTGCTTTTTTCTTAAAGTGCTGATGAACTTCACAAAGATGTGGTTTAAAATAGACATCTCGTAGTTTAAAATCGTCTCATTAATATGTGCAGCACAAGTTTTAGACAGCTGGCGAGAGGTACTGTGCCCACAGGCAGGGGACTGCCGGACATGCTTTCATCGGCTGGAGGCCAGGGTGCCCATCCATAGATGATGCCTGGGAACAAAATAGCCATTGGATTAAATCTTGGCTGAGGCAAAATGCTCCAAAAACCCTTCTCAGTACTAGGTAGCTGGTGTTTACTTGGCACATTTGTATGATTTGGGCCTAGGTAATGCTTTCTTGTAGACAGTTGGGGTGAGGTTCTCCTGCACTGCCAGGAGTGACCCCTGAACAAAGAGTCAGGATTAAGCCCTGAACATTGCTGGGTGTGGCCCTAAAACCATTAAAAAATTAAAAAGAGCCTGTGAGAGACCAGCGGCAGGGCAAGAGCTGAGACCCCGAGAGGAACGTTCACCCACCGGCAAGGCTTTCCTATCTATCATCTACCTATCTACCTATCTATCTACCTACCTATCTCTCTATCATCTACCTACCTACTCTATTTCTCTCTATCTAACTTTATCTGTCTGTCTGTCTTTCTATCCTGTGTCTGCGTCTCTTTTTTACAAAATGTCTCCTGTTCCTGGTAGAGACACTGAACACAGTCTCCACTCTGTAATGGGTTGCAGTGACCATACTGACCAGCTATAGGAGTGTTGGAGGACAGGTTTAGCTAGTTTGAGAGCTTTGTTGTTTTGCCCACTCCCAGATTAATCTATTTAAGCCAAGGTTCATTCTAATGAGACCTCTCTTCTATGTAAACACTGCTAGAAGGTGTGGCAGTTACAGAAGTCACCTTGACTGAATAACTTCTGACTTATACATCTACTAAGACTTCTATGTTTTCTAGATTGGGCACAGCTCCTCTTTATACCCACTGCACCCAGCGTGGGACAGTTAGAATTACCAGGAGACTACCACCCTGGCTACATTGAGATTATAGGAAGGATCATACTAGTTTGCTCTAAGCAGGCGAGTGTGACCCTTTCAGTACGATCACGATCACGATCTTCCAGTTGATCATCTATTTGCTAGAGCGGGCATCAGTAATATCTCCATATGTCCTGTCTCATGCCAGTAGAGCCAGGGGCATCGGCTTGCTACAGGAACATAAAGAGCCTCAAACCATTATATTAGGTCATGGGAATGACCTAATATAATTGTTACTGAAATTTGGAATATCAAATACAACACGAGAAGCTTGCCAGGCTTGCCGAGCGGGAGAGGCAAACTCTTTTTAACACCTCCAAATAAAGCATTTATTGATGAACCGTGTGGCCACTTGTGGCCGCGCGAGCCGGGCTGTGATGGGCTGGTCTGCTGGGTGGAGTTCTGACGAGAGGGAAGTCCAAATGTGGAAAATGGTAGCGCCCGTGGAGTGAGGGGGGTGGTCTGGCTTGTTGTGAGGCTCTGCCGAGGTGGTGGGCCAGGGCTAGAACCCGCCATGCCTCCCGACTACCTCATGAACGGTGGGCACAGGGAGAGCAAGGAACAGCTCTGCCCCATGTCTGAGAGAACAGTACATGAGAACAAGATACTCAGAATCACCCTGGTGCAGATAATAATAATAAGGACCTTATGGGTACCATCTAGATTACATGAAGCTCATGAAGTTAAGATGGATTACTTTATACCAGCCCCCTCTCTCTCTCCAGTGTTTTACATAAGAGATAATCTCGGGATTAGTCCTTGGTGTAACCTTTGTTTATATCTGCAATAGGGTGTGGCACTGCTCTTCTACACTCTGCTTAGGGTTCTTTGTTGACATGACCCTCCCTGTCACAAATCAGATTACTTTGGTGTATATAAGGGACTGACTTGAGGCCCCCTTCACTTTTTGACTTTTGGCCTTTTAGCTTTCGGTTTTTGGCTCCTCAGCTTTCAGCTTTTGGCTCCTCGGCCTTTTGCTTTTGGCTTTTTGCTCTTTGGCCTTTTGCTCCTTCTTCTGGGTAGGACTCATCTCGGGTGAGATCCTCTCTCTTTGGTGGGAGACTTAGACTCTTTTGTATGGTCTAAGTTCGGACCAGAGCTAGAGTTTGTTCATTATATTGAATTGCTGTGGAAGAGCTTTTGTACTATTAAAAGCCTTTTTGGAACTGCACCGGACTCGTGCGTTTTCATCTGTTCTCCCGTGTCCTCGGAGGTAGAAGAGAACTGCAGTCCTGACACTGTCGGGGACCCCAGCAGCCTTCCCCAACATAGGAGGACCTCGGTAGGGTCATGCCTCTCTTCACCACCGTCCTTCACCTCCATCTCCTCTCCCAGTCCCTCCCTCCAGCTCTCCCTCATCTCTTTCTGCCCAGGCATTTTTACCTTCCCTTTTCACTAACTGCCCACTTCCTAGCACCCACCAATCTCCTCTTAGCCTCTAACCCTGCTGCTCCAGTTGCAAATTATGCAACAAGAGAATTTTGAGGGAAGAGAAAAGGAACAAAACAGAGAGGTTCCACCGCCATTTCTCAAGACCCAAGTCTGAATCTAGTGTCCTAGCTACTGGCCTCCAAAGTGTAACTCCAGTCCCTCCAGAATCTGTTCTTGTGTCCTGCCTTGCTAGACTGCCCTTGCCCAAGTTGGTCTGATACCCATGAACCTGGCGCAGTTCTAACCTCACCTTCTCCCCTCTGGCTATGTGTGCTCCCATCCATCCCAACACAAGGGAAGCAAACTTCCGCATGTCTGCATCCACAGGATCAAGTCAGGTTACCCTCTAGTGGTGAGGAGGGAGAAATGACCGTCTCTGGCAATGCCCCAGAGGTCAGCAGTGCTCACTGGGACACTGTCCTCATACCTCTTCTGGCTTCTGTGTCTTCCTCTGTTCCTCCCCTCCCTCCACCAAGGATGGAATGTTCTGGAAGGTGGGCTGGACCAAACCATCCTCTTCAGTTCTATCCTCAAATTTCCAACTCGTCTCACTCCCTTCCCACTGTCTAGGGCAGTTCCCCTAGTTGGTTTTTGAAAGAGCACCACAGCCCTTTCTGGAGGGCCAGTCTACACCTCTAGTACCGCAGAACGTCACTCAACTGGGAGGGCTGCTCTACACCTCTGGTACCACAGAAACGTGACTCAACTGGGACTCAGGCCTCCTGGTAGGTAACCAAGTTAATGTGTGCTTGTTAAAGTGGCCCCTAGTCCAACCCACCAGTGTCCCACTAAAAGGGGCACTTCGAACACCAATACCACCCAGGAGGTGAGTGGGCCACATAAGGAGAAGGCAGGTCCCCATCTGTGAGCCAACAAGGGAGACCAGGCACAGACTGAAACCACCCTGCCAATGCCTGCCTCGCCCCTGCCACACACACCCTGCCTCACCCCTTCTCACCTCCTGCCAATGCCTGTCACCCCTGCACACACCCCCTGCCTCACCCCTTCTCACGTTCCTCGCCCTGCACACACGCCCTGCCTCTCACCCCTTCTCACCTCCTGCCAACGCCTGCTCACCCCGCCACACACCCTGCCTCACCCCTTCTCACCTCCTGCCAATGCCTGCCTCACCGCCACACACACCCTGCCTCTCACCCCCAACCTCCAAAACTTGGGAGAAAATCTCTGTGCATGGTGGAGGACCCTGATGCTGTGGCACTTTTTGTGTCCGTTCCAGACCACGCACATCTATGGATTCCACCTGCCACGGCACTGAATGCCACACGCTACTGTGGGGGTCTCACAGAACCTCGGAGAACTTCTTTCTCCTGTGCCAGCAGCAAAAAAGGGAAAGAACAACCGCTTCCTTACACTCGGTGGAGCAGAGGCTAGGAAAGGCCGTCGCCAGGCAGGAAGCACGTGTGTATGGTGGTAACGAAGCAAACTCGCAGACACTACCAGGCAGAATCACTGTGCCACGAGCCATCCCAGTCGCCCGGGAAAGTGCGGATCGTGACCCTGAGTTCTGGGCTGTGGAAGCTGCGAATGCCACTTCCTCGGGCTTGTACTTCTCCCCACGATTCAAGGCCTGGCTGGGGTCTGTGGGACATCTGCCTTGCTCTTTCCCCAGGCCTCTTCTCCCTTCTCTTCTTCCTGCACCCTCCCAGACCCCAGGACCTTATCCTGTGCTCACTCTGTGTGTGTGTGTGTGTGTGTGGGGGATTGTTTTTCCCTAGGGGCTGGTGAGAGTAGGTGACACAGTTCTGGGCAATGAGACTCAAGAGAAAGTCAGTTCTAGAACCTTCTAGAAGAGGATTCTTGACGGAGAAGTTCTAAATCATTTCCGCAGAAGAGGTCGGCATATCCATGATGGCAGGTAGGGGCAGCCATAGTGCAATGAGGGAGGGCATTTCCCTGGTGACAGGAGAACTGATTGGGCTGATGGCGTCACTGCTGATGATGTCACTTCCTGTGAGCTAACCTCCCTGCCATGCTTTCCCGCCATAGTCTTCATTCTGTGCGGCAGTAAATCCCTTATGGCTGGTGGTATGAAAATGGGGGCACAAATACCTTTGCATCCTAATTTTCATGTTTTGGGACATACACCCAAAACAGAAGTGGGGTTGATCAAGCACCTGAATGATCTATTTTCAATTGTTTTCTGTGACAGTTAAGATGCAAATTTTACAGACCCATCAGCAACGTACATGGGTCCAGTTTTTCTATATCCTTACTAACATTTGTGTCTGTTCATTTTTACTGTTTTATATTTATTTATTTACCTATCTATTTTATCCTATCTATCTATCTATCTATCTATCTATCTATCTCTCTATCTATCTATCTATCTATCTATCTATCTATCTATCTATCTATCTATCTATCTATCTATCTATCTATCTATCTATCTATCTATCTATCTATTTCTTGCTTTTTTGGGTCACACCAGCAATGCTCAGGGGTTACTCCTGGCTCTGTATTCAGGAATTACTCCTGGAGATTTTCAGAGTACAATATATGATGCCAAAGATTGAATCCAGACCATACGTATGCAAGGCAAATACCCTTCCCATGTACTATTGCTCCAGCCCCCAGTTTTACTTTTTTTTTTTTTTTTTTTTTTTTAAAAAGGGCGTTGGATTTGAGTGGAGACAAGAGAAGCAGACTCAGCCTTAGCAACGAGCAGGCCCTGGCGTGAGGCTGGGCCCTGAGGAGAATGAAGATGTGGCTCCCACCAGACGGCCGGTCTGCAGCCCAACATTAGGAAGCCACTGGCCCAATGGCCACCGAGGTGCAGGACTGACGGACAGGCACCACTCTCTGAGGGACAGGTTGCAGGGCCAGGCCCGGCCACGACACCCAGTTACAGCTACTATACAGCCTCTCTTTCATTTGCTCCTTCAGTAATCCTGCCTGCAAATCACACTTTCTACATTTTGCAAATTGATTCTCTGGAGGTGTGAAGAATTACCCTTGGTCCCAGTCATTAAAGAACAGGTCAGCAGGGGGTCCTTGGAGCAAAGCTTTCTTACTCTATCAGGGGAGTCCCACCTGAGGATGCATCCCCACTGCAAGATAAACTGGACAACAGGATGACCTGTCCTCCACATATATGCATGTTCCAACAGGATGACCCACCCTCCACATATATGCATATTCCAACATGATGGTCCGCCCTCCACACATACGCATGTTCCAGCAGGATGACCCACCCTCCACACATATGTATGTTCGAGCAAGATGACCCGCCCTCCACACATATGTATGTTCCAACAGGATGACCCGCCCTCCACACATATGTATGTTCCAACAGGATGACCCGCCCTCCACACATATGTATGTTCCAACAGGATGACCCGCCCTCCACACATATGCATGTTCCAACAGGATAACCCACCCTCCACACATATGCATTTTCCAACAGGATGACCCATCCTCCACACATGTGCATGTTCTGACGTCACTGCTCTTGAGCCAGGCCAATCAAGGAAATTTTTCTTAAGACTCCCAGAGAGGCCCCTGGAGAAGATGGGACAGGACCCCCTCACGACTGACAGACAGGTGGTGACAGCCTCATCCTGCTGGTCTGGACTAGACATGCGCCACCTGAGCGGCTGTAGTCGGGATCAGAGTGAGGGGACCCAGTTGGTCACAGGTAAAGGGAGGATCACTGTGTGTCGGGAGAACAGGGCTGGATGGCTAGTGAACCAGCTACTGGCCGCGACATGGGTGATGCCTTCTGGGGAGTGGTACACAGACCTCCATGGGGGGAGGGGGCGACACCCCGACTCATATCCCTGAAGGCATCCATCAGTGTTATTCAAGAGAACTAGTTGCTAGAGGACTGATGTGGAGCAGTCTTTGGTGGCCTCCATAGAGTCCTGCTGTGTCCAGGGCCCTGGCCAGGTTCAGGGAGCCACAGGTGGTGCTGGGGATTGAGCAGGGCTTGCTGTATACAAGACAAGTGCCATAACCCCTGTACTATCTAGATTACCAGTGGAGACATGTTTCCGGGCCATGTTGGAAGGAGGAAGCAAGGTACCTGGAGGACCCAGAGGCATATGGACAGTCCACAAGAGTTGCCACCTAGCAGGGGCAAAGCTGCCCAGAACAGAGGTGAGAGGGAAGACCAGCAGACCTAGATGGTGAGGAACCTTGAGCTGAGAAAGGTCAACTATGGGGGCTCCACTTCCTAACCCCCCACCCCTCTAATTTTCTAATGATCACTTAAGAATTCAGAATAAATCCAACAGCGGGGCCACTGTGTTTGCCAATGTTTAGAAAGTTCTTTGCGTTACATTGAACAGGGACAGGCAGAGCCTTCTTCAAATTCTGGAGCTGTGCCGGGCTGAGCTAGGAAACTTATCTGAAACACAGATAAGAACTGTGCATTCAGGCAGGGGACGGAGTATTTAGACCCACCCCATACACCAGGAATGAAAGAATTTCCAGCTACAAATTACCAGTGACTGGCCCAACCTGTCTACTGAGTCCCAATGCACCCAGACAGGAGTCGGGCTGGGCAGCTCTCCCGGCTGGCTCCCACGTGTATTTCTTCTCCCAGAAATGCTCACTCAAGGCATCCAGGTGTCCCTTAGCCTACACGAGGCCCCTGGGGAAGAAGAAAGAGAAAAATGGTCTGGAGCTATAGTACAGTGGGGAGGGCGTTTGCTTTGCATGCAGTCAACCTGGATTGGATTTCCCGGAATCCCATATGGTCCCCCACAGGAGTGATTCTTGAGTGAAGAAGCTGGAGTAAGCCTTGAACATAGCAAGGTGTGACCCAAAAAGCGAAAAAAAGGGAAAAAAAGAAAGTGGAAGCCCTTCCTCCCTCCCCTTTTGTCCTCCCTTTTCCTGAGATTGTGGAACCATGGAGTGACTCCAGTGAGGTAAAGGTAAGTTGAGTGAAGAGGCAGGTGGCTTGGCGCTGACCCCAGGACCCGGGGTGCAGCTGGGCACCCCTCCACCCAGAAGTGGTGTGGTACATTCAGTTTCAGGGGCCTGGTGTTCAGGGCTAATAGACAGCTAGTCAATTTCCAACGTTTTGAAGGTAGCTGGTTTTTGACATTCTTCACTCTTGATGGAAGAAAATGTCATCATTGCTGGCAAAGCCATCCGTCAATCTTCACAGTCAAGTCCACCTGAGTCCTCTGGGAAGAGGTTACTCTAACTCTCATTCCCACCGGCCACCCGGTGGGTGGGCCTCAGTCTCCCAGCACTCTCTTCCTGCAGTCCCTCCACAAGGAGATGGTGCGCCCAAACGGGGTTCTCCCAATGTTTCCCTGACTGTTAGCCATGGGCAAAATCCTGCCTCTGAGGCAGTCCTGTGGGGGCAGAGGAGACATTTCCAGAAGAGGCAAATGTGGAAAATTCTCTCTGGTATCAACCCTTGCCTGGGAAAAAAAGCTGACATCTCACAAGTCAACTCAGAAAACCTTGAAATGAGAATTGAGCTTACACTCAACTCAAGCTCTGAGGCCCTGGAGCACATTTGATGGCACCTCAGAGCAGGTGCTAGTACCTCGCCACCTACCTCAGGGCTGTGAATAGACATGCTTTCGGACATAAGCCAGAGCAGGCACTTCTGCATGCAGTGGACCTGGGTTCGATCCCCAGCTGGTCCTGAGCCCCTGCGCCCCTCCAGGAGTGATCCCTGAGCACAGGGCCAGGAGTAAGCCCTGAACATGCCAGGTACGGACCTAAGACAACAAAAAAAGAGAGCTGTAAAAGAGAAAAACATAAGTTTATAAACATACCTGGAAAACACACATGTATAGTTGTACAGATATCGTTAGAGAGATCAATCGATGATGAAATATACATGCACACAAAGTTAAATACATTGGTACGAGAACAGATAATTTCAATAAATTCCAGAAAGGGGCCATGCAGCTCACTCACGTTTGATCCCTGGCCTCCCTTATGGTTCCCTGAGCACCACCAGGAGCAATTCCTGAGCGCAGAGCCATGAGCAGCATCAGGTGTGACCCAAAACACAAAACAAGTACATTTCAGAGAATAGAAATTATATAAATGATAGCCTTGTTTAATAATAATTAGCACAAATAAATGAAAAAGTAAGAAATAGGTATTAAAATTTAAAACAAAAAATCCCATCATTTGACAATGGATACACATTCTTTTATACCACTAAAATTAAAAATATATAGAAGAAATAGAAATTAGAATGGCAGTGGTTATTTAGCAAAAAAGTTGTACCCAGAAACAAATTTAGAGTTTTAAATGCTTTCACAGTTCTTCAAGAATTTATTTTATCTTTTTTTTTTTTTTTTGCTTCTTTTTGGGCCACATCTGACATGCAATGCTCAGGGGTTATTCCTGGTTCTGCACTCAGGAACCACTCCCATATGGTGGACCATATGGGATGCCGAGGATTGAACCCGGGTTGGCTACATGCAAGGTAAACACCTTACTCACTGTACTTTGGCTCTGGCCCCTCAAGAATTTTTTTTAAAAGGGGCTGGAGTGATGTTATGGTAGATGGAGTGTTTGCCTTGCATGTAACCAACCTAGGTTTGATCCCTGGCATTGCATATGCCCCCCCACCACCACCACCAAGCACTGTCAGGAGCAATTCCTGAGGGCAAGTAACTCCTGACCATCGCTGGTATGACCCAAAAAATAAAAAAACGAAAAAATAGAATTTCAAAAGCAAACCTAGCCATTTGAATGTGGAGCCTAGAAAAACTGGCAATCCTATAATCCTATGATATCCAGAATAAAGAAAAGGAAGAAAGTAATAAGAATAAAAATGTCCAAACAATTGAGAGTTTCATGTTTGCAGAACATAGGGCATGTTTGAAAAGCTAAATGGAAAGAATAAAAATGACAGCAACATAGGAATGTTAATGTCTATGAAAAGGAGTTTAAGTAGATTGCATGGACTAGCACATAAATATCATACCATGTTCCACTCATGCAAGTAAATTTCAAAATCTGGCAATTTTCTCGAAAATCTAAGTTTCCAAAGTCAAAACCAGAAATATAAAATATGTTATAGCAATAACAATAAGATAAATTTAGAAAAATTTAAGAAAGACTTTTCCCTAAAAGACTCAGGAGTCAGATAATTTTCTGGTTGGTAGAGTCTTTTCAATTCACAAGTAATGAAAATCTACATCCTCCATAATTTGTTCCAAAGCATGTAAAAAAAATTGGAAATTACTCCATTCATTTTGTAATTCTTTCCTTCAGTTTCTTTCCTGTCTATCTTTTACTATTTATTTATTTTATTGGTCTTTTACACTCAGTTAACCTCAGATTCTATCAAACTTGCTGCTTCACAAAAATGGTTTAAAAAAGTTTTTGCCTCTAAGAGCTTTTAATAGGCTGTGAAACATGTTTGTAGATAAAAAAGATAAATAAAAGTAAACAGGAAGATGATTTTTTTCATTCTTTCAGAATCTAAAACTTCAATAATAAATTTATCTAATAAGGGTGAATGTTACATTGTCTCTTTTTTTAAACAAAGACAAACGGTTTGTCACTGTTTTTCTGTCTTTCTGTATTTTAACTTGAATATATAATGGCTGGGACCCTGATTTCATTTCTTTAATGACCTTTTGAAAGCATCTGCTAATACCGAAAAGTCTAGGGTGAAGTACTAATTTCCCAGTTCTCACATTTATGCTGACCCTGTAAGCATGCGTCCTGCTCCTGACCTGGTGTTTGACCCCTAAATACTGTTCAGTATTTGGGTTCAACTCTTAGGAAACAGTCTGGTTATGAGCAAGTGAAGAAAACTGCTTGACTACGAAAACAAGGCTGTCATCAGACTTGGCATGCTCCCTGGAAACTTGAACAACCTGGATTCCTTGGAAATCTTTCCTAATTGGAGGACTGTGTTCAAGTTCAAGGGCACAGGCAAGGTAAGGAATACTTTGCTCCCACAGTTCTCCTCTCGTCTTCCGTGGAGTGGCGGGAGGAGTGCTTTCTCCAATCTGCGAAGAATAAGGCTTTCCGACAGCGATAGTTGCTGGCAGTATCAATGTGCCGAAAGCCTCCACCACTGATTGAAGAGAACCCAAATCATTCATCCTCCAACTCTCTGGCACCTGGAACACTTGATAGATGGACCCTTCCCTCTGTCTCCTTTGAATTTGGTTCTTAGCCTGGAAGCTAAGAGCATTAAAATTCACACCCACGCTCATCCACTCACACCCATGTGTACCTCATGTACTCTAGACACTTGATGGAAAGGACCACTACACTTTTCGTTTCTCGAGGCCCTAACGCAATAACTAGCACACAGTTTACCCTTAATAAATGTTATTTGAAACAAAATCAAATTGCATTGAATTGAATCTTGCTAAAATTAGAGGTATAAAGGCAAAAGCTCTGGGAGCAAGCGAGGAAAGCAGTTTCTGATTCTGCCTGGGGAATTGGGAAAAAGCAAAATGAAAATAACACAAAATGTGTTTGAAGGAGTTATACAAACCGTTTTGACAATGCAATCTAATGGCACGGAGCAAACATTTATTTAATTTTAATAATAAATGCTTACACGTGTTTACGCAGCACTTTAATCTTTGAAACCCTTCTAGGCACTAAATAATTGAATTTTTCTAGATGATATTCTTCAAAAATCATCCACATTGAGTTAATGTTCCCAACAGAGCAGTTACATAGAAATATAAACAAATTAAAGGAGAGAAAATACAAGGCCTGGGCCTCAGCTTTGCATTTCTCAGGCCACTGACCACCCAAGAGGCAGGTCCAAAGGAGCAGGCCGGCCCTGGGAACAGGCCTCCCTGATGAGTCACTTTGGGACGTGAAATTCTTTAAGTTGTAGTCACTGGAGGCTCTGGAAGTTCTCAAGAAGCCTACACCAACCCCCTTAACTTCCTAGAAGAATGGTAACCAGGGGTCTGACCCAGAATTAGGGGTTTTTAACCAGAAACAGCTTTTCTAGCAGAGAAAACTGGCAGGACAAGCATCTCATTACAAGCCGGTCCTGGTCATGTGAGTCCCAGGTCACATGACCTTGTCCTGGGTCCCTTTCTCCTTTCATTTCCTTCATTTTGCTTTACTGGCTTTAGAATCCCTGTCCATGTAGATTCTCCTACTGTGTACATTCTCCTAGATTCCACATAATGAAACGTGTCCTTTTGTCCTGCTAATCTGCCTGATGTTCCATTGATTGCTGGTCAATTATAGGGAACCCAGAGGGGTGCTGTAAATTTCCCTCCACAGTACAAGAGGAGACAGATGGCCTTGACTCGTGTTTGGAAAGTGGGAATCACAGGTGACCCATGGACACCAATGTCACCTTATTGTGTGCACGGGGAGAAAACCTAACACATTTGGATCTTTCAGTTTCTGGGTACCCAAGGTCAGATTCCAAATTCAATATTGGCTATTCTTCATATGCGCCCTTTCTGTAGACACTTCTTTCCTTGTAAAGAGAAGAACCAGAGGACTGAGGTTTGTCTTTGAAAAAGTCCCTGAGGGTCTGGAGTGTGGATATTAATGTTCAGATCTCTGTAAATAAAGTTGGGTGGTGCAATAGAGAAGGAACAATCAGCTTCTTTCAGGGTACACGTGGCTTCCACACACATCTGTCATGGAAATGAAGGGAGGGTCTTTGAAGGCTAGTTAGTGGCTTGAATCAGGGATTTACATAAGGGCCTGACCTTGAACATCATGCCATCTGTCTTAGTTGTTTGTTTTCAGAGACACCATTTTGTTCTTGAAATAATTGCTTATGTTTAAGGTGAACAGAGGTGAATTTCTGCGCTATCTCACTTACACACACACACACACATGTACAAGCACATTTTTGTAGCAAAATGTTTAATGGGTCTTCTCTAGGGGGCCGGATCGGTAGCACAGCGGGTAGGGCATTTGCCTTGCATGCGGCAGACCAGCGTTCTCCCCATATGGTCCCCCCAGCACCGCCAGGAGTAATTCCTGAGCACAGAGCCAGGAGTAATGCCTGAGCATCACAGGGTGTGAACCAAAAAGCAAAAAAAAAAAAAAAGTGTCTTCTCTCTTTTTTTTTTTTTTAGGTGATTGAGGGCACATCCAGCAATGCACTCAGGAATTACTCCTAACATTGCTCTGGGGACCCATATGGGGTGCCAGGGATTGAACTCAGGTTGCTTCATGCAAGGCAAACACCCTAACCTCTGTACAATCTCTCCAGCCCCTAATAGGTTCTTTGCTATGATCACTGAGTTCAAATACAATGCAGCAAACAATAAGAGAAAACACCCTTAAATTCAAAACTAGAAATAGAGAAGAATAACTGGGCAAAGCTTTCCAAGTGGCAGCGTGAGAATGGTGGCCACAGAAAGACCCCTGGCAAGACAGGGGACTGAGGGATCTTCAAGAGATAGTGGAAGATGGGAGGAAAAGCATGCTCCATGTTAGGACGCTAGGCAAGGGAGGCTCCTGGAGAAAAGTTCTGGACTGAACAGGGGACCCAAGTCTTTGTGTATGTTTAGTTTTAGGGGCCACACCCAGCTATGTACAGAGCTTCTTCCTTGCTCTGCACTCAGGGATCACTCCTGGCAGTGCTCAGGGAACCATATTGGATGCTGGGTCAGAAGCATGCAAGGCAAGCATCCTACCCAGTGGGGAGGGGCTGTGCAAGGTGAGGGAAAGAGAAATAGCCTAGTCTTGATTTCGATTCAAGGAGGCATTCCGTCTCTTAAAAGTGAGTTACAGCTTCCCAAATGAGATTGTTTTATCTATCTATCTATCTATCTATCTATCTATCTATCTATCTATCTATCTATCTATCTATCTATCTATCTATCTATCTATCTATCTATCTATCTATCTATCTATCTATCTATCTATCATTTATCATCTATCTATCTTTGCTTTGGGGGGGTCACACCCAGCAATGCTCAGGGGTTACTCCTGGTTCTGCAATCAGAAATTAGTCCTGGCAGTGCTTGGGGACCACATGGGATGTCAGGGATCAAACCCAGGTTGGCCACGTGTAGGTCACCCTACCCACTGCGCTATTGCTCGGGCCCCCAGATGACATTGTTTTATAATGAAAGTCACACTATAAGAAGACGCAGTGTGCTTCTCAGGTCAGGAAAAAGAGATCTGACCCAGCCCCCAAAAGGAAAATAAATACTACCCCTTGTCCTGTTTGTGGACATTGAAATCATTCAATTCAAGAAACTGGTTACTGGGCCGAAGCGATAGCCCAGCGGGTAGGGCGTTTGCCTTGCACGTGGCCAGCCCATGCTGGCCTGGGTTCGATCCCCGGCATCCCATATGGTCCCCTGAGCACTGCCAGGAGTAATTCCTGAGTGCAGAGCCAGGAGTAACCCCCTGAGCATCGCCGGGTGTGACCCAAAAAGCAAAAAAAAAAAAAAAAAAAAAAAGAAAGAAACTAGTTACATAACTTATAACAGCCCCTCATTTGTCCTAACAGGGCCAAAATAAACATGCTGTTACATGGTGGAGTCGAAGTACAGCTGTAATGACCCAGTTGGCTTACCTGCCTGGTCATCCAAAGAATTGTGCAAAAATCACACCACCGGTGCCCCAGAAGCGGGGCTGGGCGGCACACACAGCAGTGGCTTTGGCCTCATCTCTGTTCTTTTCTCAAAATATCCCTCCCAATAAAACTGAATAATGAAATTTAGATCGAACCATCATTAACATGACATTATGACTTGTCTAGATAATCAAAATCTGGCAGACATTCAGTGTAATCATTGTTTTAAACAAACACTTGCTTTTCCACTCGGAGAGAAGCCAAGAGACTAACCCTCAAAGATTATTAAGGACAAAAGTTTAACTGGAGGCACAAATTTCAGCCAAATCTTCAAAGGTCCTTAGCTTTAACTGCTCTTAAAAGAATAAGACACTTGAGTGACAGCCGAATTACATGGCCCCCACGAGTCCTAGCCTCAGCTCATCCTCCTGGGTCTGTGAAAATGGCCTCTTGATTAGGAATCAATGAGGCCCAAGGTTTTTTCTCTTCATCCTTGAGCAACCCAAAAGCAGTTTATCTCATGATGACCTGCTTTCACGGTCAGCTGCTGGAAGGGTCCGTGGTTCAAAATAGACCCAAAGGGAAAAATAAACACATCAGGATATGGCTAAATAGATGAAGTAATAAACTTTGGAATGCTCTGTAATTGTATGATAGCAACAGTATCTACGATATTAAAATGACTCCCAATTTGAATTTACAACCCCTCCTTATTCCATAAAGCCCTCATATTTGAGAGATGACCATCTATTTACAAGGCTTCTATCCAACTGGTGGAAGAGGATTCTATTGTGGGTAAACTGGAGATAAAGTGGGACTTTTAATATGATTACAGGTCAGTGATATTTTGAATTGCTAATGTACAAAGACCCCAGAGGCATATACTGAATATATAGCCCATGAAAGACAAAATTAAATAAACAAAAAAGCAATTTACAAGCTGGAACATATTTTTCAGTTCTCATGAAGCGTTTTAACACATGTCCTCTAGAATCCAGCTTAACGGGTTTGTAGCCAACACCATGGGGAGTCAGAAGATGAGTACATTAATTTTACTTCAGGGGCCCCAAACCTGGAATAAATGGGTGGAGGGAGAGCATTTCAGAATTGAAAACATGACCCACAGGACAACATACTTGTGGGAGTGGAGGGTCCTGACAGGGCATGGGAGCTCCTGAAAAAGTGCTCCATCCTGGGATGATTATAAGATAAAGAAGATGAGATCTATTTATTTATGCCTGCTGGATCTTGAACACTGTGCAGAAAAGATTTAAAGTGAATAAGGAAATCCTGGGGTGCAGAAGGGACATTTCCAATGGGGATTGTC